>CM053762.1:3156666-3284837 GCA_028658305.1 Pachyuromys duprasi | reverse complement strand
GAACCCCCGCTCAGATGGGGCCCATGATAGCTTGGTGTAGGACTGAAGACCCTAGTGAGGGAAACAGGGACTGTTTCAGTCATGAACTTGATGGCTGACCTTTGACCCTCCCCCATAAAAGTTGGGGAGTGACAGACTGGCTAGATCCCAGGGGAGGACATTGTAGCCAGCCCTGAGGAAACAGGATGAGCTGGGGTTGGATGGAAGGGAAGGAGGTCCTCCCCTGTTGGTGGACTTGGAGGGGGCAGGGAGAAGATGAGGGAGGGAGTGGGAGGGTGGGAGGGAATGAGGGAGGGGGCTACGCCTGGGATTCAAAGTACCTAACCTGTGATTGATATAAAAATAAATAAATTAAAAAAAAGAAAAGTAGTTGTGACAGTGTTTTCCTTTTTGTCTATGTGTGTGTGTGTGTGTGTGTGTGTGTGTGTATGTGTGTGCATGCCTGTGCATTTGTGTATGTACACATGCAGCAGGGAGAGGACAGTCGAGTGTCATCCTTAGGGATGTTGTTGACCTTGTCTTGTGAGACCAGAGTCTATCTAGAATTCACTAGGTAGCTTGTGCTGACTGGGCATTCAATCCCACGGATCCTTCTGTCTCAGTCTCCCCAAAGCGACCATGCCCAGCATTTAAATGGGGGCAGGGGACTGAACACAGGTCCTTCTGGTTGCAAGGTGCTTTGGCAACTGAGCCATCTCCCCAGCCTGTCATTTAGGGCCAATGCTGAGCAGATGTTTCTGGAAAAGGCAAAGGTAACAACATTAAAGCAAGAGTTGAGGACGTGGAGGACATGGAAGCCAGCAGTGGCCTACCAGTTCACAAGCGTGTTCTCTGGCCTCTAGCAATTTGGCTCTGTGGCCCAGCACTATTGCCGACAAGCCACACATGTAACCTTGGGCCAGTTTATTGACTTTCGGGCCTCAGTTTTCTCAGTTGTGAAATGGAGACAGTTAGGCACCGTGCTGACTCAATGAGCTGAAGTAAGATGAGTGTCTTAGCTGGTATTTTTCCCTATATGCTCATGGGCGATGTTACTTTTGGAATCTTAGTGTTTACCCTCTAGAATGCAGAGGAACCTTAATGTTCCCTGAAGTGTCTTCGTAGCATCCTTGAGCAAAGACGCTGATGAAACACTCTGAATTGTCTTCTGGGACCAAAGGCCTAGGCCTCGGTTTGCTCATCTGTACAAATGCAGCAGGGGCAGGTCCCCCTCACAGGGCTCTTGTGAGGATCAAAGGAAATGGCTAAGCTGCTTGTCTCACGGCATGAGGACCTGAGTTCCACACCCAGAACCCACAGAAAAAGCCAGGCATGGCCATGCATGCCTGCACCCCCGGCCCTGCAGGGATGAAGGCAGGGACGAAGGGTCCCTGGAGCTCCAAATCAAGGAGACCCTGGCTCTGAAAGCAGGCTGGACAGCTGCTGAGAATGACAGCTGGGATTCAGCCCTGGCCCCAGCCACATGTGAATGTACATGGGCATGGGTGTGCCTATACACACAAACACACAAAGAGAACCGAAGGTATGATGAGACACGCTGTGAGCCCTGGGCGGCATCCTCGGCTGTTTGTGGAGGAGGAGAGGGCGTCTGCAGGGAAGAGGTTGCAGATGGGCCCTCAAGCTGCAGGTACCCCACCCACAGCAGCAGGACCCTCCCAGCCTTCTCCCAGCGGGTAGCCAGAGCCGGGCACAGCCTCAGCAATGCCCGGCCAATACCTTCTTCTCTTCCACCTGCAGGCTGCCTGGCTCCATCCAGAAGGTCCACGAGGGCTCCATTCCTCCGCAGAAGGTCCTGGTAAGAACCCATCTCTGCGATGGTCCCATCGGCCAGTACCAGGATCTGGTCAGCCTGTGGCAGGACGTGCAGCGAGTGTGTCACGAGGATCCGAGTCTAGGGTGGGCAAGAGCAGAAGTTACATGTGCTGGAGTGTCCCCAGGACAGAGAGGGGGACACCCCTTCCTGTGCACTTGCCCCTGCTATGTCTCCAGAGAGAAGAGTGGGCTTAAGGTGAGCCCTTGGGAGCGTCTCACTCTGGTGAGGTTGTGAGGTGACCTGAGAAACTCACCTTAACTTCAACATATATAGCAAGTGGAAATGCATTTGAAAAATTTTTTGAGACAGGGTTTCATGTAGCCCAGGCTGGCCTTGAACCCAGTCTGTAGCCAAATGTTCTAACTTCCTTTCTGTGACTGTGACAAACCTGTGACCTGAGGCACCTTAAGGAGGGAAGGGTTCATTTGGTTTACACTTCCAGCTCACAGGAGGAAGGAGTTTATTTGGCTTACATGTTCAGATCACCGTCCATCACTGAGGGAAGTGAGGCAGGGACCTGAAGGCAGGCCTCAAACCAAGGAACATACTCATAGCCCAGGGTACAGCAGCCACCGTGAGGGTGTGGCTTGTTGGATGGCTCCCTCAAAGGACTTATTCCTTAATAAGCTCACCCTTTCTTGGTCTTACTGAGCTCTGGGCTGGCTGGTTCAACTCAGCTGTTCTGGCTCAAACTCCTCTCCCAGCTGACTTATTCAATCTGGCTTTTCTCTTGGCCTCTGAATTGCTCTGCTTGACCTCTAGTTAACTCCGGCAATCTGCTCTAATCTCCTGGCTCCTTCTCATTCCATGGCTCATTCCATCTTCACCCTTTCTCTTCTTCAACCTGTCACTCTTTTACTGTCCTGGTAAAATATTAAAACAAAACTGCCTCTCTCTCCCCCTCTCTCTGTCTCTCTCTCTCCTTCCCTCCCACCCTCTCTCTGTCTCTCTGCTTTGCTTCTTAAGTAGCTTCCTTTCCTTTCCATCTCATGAGAGTTGGGAATATTCTATTCTGTCAAATCTCTGTTTTGTCACTTTCTTTTTCTGCCATTCAATTAGGCAGCACTTTCAAACATGGGAGCTTCCTTCTACAAACTATTTTTACCCTCATTGTTTGGGATTAAAGACATGCACCACCACACCTGGACCTAAGCTTTTCTTTACCTGAAACTTGCTGTATACCAGGCTGGCCTTGAACTCAGATCTGCTTGCCTCTGTCTCCTGGATTAAAGGCATGTTTGTATTTCGTCTGGATCACACAGACTTAGAAGGTCTTTGGATGTGATCTCTTGCCGAAGCAGCCATGTTCTGAAGAATTAGACTTCTTCAGATAGTGGTAGTACCATCCACAGTGGGCTGGGCCCTCCTTACATCAATTAACAGACATGCCCACAGGCCAATCTGATCTAGGAAATTCTTCAGCCAAGGCTTTCCTCTCAGATGACTAGGCTGTGCTAATTTAACAGCTAAAGTTAGCCAAGACATCAAGGATAACCTTGAATTTCTGATCATCCTGCCTCTACCTCCCAAGTGGTAGAATTACAGGAATGTGCTATGCCCCGGTTCATGAGTGTTGAAGGTGGAACTCAAGGCCCTGTGCGTGTACCACTGAGTCACAGACATCCTGGGGATACATTACTCATAACACACATCACACCAGGGCTCCACCATGAGGAACTTCTTGAGTCATTGTAAATGGAGCCACAGTTGGTGACCATCAACTGAGAAAGTATCGCTACCCCAGGAAAAGATCAAAATCCACATATCATAAAAACAATGTGTACTATTTTTGGACCACCATAAAGTCGAAACATTACAAGTAGCTTAACCACACATTCCCTGAGAAATATAAGTAAGCCACTGAGGTTGGGGAGCTGTTTGTTCTGCAGTATTGTTGCAGGAAGGGCTGGCTGACACAAAAAGGGAACTGGACTCCAGAAGGGCTAACGAGACAACCCTTGGTTAAGACAGAGCTCTCGGGACTTCCTCGGTGTCACCCTCGACACACTTACTGTACCCTGGAGCAGTCCACAGGGTCCGATGACCTGTTTGAAGACGTGCTGGCTGACGTGGGCATCCAGGGCCGCCAGGGGGTCATCCAGCAGGTACACGGCAGCCTTTCTGTACACAGCCCTAGCCAAGCTCAGCCGCTGCTTCTGGCCTCCGGAAAGATTCATGCCCTGGGAACACGAGCAAGAAAGGGACTCAAATGCACATCTGCTGGTGACACCTGTAATCCCAGCACAGGAGGCAGAGGCAGGCGGACCTCTGTGAATTCCAGCCCAGCCTGGTCTACAGAGTGAGCTCCAGACCAGCCAGGGCTACACAGAGAAACCCTGCCTCAAAAAACAAAACATAGGACAGACATGAGGGACACACCTGCTCATTCAGGCAGGAGTAGCTCAAGGTACCTGTCCCTTGGGTCAGACTTGGCTCTAAACACTGAGCCGGCTAAGTGCTAAGGGCCAAATCTGGCCCACTACTCTTTTGTAAATAAAGTTTTATTGGGACACAGCCATCTATCCACTGACTGATGGTCTATGATGACTTTTGCACTCAGAGGTCAGAGCTGGGTAACTGGGACAGGCAACAAATGGCCCTCACACTCTACAAGAATTGCTTTCTGGCCCATCCTTGAAAAGACAGACTGACCCCTGGATTAGGGAAGTGGGGATCAATGCTGGGGACAGAACCCGAAGCCATTGCAGATTCTGAGCAGCTGCTTCTCCTCTGAGCCCCAGCCCTTGCTTGCTTTCGTCTGAGACAGGGTCTGGCACTTGCGGTCTTCTTGCCTCAGCTTCTTGAGCGCTGACATGGCACGTGCCGCCACACCTGGCTGGGGTGGGCTCCTTTCTCCCGTTGGGCCAATCCCAGCCCAGCAGACAGAGAGCACTGTACCAGCAGGTCAGGTACTCCCCCTCCTCCTTAGAATGCTGGGATTTCCCATTTCCCTCAGAGCTAGAGACAAAGTTTGGACCAACCCCAGAAAGTTCCCATGTGACTCCATTTCTCTCTCCTCCTCATCTTCTGTCATCACTCCCTGTTCCTTCACTCTCTGGGCACAAGGACCCCACCATGCTCACTGAATCCCCAGACACACTCATACTGCAGGGCCTGTTTTCACACTCTTCTTCAGCTGGAGAGTTGTCTCCCTGGAGCACACAGGGCTTATGCCCTCCCTCTGTCACCTTCAAGGACAGACCTTTCCCAGCACACATTAGGCAAAAAGGTCAGGAGAGGAGGAACATGGTTGCTCACTGCTAGACCCCACAGCCAAGCACATCCTATTAGAGCAGCCGTGGTGAGCATCAGCTGAATAAACAAATGGATGAAAATAAGGACTGGCTATTTAGGCAACGAGGACAAGAACAGAGTGGTGGCCTCAGTGAGCAAGAGAAGGGAAGAAACTCAGCAGGAAGGGGTGGATTCACAGCGTGGAGGAGAGGGCGGAGACCGGGCAGTGCAGACAGCGGCTCAGAAAGGACGCCGCCAGCTTCTGCTGGGTTTTCTGATTCTGTATGCTCTTTAGCTTCAGGTGGCTGTGGGAACCATCTCTGCTCAGATCCTTTGGTGAGGCCAAGAGAGGGGAGCCATTTGACTAACCTTACGCAGCAGGGCACCCTGCCCTCCCTTGGTCTGTTTCATTTTTAGTTTTATTTTTTAACAGTTTCTCCTCAGTAACTGAATAGCTGCTGTATGTTTGGCCCTGAGCTGGGGCTTCCTTCCTTCCCCACTTCCTGTCCCTATAATTCCCCATCTTACTGCCCTCAGGGCAGGGAGGGATATGACCCCAGGGGCTCCTCACCTGCTCCCCTATTGGGGTGTGAACTCCTGCAGGGAAGCTGGCCACATCAGACTCCAGGGCACAGGCTTCCAGAACTTTCTGCAACCAGGGCAGATCCAGCTCCTGCCTGAAGCACACATTCTCCACCACCGAGGTATTCTGGACCCAGGCCTCCTGAGGCACGTAGGCCACGGAACCCTGAAACATGCCTCGCTGTTGGTGGTTCATGTGAGAGCAGAGGAGCTGGGTGCTCAGGGTGGGGCTGAGGCAGTAATCGGGAGGGATCTTAGCTGTGCCGGGAAGATGTGCGGCATGTTAGCAGCCAGGGTGGGGAGGGACAGGGGTGACCTTACCTCAATGCTCACAGACCCTTCCACCTTCAACAGCTCCCCAAGCAGGGCAGACAGCAGGGAGGACTTCCCAGCCCCCACTGGACCCACAACAGCCAGCAGACAGCCCTGGGGCACGGTGAGGTTGATCCTGACAACCCAGGGGAAATACAGCCCTGAAGGCCCAGCCTGGGGTGTGTACCAAATCAGGGAACCCCGAACACACCCACCCCATCCTGCTGCTCAGGCCTTGGAGAAACCATTAGGAGAATATATGGATCCTCTCCTCCCTGATCCTTGTCTAGCTAACTGAATTGCCTTTCTTCTCACATCTGAGCACATCACATGTATACACATGTGCCTGCCGCACAAGCACCTATGGACATGCCACAAACGTTAGTATACACAGTCATAGGCATAGCCAGTATGTAGGTATAAGCACATTTGTGTGCCCACACGCATGCCACTGTATGCATGTGCATGTACACATGTACACATACACATGCACACACATGGAGGAGATCATGGTGTGGGGGGTTGGCTATTGTAGCCTCTTGCTTAGGCCTTTGCAATATATGCCTTGCTGTTCTCCCTGCCTCTGCCCAGCCTCCTCCTGTCTATCTCCTGCAGTCAATCCTTACCCGGAAGCCACAGGGGCCTGTTAAAAGATCAAGCCAGGGCTGGGTGTGGTGACGTGCACCTCTAGTCCCAGCACTCAGGAGGCAGAGGCAGGCAGGTTTCTGTGAGTTTGAGGCCAGCCTGGTCTACAGGGTGAGTTTCAGGCCAGCCAAGGCTACAAAGTGAAACTGTTTCATAAAACAAAACCAAAAAACCCAAATCAGTTCCAATCTTTGACTGAGAGTCAAAAAGAAAGTTCTGGTGGATAAGTTATACCCAGTCACTCTTAGTGCCTCTTATTCTCCTCTTCCTCCTCTTTCTCCTCCTCCTCCAAGACAGGGTTTCTCTGCGTAGCCATGGCTGTCCTGGAAATTCTCTCTGTAGACCAGGCTGTCCTAAGACTTGGAGATTCATCTGCTCCTGCCTCCCAGGTTCTGGAACTAAAAGCATGTGCTGCCACCGCCTGTCTTAGTGTTTCTTAAACACAGTCCAGTGGTTCTCAAGAAGGGTGATTTTGTCCCAGTTGGCTGGAGTCATTTGGCAACATCTAGAGGTGTTTTTGTCACATAGTTGATTGGGGCTGGCGTTCAGTAGCTCTTTGTTCTGCTCAACACACTGCAAGGCCCAGGACAGCCCACAGTGAGAAATTTCCAGCCCAAATGTCCACAGGGCCAGACTGAGAACCTGGGCCTCAGCATGCTCCTGCCTCAGAGTCTTTGCTCTTTGTCTCCCCACTGTTGAAGAAGACTTCCCCTGACCTCTGTGGTGCCCTCAGCTGGAATGCCAACCTTCTCGTACTGTGGGCTTTGTCCCTTCCCCAGTCTTTCCACTTGTGCCCCATGCTCATCCAGATGTCACCCTAGAGAACAGAGTCCTGGCCTTCCCTCTGTCCCCAGAATCCAGAATTGAGCTTGGTGCATAGCAAGTGAACGCTTAGCAAACTCTTCTGAGGGTGTGGCTAGAGACAGACAGAAATGGCCAGATTTTCTTTCTCTTTGTGAGATGCTTTGGGACTGGGTGATAATGACCTTGGAACTGATACAAGAGGCATAGCAGGAGGTCACAGCTGATGAGGCCATGGCACTCCTCTCAGTCAGGTGGGAACAGAGGGGTGTCTTCTGCCTAACTCGGGAGGCTTAGGTACCCTGTGTCCACTGTGTCCAGCTGTGGCACCCAGGAGCCCTTGCCTCCCTGCACAGAACCCTGGCTGAGCCCAGCCTCCAGCCCCAGGAGCCAAGAGCATCTCTCTGTGGGATTTCATACCTGTTCAGGCAGGGAAGGCTCTCCTGGGACCAAGCAAAGGTGCCATTGTGTACAGAAATCGGGTCCTTCGAGGCTGCAGGACACAGAAAGTCAGTAACAGGGGCTGATCCTGCCCTCCCGGCACCCCCATGCTCAGTGGTAAAGGCCTTGACGGCTCTGCCCTCAAAGCATTAACTTCCAGCTGGAAGTCTCACAAGGCCCCTGCGCTGCTAACTGCTGTCAAGGTAGTACCCCTGCCAGAGTAACATTGTAATTCGGGGGCAGGCAACCTCAGGTTTAAATCCTGCTTGCCGCCCCCCCCCTTTTGTTTTTAATTAATAAAGTTTGAACTGGGCATGATAGCTCATGCCTGTAAACCGAGCACTTGGATGGTTGAGGCAGGAACGTAATGGTTGGATGATAGCCTGACTATAGAGTGAATGTGATGCCAGCTTGGGCTATACAATGAAGATCATCAATACATCGACTTATTTATTTAAGTAAATAAAAAGATAATTTCAGTGTGGTGGCTTGTGCCTGTAATCCCAATCTTTGGGAGGTGGAGGCAGAAAGATTATGAGTTCAAGTCCAACCTTGGCTACATAGCAATTTCAAGGCCACTCTGGTTTATCATACCCTGCCCCAAAAAGCCAAAAATGGGGGAGGGGGGCAGAGGGATGAGTCAGTTGTCAAGAGCATTGGCTGCTCTTGTAGAGGACCCAGGCTCAATTCCCAGAACACCCATGTGGCAGCTCACAACCACCTGTAACTCCAATTCCAGGGGAACTGACACCATCCTGTGGCCTCCCTGGACATCGGACACTCACAGGTGCACAGACATACTTGTAAGAAAAGCACTATGCACATGGAGCGAAAGTAAATCACCCCTCCAGTTTTGAAGCCAAAAATTTAAATAAGGAAATAAAATGCACTAACTGTGCAGATGTTCTAGTCTAAGTGTGGTACTGAATTTGATTCCCCAGACAAGCCCTCCACCCCACATCGGGTGCTTGGACCCTGAAGATGGGCACCGAGGCTCTAACAGGTTAACACGTCAGAGCCTGGTTTCAGAGATGTCCCTGGGATGGTATGTCCATCCCGAGGGCAGGAGTTTAAGTACTGGCGGGCACTTTTCAGACAGTCAGGTTGACAGAGGTCTCATTTCTATTAACTGGGTTCATCTGGTGAAGGCCATTCTCTGCCCTCCCTCCCCACAGCAGTTGAGGTCACACAGGCAGCGGGCGAAGGCGGCAGGCCTGAGAGGGGTGAGGCAGAGCTGCTAAGAGAGCTGTGGCTCTCTTCCTAGTCTTCCGCATGAGGGTAAGGACTCGAAGGGGTACCCACTTCCGAGAACTGATGTAGCACCCCACAGTGCCCACTAGCTGTCACTGAATAGGTGGCAGAAGCAGAAGATTCAGAATATTGGGTACCAAGTGGCATGGCTGATGGTAGGATCTGCATTGCACATGTTGTCTTTGTCACTCTTCCCCCGCCCATCTCAGAACTCACAGCATCTGGAGGGACTTGAGACCATGCTGCTGGGGTCCACTTCCTCAAGGCACAGGAAGGCAGCCAGCCGGTCAAAGGACACTCGAGCCTGGAGAGACAAGAGTGGGCTGGTCACCAAACCAGAAAGGCTTTTGGAAATGCCTGGTAAAGGCTTCCCGAGGGCTCAGCCCAACACTTTGCATTTGCTAGATGCTAGAACATCTGAAGGTCATAGAAAACAATGATCTTGATGGGCGAGGGGACTTCTCTCTGCTCTTCAATCAAAAGAGAGGCTGGAACAAACCAGTTGCCCCAAACTAAGGCCTGGAAAGGGGCAGCACCTCTTCCAGCAGCAGCGATGTGGAGTAACTTCCCCATTGCACACCTATGCTTAGTGACTGGAGGCTATTCTATGTGGATAGCCTGGAGCTGAGGAGATAGCTCAGTGGGGCAAACAGCATGATAGACGAGTATGAGGACCTGGGTTCAAACCCCAGAGCCACCATAAAATCTGGGCTTGGCAGTCCATGATTGTCATCCCCAATATTTGGAGAGTGGGGCAGGTGGATTCCTGGAGCTCTCTATAAACTCTGGGTTCAGTGAGAGACTCTGTCTCAAAAACTAAAGTGAGGCACGGGGAGGAATAACCAGCATCTAGGATTTTTGAAAAAGCAATATGAAAACCTGCTGTTTTACAAGCTTCCGTGCGTGTGCGCGCGTGCGTGCATGCATGTATGTATGTATATGTATTTAACTGGAGTTACCCTACACAAGAGATGATACTTCTCACATAAACCATGTATCACCTAATAAAATGCCTAGTGTCAGATGTGGATTATCTCATCTCTGACTTAGAGAAACCCTAAAAACAATAGTTGCTCTTAGCGCCTACCAGAACTTGATGGTAATACCCCATTGCCGAAAGCACAGCATGGGTCGTGGGGCATGGAGAAACCAAACTGGTGCTGACCAGGCAGCATCCTCCCTGCTGGCCAGCTCTTATGGTACCAGAAGGTGCTGTGCAGCTGGTTATCGGAGAAAGTAGCCAACTTTCTTACCTAGCTGTGAATGCTGAGAGCTACAGATGACTGCCATGGAGAAATGCTGGCATTAATGTTGTAGGGTAACCAAAAGATTTCTGACTGGACTGAAGGCCTGCTCCACAGGTAGAAATGCACACCTCGTACTGTAAATCTGGCCAATAACCCACAGCTGGGGAGCTCGTAAGCTTTAGGAGTAAATCTACTACCGTGTTGCCAAATGGACTAAACTGTTCTCTGAATGTGTATCTTTATTTCTAAATCTCTTTGTACCTCACGTAAGTGCAGCTCTCAGACCTTGGTTAATGCAGAAACTTACAGCTGGTCAGAGCACAGAGAATAAGTGTCTGCAAAGAGCTCACAAGCGTGACTTCTATATCACACCCCCTTTCTCCCAGGCTCAGGGGACATCATGGAAGAGGGAGCAGAAAGCTTGTCAGAGTCAGGTCAGGAAGGACTTGCGGGAAACAGTGTCTTCTGGACACTGCAGGACTCACAGCAACGGTGGCTGCCTGCACTTGATCAGGCCGGTCAACATGCTAGCGTGGATGAAGGGGGAGCGCATGCGGCCTCATGGCTATGGAGCTAAGACTGTGAATGGCTTCTGAGAGAGGGTGGGTGTGCTGGTGAGTTTAAGTCACCTTGACATAAGCTGGAGTCATTTGAGACGAGGGACTCTCAACTGTGGAAACATCAGGAAAGTATAGGCTCGTAAGCAAGTCTGCAGAACTTTTTCTTGGTTCTGGGACATATAAAAAAATAGGCTGGCCTCGAATGGTGGCACATGTCTGAAATCCCAGCACTCTGGAAGGCAGAGGCAGGCAGATCTCTATGAGTTCGAGGCCAGCCTGATCTACAAAGTGAGTCCAGGACAGCCAAGGCTACACAGAGAAACCCTGTCTCTGCGAACCACCGCCCCCCCCCAAAAAAAAGTAGGCTGAGAAAACCAGTAAGCAGCGTTCCTTCATGGCCTCTGTATCAGTTCCTGCCTTGAGTTTCTTCCTACCCTGACTTCCCTAGATAATGGACTTGCAAGCTGTCAGTTGAAATAATCTTTTCCTCCCTAAGTTGCTTTTGGTCATGGTGTTTTATGACAGCAAGAGAAACTACTAGATAGTCAGTTTTATTTAAGGGTGTGGCTTCCGGGAGGTCAACCACGCTTTTGAGGATGGCCCACACTGAGGAGCACATGCTCAGCACAAATTGGACTCAGTAGGTTATAAAAAAAGAAGAGAGAGAGAAACCACAACATTGGAAGTGGACAGGGAATGGATTTGAGAGGAGTTAGGAGAAGAATGGGGTGAACATGATCAAAATATGTTGATTGGAATTCTCAAAGAATAAAAAAGTATTAAAAAATAAAGTGGAGAAGGACAGAGGAAGACACCTGATGTTTCTCTCTCTCTCTTTCTCTCTCTCTCACACACACACAGCAGGACAAAGGAGGAGGAGGAGGAGGAAGAGTTCAAATCTTCAATCTTCCTCTTTTTTTTTTTAACATGTCTCAGGATGTGTGATGGAAAGACGAGATAGAAAAGGCAGAGAAATAAAAGGCCCCATTCAAGGAGGGGACCCGGGATGAGTTCTTGAATGTAAGTGGCACATTCTCTGGGGATGCCGGCTGAGCTTTCCCTGTACACTTTGATCCCCTTTTAATGGCGTCTGGCTGTACTCTAGACCTTTCCCTCCCCTCTCTTCTGCTGACAGTGGTCTAGAGTCCTGGGCTGAGCTCCATGGAGCCTTCCTCCCACCTCACCTGAATGATGCAGTGTACAGACAAGGGCAGAAAGGCCTGGGCTTTGTTAAGGGTGCTGAGCACTGTGAGGGTCACAAAAGCCTTCTCTGCATCCATGGCGTTGTCCTCCGCCACCAGGGTGTGGACAGCAAACACAACCAGTGCCACCTGTTAAAGCACACGGGCGCACTGAGCCTGCGCTCCCTCTCTGCCAGGCAGAGCCCACTGAGGTGGCTCTGGGCTCCACATGTGTAAGCCGCAGCGCTGCTGGCATATGATCTCCACCCCAAGCACGCCCTCTCCCAGCCCTGTCAGCAGAGAGACCAGAATGACATCACCAGAAATGTAGACACTTGGAAGGACACCAGAGACACGGAGAAGAGGAGGGTGGAGGTCTTCAGAGCGCAGAGCTCCTGGCCCCGGATCCGAAGGAGTCTGTCCAGGAAGGCTTGCTCCCAGCCGTGGGATTTGATGGTTCTCACAGTTCTGAGTATGGAGCTGGTGAGCCGTGCTCGGGAGGCCTTCTGCCTCATCTGCTCTTCCTGAGATGGGAGAGAAGACGCAAGAGAAGGGCCAGCCTGGAAATCTCCATCCCTGTGGCCCCTGCAGCCATTCTGCCACAAACCCTGCTGAGTGTCTCTCCAAGCCACACAGCAACCCAACATCTCTGCCAGGGTCGATCTGCCAGCCCCACCTCATTAACCCCTGACCCCGCACCCTGCCAGCTATCAGAGCCTCCTGAGCCTGCTTTTACTATGCAATCAGAACCCTCCCCCCCCCCCGTGGGTGTGGGTGAGCCAGGAGGGCTTTCTGGAGGCAAGGGTATCACTGGGGCTAATTCTTCCTGAGGACAGGAGGCTGCAGGGCCCAGTGCGATGAGTGCACAGCTGCAGTGGGAGGGGACAAGAGAAGGGAACCTTCAGAGAGGGGACAGTGTGACCCCAGAGAGATCCAGGGGACTGCAGTGAGCTGGGTTCTTGGGGGAGAGGGATGACTGCAGCAGGCAGGGCTCGAAGGCCAGACAGGTCAGGCGAAAGCATTTAGGGTTTCGTGTTTCATGCAAGGGACCTCAGGGCAGCTGTGTGGAGAGCGTCTTTGAGGCTACCTAGGGCCTGGCCAGCCTGGGTAGCAGGGGAGAGATGGCGCTTGGACATCTGCCAGGGGGGTGTCCAGAGATCTGCAGAAGCACAGGCAGGGAGGTGGAGTGCCTCCCTGCTGAGGTCTCAGAGCCGCCGAGGAGGCAGAGGTGACCGTGGAGGGCTGAGGGCTCGGTTCACCCACCTCCACGCTCCTGTGATTCACCAACTTGACTGAGCACTTCCCTCCTGCCATTAATATACCATCTGCTGTGTAGTACAGCCTGGCCCCAAACTATCCACCTGCCTCCCTGGTACTGGAAAGACAGGCCTGTGCTATTTGTTTGTTTGTTTGTTTTTGAGATAGTTTCTTACCATGTAGTCCTGGCTGGCCTGGAATTTGCTATGTAGACCAGGCAGGCCTCAGACTCACAGATTCCCCCGTATCTGCTTCCTGTGTGCTGGGATTAAAGGCAGGTAATCCACCACATCTGGTTCATCCACTTTTGCTTTCACGTTGTTTATTTATTGTGTACATGTATGAGCATGCGTACACCATGGTGAGCATTCAGAGGTCAGGGGACAACCTGAAAGAGTTGGTTCTCTCCCCTCACCATGTGGGTCCTGGGGTCAAACTCAGGGGTCAGACCTGTCAGCAAGTGCCTTTATCTGCTGAGCTCACCAGCCATGATGGTGTACTAAACCCCACCTACTGTCCCCAGATGCTGAGTCTGCCTCCGTCCTCAGTGCTTGGAAGCTTCTAGTGTGATGGCTGTGGGCGCTGTTCTGGGAGAAGTGCTACAGAAGTAAAAACTGCAGCCAAAGGACACGTGTGTGGCTGTGTAAGGAAGGAGCATGGGGAAAGGGACAGGGAGAGGAGGCAGGGTGACAGTGGCCTTGGTGGGGCCTCAGGCTTTGACACGGAGCAGCATCAGCAGCATGGGTGTGGCTTCTCTGGCTGCCACACACCCCTCCTGGCTGAGTGGGGGGCAGAGGTAACAGTCACTGAGGGACAACAGCTTGGGGCCACTGTGGGAAGGGGCCACATTCTAGAAGGAACTAAGGCTTGACTAGGGACACAGGTCTGACAATGCAGAAGGGGAAGGCCAGCTCTATAGCCTCTTCTTGCCTCTCCCTATCTCTGTCTGCAACCAGAACCTCAGGGCTGTTTACCTGCCCAGGGTGTCCCCGTTCCCAAATGCCATACCTGATGGTAGCTCCTCTTCTTGGTGATGAAGAAATTCAGAGGGAGAAGGCTGAGGAAGACAGCAATGGCTGTGAGGGCAGAGGGTCCAAGAAGCTAGCGACAAAGAATAGGGGTCGTGAGCCTCCAGGGGTTTGGTCACACCACCTCCTCGGGCTGGGGTTCAGGTAGTGCCTCGGTGCCTGGCTTTTTATATAGGTTATGGGATCTGCACTTAGGTCCTCATGTTTACCCAGTAAGCGCTTTACTGGGGCCCCTCCTTGCTCTGTTCGAATGTTTGTTCTTGTTGCGGTGACATGGCAGCACACATGTGGAGTCCAACACTGTAGACTCAGACTCCCCGCCCCATCTTCATGTTTACGTGGGTCCCAGGCGTGTGTCATCACACAGCAAGCTACTTAAGTTTACCTCCTGAGCCATTTTTCCAGCTCCCCTTTTGTGTTGTATTTCTCTTGAGACCAGGTCTTAATCCGGACTGGTCTCACACTCACTGTGGTCCTGAGGCTGGCCTAAAAATCCTGACCCTCTCGTCCCCACCTCCCAGTGCAGGCCACTCCCGCCGTAGGGGGTCAGTGCCGCTCCAGCTCACCTCACCTCTTAGCGGGGGTCAACAGATGAGCAAATAGACAAATTTGAGGTTCCTGATATACAGTAAAGAGCGTTCGCTGTAAGAGTGTTCCCTGAGATGTTGGAGACATACTGAGGGATTATTCAGTTTATTTGACATTTATGTACGACTGGACACCTGTGTTTTGCTGGTCAGCTCCCTCCCGCCAGCTTTGCTACTGTTGGCGCCTGAGAGCCGAGGTGGTGGGGTTAGGCTAAATAACTTTTTTTTAATCAAGTTCTATTGTGCTTTTCTGAGGTTTCCTCCCCGCAGCCCCCCAGCTCCAGCCTGTATTTCTCACAGCCCACAGGAACTCTACTCTCTAGTGTCCAGACTAAAGCAGGCTAGTCTGTTTCATTCATGCAACAATTCCACCACCTAGTGGCTCAGAGGAACTGTCCTGAAGGCAACTGGCAGCCTGGGAAACACACTCATTTGGAAAGTAAGGTCACTCGACAGCGCGGCATCCACGAGGCCCATCATCTCAGCAATACTGGGCTGGCCTGGTGGTCCTCTGGTGCCAGGGCAGGGGCTCTGTGCGGGACCCTGGGGGTACTGCAGCCTCTGGTGGTCCTCCACCTTCTCCCTCTCCCTCCTAGAGCAGCTGGCAGCTTGTGTGGCATACTCAAGGCACCAGAGATAAGTGAGAAAACACCCAGTGGTCATGAGTGAGTGGTGACGCCTCCCCTCCAACATCAGCTAGCAGCTAGCAACACTGTAGCAGGTAGGTTCAGAGAGCTGTTCCAAGCGCCTGAGCATCAGTAATTCAGATATCGGAAACAAAGTGCCCAGAGTCTGAGGAAAGGCTTTGAGCCCCAACACAGTAGGAAATTCACACTTCCTCTCACACTAGGCCACCAGCAAAATGCAACAACATTGCTCAAAATGACCTTTGGTAGGTGCCCACAAAACACATACTCCGGTTATACTCTCAAGATCTCAAATGCATCTCTACCATTTCCAAATCCAAACCCAAAGCCCTCCTCCACCCCCCCCCCCAACCCTCCCACTCTCACCCCCCAACTCCCACTCCCGCCCAAGGCCCGGTGTCCTCCGTCAGCTTGTCTGACCTATTTCTAATTATCCTCCGATTTTAGAGCGGAGGAATTGGGGCACAGAGAGGATGAGTTACTAGCGTGAAAGTTTTAACAGCAAGTAAATGGTAATAGCAAGCTCTGAACCCAGGCAGCACCCACACACGGTCAGAGCCTATCAGTTTGCCCCACCGTGGATGCCATGGCCCTCCATGCTTTCTGCACGTGCTAGCAAGTCTTCCCCTGGCACTGTGTTTCAGTCTTTTGTTGGTGACCATGCCTCAGTGGTCACTGACACATAAAGGATTCACCTGAGTGCCTTGAGAAGCCACCAAGAAGGGTTAGCAGCGGGGCTCACATCTGGGTGGGTGCGGCAACACACTCCCATAATCCCGGCGCTCGGAAGGTGGAGACAGGAGGAGATGTTCGAGGCCGGTCTCTGCTATGCCATCAGTTTGAGGCTAGCCAGGGTTACACGTGTCTTATCTGAACCCCAAACTGAACCAAACTAAAACTCCAAAGTGGGGAATACATTCCTCAGCATGATCAGCAGCATTCCGTGAGAGAGGGAACTGCGTGCCAGAGAGGGCTGGCTTCTGCTTGGAGTCGAGCCAGGGCCGCCCTGTCTAAGACTTGACTTTATGTCAGCTTGCGCTGTGCACTTGGAGCTGGAGGGAGAAGAGGAAGAGCCAGAAGGAAGAGGAGGAGGAAGCTCACACCCACTTCCGAGTCCCACCTGCCACAGGTAGACAAAGCAGATGATGATCCAGAGGAAGAGAAGCCATAGCCCGTTGAGGTAGAGAATGCTGTCCACCAGCCGCTGCACGTCCACCGACACCAGGTTGACTACATCTCCTGCTGCACTGGACTTTCTGGAACTACTGGACAGGACCAGGACCTGGGCAGGTGTGAGGAGGAGAGCGTGAAGAGGGACGACTGAGGGAAGGCGGGAGTGGGCACTGGGTGCAGGCCCAGCCTCTGTTTGTCATTTCTGCATGCAGCGAACCTGTAAACCTTCCCAAGCCTCCCAGGCTGGGCTTGAGGAGCTGGGGGGAGGGGGGTCACGCTCATGAAAAGAAAGCTCAAGCCGTGGTGGTCTGGCCACATTTGTCCTGTGCTGCAGAGGCCCATGCCTGTGCTGAGAGCAGCCTCCTTTCCCCAGATGCCAGGGCCAGATGCAGGCTGAGCCGTGCTGAGCTCACCCAGACACCACAGTCACTCTGCTGAATGCAACTAGGCCTGCAAGTACATTGCATCTTGACGGTTGTTAAAAAGGGGAAAGTGATCCCAGAATCACTTAGCTGTAGCTAAGGAAACTGAGGCTCAAAGAAGCAGACTAGCCCAGAGTCAGAGTCCTGGGGTCACAGGACCCCCTCAGCATGACGAACGCCAGCTCTTCCTGCCTGCGCTGTATTGTGTGAGAGTTAGTGTGATCCATGGCGTAGAACTCTCTATTCTGAAAGTTTTTACAAAGGGCTCCTTGTAGCCCTGCCCCCCCCCCGAGACTTCCTGCCCCTCTGCCTCCTGAGGACTGCAGTGGAGACAGGCTGGAGTTTACAGTTCATTTCAATGGAGGCTATGCCAAGGGCCAGGAAGGTGTCTCCGTGAGGGTCAGGTTATGTCAGACCTCTTCTTGAGGATCAGAGGCTGCCTTCTCAGTAGGCAGCGTTTCCTCTTGTGCTCAAAGGAGGTCAGACATGGAGACCCGCGTGGAATATAAGCATTGTCGAGGGAGTGCAGATTGTCTCATTCCCTCCCTTGGGCTAACCGGCTGTATAAACCTGCCATGTCTCCAGGAATCTCACGCAGGGAGAAGGAAAACACCGAAGCCTGGTGCCAGAGAGGAACTAGTCCTTGGGAGAGATTTCATGGTGTCCTGACAACTTGCCGGGAGACCCGACAGGTGAGTGGGGCCACGCCCAAGCAGAACTGCACAGCTATCATCCTGTTTACCCTCTATTTAAATCTGAACCTCACAGTCATGATCCCAAAGAAGGGCTTAGAGAGAGTTGGCCACCGGGTGTCTCTGCTTCTCTTCCCAGCGTGGCCACATTGGGTAGACCTCCTTCTCCTGCCTTCCACCGTCACTTGTCTGTTTAATCGGCCTACTGGGGAAGATGCCAGCTTGTTAGGGCTGCAGGGCCCAAGCTCTGACCCTGAAAAGTCTACAAACACTTTGCTCCCCCTGGTTGAGATGCTTCAAGCCCGGGAGCCACTATTATCTCAGCAGTCCAAGGACATCAGTCAGAGTCTCGCTATGGGGCAGAAGCCAGAGATGGGATGAGAGATGGAAGAGATACGGTTGGAGAAGTCGGGGCTGGATCACACAGAGCATCGACCAAGGAGGTAGCTCGGGGGGCAGGAGAATGGCAGGCAGTCTGACACTGCACTCTCGCCCCTGGCGTTAGGCTGTGCAGGCAATTCCATCCCTTAGGGACCCTCAGGCCCTGACGATGTCCGATGACATCATCTGGGCCAGCTACTTAGTGGCCTGTCTGTCTCTTTGTCTGTCTCTCCCGTGCTCTCTTGCTCTCACCACTTTCTCTGTCGGGGTCCCCTTCCCTTCCCCTACCCTGTCTTTCTCTCTCTTTCCCTCTCTCTCCATCCAATAAACTTCTTTCACATAACATCTGTTTTACGCATCATTTCTAAAATAATGACACCTGAGGCTCACCTTTCTGTACACCAGGCCGGTGATGGCTGTTCGCAGCCGCATCTGCAGGACCTTGGCCCTGTACATGTGCTGCTGTTCGAACAACGTCTGGAGGCAGGCGGACAAGAACATCAGCACAGCCAGGAGCCAGCCCGTCCACGCTGAGCAGTCTCGGTCACCCATGAACTCCAGAAACAGGCTGGGGTGCAGGAAGAGGGACTGCTGGTGAGGCCAGGCTGGACCACCTGAGCAGTCAGTTGGGGGGGTGACTGACTGGACTATTTTCAGTGTGACTTTTGTTTTTAAAACAGAGTGGGGATGGAGGTCATGTAGCCTAGGCTGGCTTCAAACTCAGTATGTACATCATGACCTTGAGCTTCTGATCCTCCTTACTGAGTGCTAAGGATACAGACAGGTACCATCACTCCTGGTTTATGTGGTTAATGACCTAAAACCCATTAGGTAGCCCAGGCTGGCCTAAAATCCATGGTGTAGCCCCGGCTGGCCTTGAACCTGCCATCTTCTTTCTTTAGCCTTCTAAGTAGGAATGACAGCCCTTCCTTGGCAGGCCTGGCCCCACACTCCACCTCTTGAATCTGGACTGGCTATCAGCTTTGGCTGTTCATACAAGGAGGGGATAGTATTGTGCCAACACCGGGCTTTACCTTGGATATGTCAATGTGTAATTGTGCCCTGTCTCCCAGGGCCATGTCCAATAGCACTTGAACAGGCCTGCCTTAGTCTCTTAGAGGGTGGAAGTTGCATGGAACAGAGAACCTATGCTCAGTGAGAGCATTTCAGACAAGCTAGCCTAAGCTAGTCTGGCCTGCTCAGCCACTAGCCACAAACACGTGGGTGAGCCCACCCAGTGGGGTCCAGCTCTACCTGCCCATCCGCACATCTTGACCAGCTGGGCAAGCGCCTGTGACCTTAATGGCTAATCTTAGGGGTGGTCATTTAGCATCAAAAGCTAACTGGCACAGGTCATTTGCCCTGCTGGGGGTCAGTGACTTTCTCCTCCATGTCTCTCCCACCCCCAGGTTCTGGGGTCCTGAGTCCCAGATGTACACACAGGCAGAAAGAGCCCAAATTCTTCATCCCACAATGCCCTTTAGGTGCCTCAGCTGGAGCTAGGACCTACCTGAGCAGCTTGGGGACAGCAAACCTGAAGGCGTCGCTGATGGCCAGGCTGAGGGTCCCTAGCAGAAAGGCGGACCGGAACACACGCCAGCTAGCCCTGAGCAGCAGGCCCTGCTGGCTCCTCTCCGGCTGCAGGAAGGCCTCTGTCTCGGGGGCCCCCACACGACTCTGCCCTTTGCTTATCATCACCTTGGAGTGCCTGGTAGAGAGGAGACAGGGGAAGGGACTCACATTATACTCAGTGGCTGCAGCAGGCCAACAGAATCTGGTTATTTATTATTGTTGTTTTGAGACAAGGTCATAATGTAGCCCTGGTTGGCCTTGAATTCAGAGCAGTGCTAGAGGCCCAGATAGGATGTGGGGGTGACTTAGGGGCCCTGAGTACCATGTGAGCAGTGCAGGGTCATTGGATCTCAGATGGTCCCCGCTTGGGGCCTTTGCACCATGAAGCCTCCTTTCAGGGTATTGAAGAGAACCTCCATTTAGAATCTCTGTTTAGATCACCGAAAGCACTCTGGGAAGCCAAGCACCTTGAGTCCATTCAGTGATCAGTTGGCGCTTGGTGGGAGGGACTGACAGGCATGTGCTGGGGAGCCGGAGCAGGATGGGGTGGTACCAGGGGCCAGTCGATGCGGCTCTCTGCCAGGCTCCTGCCTGGGCGCTGGCTCAGCCCCACTCACCTGGGCAGCACACCACAGCAGCTCCTCCATTCCCTCTCCAGCTGGGAAACGAGTTCTTCTGAAGAGTTTTCTCTCCCAAGCGACCAGAGGTCTTTTGGTCCCAGCAGTTTCCTGTAGCCCCTCCAAAGCAGCCTGTGAAAAAGGGGTCAGCAGAGCAAGCTCCCCTTGCTGGCCCCACACCCTGTCTTGTCCTCTGTAGGTAGCTGTGTCGCCCCATGGAAACCACCTCTTCTGGGTGCTGAAGGCAGTGAACCCAGGCCCACCTCACCAATGTGGCCTCCACCGTGGAACCCATCCACTGGGCTCTTTTTAAAGACAGGGAAAGTAAAAAATGACTTAGTGTTTAAGGGACAATGGACACGCTAGGGAAACAGACCCTCTCTGGGAGTTAGACGCTCAGGGTCGGAAACTTGTTTCAGAGCTTTGATCTTCCCAACAGCACAGAGGCAAAGCTCTTGCCCAGGGCTGGTCTGTGTCTCTAGGTCCTGCTGAGTGCCCCCGTGAAGCACCAAACAAGGGTGAGCAGCAGGACTCTGTAAATGGTGAATTGCTTGGGGGGAGGTCCTAGGGACAAGTGATTTGACACAGTCTGGGTGACACTCAGGTTTGGCACAAAGCCCAAAGCAGGGCTGATGGGTGCCTGTGTTTGGGGAGCAGGGTGTGAGGCCCCCTAGTAGACCTACTGGGAAGCCTCTGCTCTGTAGGACCCTGAACACCAGAGTGCTACGCCCTTCATCTACTGAACGGCCACCCGTGCCCAGCCCTGGGCTTTATACACCGTAGTTCGTTCAGATCAACCTGGTCTGGCCCTGAGGTCTGGCTGTGCTGAGAGCTACACAGGACCTGATGGGAGGCTGTGCCTTGGTGCCTGGGAGACTAACACGATGAAGACAGTCGCCTTCCCCTGCAACCCAGGATTCCCTCGGGGGTAGAGACTTGGCCTTTCTGATCCCACTCCTGGCGCTTAGCGTGCAGTAGATACTTATTAACCGTGCAAGTGATGGAGGCTGAGTGATAGATGTGCAAACTGCGTATATTCTGTTTGAGGGGGGAAGAGTTGTCCCCATCTTACAGAGGGCAAGCCTGAGGCTCTGGTGTTCCTCACATGCCCACTGAGAGGCAGAGCCAGAGTTCAGGGTCCCATCCTGGGAGGGAAGCTCAGAGCTGGGTAAAGAAGGCCTGAGTAAGGCTGGGAGAAATGCTGTGGGATGAGTGGCGCTGACAAGCTCAGGGGGTGCCACCCCGCCGTGGGCTTCACTTACCCAGAAGCCCACCAGAACATGGCCTTGGAGGGAAACGAGGCCTCAGCCTCTGGGCACGGATTCTGGAAAAGACAAAAGGCCAGGAAGAACGAGATGTGATGGTGTCCACCAGTTGTCCTAGCGCTTAGGAAGCTGAAACAGGAGGAAAGACACAAGGCCACCCTAGGTTACATAGCAAAGCCCCATGTCAGGGGGAGAAAAAAAGACAGGCTGGCCTTGGTCTCACAGCCCGTAGTGAGTAGGTGGCCGAGGTTAGGCAGGGTGAGCGCTTAGAGCTGCAAGTGTGGGGAAGGTCGGTGTGTCTTCACCAGAGAGAGCTCAGTGAGTGTGGAACTTCCTGATAGTCAAGACAAAAAGGGGTAGAGGGCCAGGCATGGTGGCTCATACCTGAGTCTGGCAGTAGGGACAGGCAGATCTTCATGGGTTCAAGGTCAATCTGGTTTACCTATCTAGTTCCAGGCCAGCCAAGGCTGGCTCGGGAAAGGGCTAGAGGGCGGGGGAAAGGCCTAGCGGGCGAATGGAGTCAGGAACTCAGAACAAGAGGTACTCAGAAGAATAGCTACTATTCTACTGAGGCGTGGTCGCTCACGCCTCTAACCCAGCTCTCTGCAGGTGGGAAGATCACTGTGGTTTCCAGGCTAGCCTGGTCTATCCTAGTGAATCCCGGGCCACTCTGGGCTTCAGTGTGAGAGCCAGCCTTAAAAGCAAAACAAAAACAACAAATCAAAACTCAAAGCCAGGACCATGCTATAAATATATTATGGGCCGGGCAACAGGATGTGTGTTAGGGGAAGGGAGTGCTGAGGGGTACAGCTTCCGGTCGGTCCCCTCGCTGCTTCCTGCCCCCTTGAGTAAGAGAAATTCCCTCCTCAGGGTTCCACCGCCCTAAACTGAGCTGCTCCCATCACCAAGATGGACTGAAAACACTTCCGACAGTGAGCCAAGATAAGCTCCGCCCTCAGGTGCTCCAGACAGATGTTTTGTCCCAGTGAGGAGACAGTAACTAATCCATCATTCATAAGAAAGATGTATTCTGTGACCTTACAATCCTTTTGCTTTTCTATGAGATCACAGCCGCCTCCATGCTGGGCCATGGGGTTCAGATTTTGCTAAATGGAAAATAAGACTTGTGTTCTGGGCCAATTCCCCTTGGTCACATGGGGTTGTTGGCATCAGAATGAGGCACTGAGGTCTGGCCGTGGTTTCTAACTTACCGATGACTGGGAGTCGTCCAAGAAGAAGGGCGGCTGGTCTACCAGGCAGGACAGCACAAACTCTGCCACCACCAAGGCCAAGCACAGGTAGGTAGCCAGGTGATGGAGGGGTTCATGGTAGAAGCTCTGTGGGGACAGAGAAACCTCACTGAGCCAAGCAGTGGTGGTCAGAAACAGTGAAGGGGTTCCAGAGATTTAGGCTGAAGTTGGACATGTGTGCTGAGGTCTGGAACAATTTCTACATAGGGACCAAGCCCTGGCACAGGCAAGCCTGGTCCTAGTGGTCCTGCTCATCCTGGCTCACAAACATGTGACTGCTGTATGCCTGACCGTGTGAGTGAGTCACAGCCCCAGGGACAACAACACAGAGGGGCTCTGGGGCTTCTTCCTTTCTCCGTTCTAGCCCTGTGGTGGTGTTAATAAGAATGGCCCCAACAGGCTCATCTATTTGAATGCTTAGGCACCAGGAAATGATACTATTTTAAAGGATTAGAAGGATTAAAAGGTGTGGCTTCCTTGAAGGAAGTGTGTCAATAAGGGTGGGCTTTAAGGTTTCAAAAACCCATGCCAAGCTCAGAGTCAGCCTCTCTCTCTCTCTCTCTCTCCATATGGATCAGGATGAACTCTCAGTTCCTTCTCCAGCACCATGTCTGCCTGTGTACCACCATGCTCCCCGCCATGATGATAATGGACTAAACCTCTGAAACTGTAAGCCAGCCCCAACTAAATATTTTCTTTTATAAGAGTTGCTTTGGTCTCTTCACAGCGTAGAACAGCGTCTAAGACAAGTCCCAACCTCCCATTCTGTTCTTTCTTAGCTGCTTTATTAACATCTACTCTGCTTGGTTCTCCACGATCTTGCAATGTCCAGCCTGCCCTGATCCCAACTAGGTTTGTTTCTGAGATTCTCTCACACTGTAGTCCAGGCTGGCCTCAAACTCATGATGCTGCTCCTGCATGCAGGAGGGCTAGGTGTGTGCCATCACATCCAGCTGGTGTTTTGGTCTTGTTGTCCTTGTTTTTCAGATTGCAATCAAGTGTATCCTAATTCTACTATCACTCCTCCCCCACACTGCCACTTTACCACTGTTTCTATTGGAAATGAAGGAGGGAGTGGGGAAGGAACAGAAGAGAAGGGAGAAATGCGAGGAGAAAAATGAGGAGGAAGGCTTTCTATTCATCAAACATACTATTACAGATATTTGAAATAAATACAGATGCATGGGAACATGGGAGAAGATGAGAAAATCTATTTGTAAGTATGCAAGGTAATTGTACATGTAGCTGTGGAGTGGCCTGTGCAAGCATGCAATGTGTCAATGTCTGCATGTATCTGTGTGTATGTGTGTGTGTAAGATGTGTGTGTGCAGGATGTGTGTGTGTGATGTATATGGATGCATGTGTGTGATGTGTGTATGTGCGTAATATGTACGGATGTGTGTGTGAATGTATGCAAGTGTCTTCTCTGTGTCCTGTGATACATGAATGGAACATGCTGATGTGTCCAGCATTTGAGAGGAATGTGTTAAAATATGGCTATGTAGTAAGATTATGAAAACTTGTTAAACTATGTACATTTGACAATGTGATGATGATCATTGTTTTGTGGGATAAGCCAGCACAGAAAGATGATCATGGCATGATCTCCCTCACAGGCGGAATCTAGAGAAACTGCCTTCTAGAAGCAGAAAGTAGAAGGGTTCTCACTGGGAAGGGAGGAGGCAATGCAGGCGGGAAGGGCAAGGAGGCGCTGGCCAGTCACCGTGCAAACAGAACACTGTCCTGGGTCCTGTCACACAGGCAGTGACTGTCACTGACAACACTGCAATGCCAGGCATATTGGTGCCTGTGATCTCCGCATGCAGGAGGTAGAGGCAGCAGTTTAATATCACCCTTCCTACAGAGGGAATTTGAGGCTAGTCTGGGCTATATGAGACACTGTCTCAAAAAAAAAATGTCCGATATTGTATCAACTATTTCAAAAGAGCTGGGAGAAAGGGTTTGAAATTATAACTGCTCGGGTGATGGAAAAGCTAACTGCCCTTATTTGGTTATTATTCGCTTTGGTTATTATTCAGTGTATGAAAAATATCACATTGCAGGAGATGGCTTATCAGGTGAGAGTGCTTGCTGAGAAAGCATGAACTCGCAAGTTCAACTCTCCAGCAGCTACATAAAAGTCTGGTGTGTCTCCAGTCCTGCGGAGCGGGTTGTGCTGGCTGCCAGTCTAGCTGCAGGTTCACTGAGGGACACTGACTCAAGAGAATAAGTCAGAGGGTAGTACATCAAGACACAGCCTGTCCTCCCCGGGCCTCTGCACACAGACATGTATGTCCACATACGTACACGGCACACACTAAGCATACCGCAGCCTCCAAATGGACACAATAATCACACGTCAGTGCAGAACAAAATGAAATACGTGGAATTGGAGGTACTTATGAGGCAGGATGTCATATGTGGAAAGGGGGCAGGAGAGAGGTCCCACACCGCCATATAGATTTCCCCAGGTCACTCACCCCTGCAGAGGCCTGCTGGACTGTGTTGACCCCTGGCAAGAGACAGCAAAGCAGCCAGTACCCGAACAGCGCCCCCGATGCCCGGACTCCCTTCTTCCTCTCCATGTGAATCAGGAAGGTGGCAAACGTCTAGACAAAGAGTGGAGGCCAGAGGGAGGGCTCCCACCTTCCTCACACTTCCCACACCAACAGGAGGCCCCTGCACGGGCAGCGGTTACCATGGTGGTGAGCCACACGGTAGGGTGAATGAGCAGCTCCGGGGCCTGGGGCGTTCCCTGGTGGATCCTCCACAGAGGCATGGCCACGTTGAAGATGTAGAGCAGTATAAGGGCAAAGCCGAGCACCTGGAGAAACACTCACATAAGACTGTCAGGGGAAAAGAGAACCGAAGGCAGACTGCAGAAGACCCCATTTTCAATGCTTGATCACCAACGTGTCATCCCTGCTTTGGGAGGCGCCGAGACCCATCCTGACCTTCAACCCTCCTGTCAAAATGCTCAGTAATAGTTTGAGCTGATCTAGTATTTCCCAAGCCACAGAAGAAGCTGGAAGTGTGCATGTTGAAGTGACTCAGGGTGTGTGAAGTGAGGGTTACTCGCTATGTGAGGAATTATGGTTCCTGTGGATGCCACTTTAAGATGAATGGGCCTCGGTCCCCAGCACCCACAGCTGTCTCTTCAGCCATAAAAAAAAAGGATGAATGGGGCCTGCTGGGCTGTTTCTGACTTGAGGCAGGAGATGACGCCGCCTAAATGCCAAGCTGTTGGTAAACACAAGCTCCATTTTCAATTGCTCTTGGGAAAGGTGATGTTGAAATCCACCTGATTGCCCCCTTAGACCGGTCACCAATTAAAGCATGCCCTGGAATGCCTCCCTGTGGCTCTTTTCCAGGGCTAGCCGGCTATAGCTATGCCACGGTAGAGTTAATGAACTCTCTGCTTCTGCCTTTTTGGCCCTGGAAAAATTCTTTCAATACCCATGTCTGTACTGTCACCTCTGACATGGTATTCTAGTGGCCTGCATGGGGACATCTCTCCTCTCTCTCCTCTCATACTTGTGGTGGCCAGCTGATCAACCCACCAGCAGCTGAAGGTCTCTGGCTGGGGCAGTTTTCCAGTAAGAGTGAAGGCCTGCAGGGCTGTGACTCCAGACCATTGTCACCTGTCCTGGTACAAACTAAGAAGTTCCTTCTGGCCCCTGTGGAAAGTCTTAGTTCCCTTTTGCAATGGATGAGGTAGAGGAATTTTTCATCTAGCAACATGGCTACTCTGGCTGGAACACAGACACACCTTTAATCCCAGGAAACAGAAGCAAGCAGATCTCTGAGTTCAAGGCCAGCCTGGTATAGAGCAAGTTTCAGGTAAAGAAAAGCTTAGGTCCAGACATGGTGGTACATGCCTTTAATTAGTACTCAGGAGACAGGCGCACACATCTCTGGGTTCTGTTCAGGTGAGTCAGTGAGCTGAGAGGCCATGCAGCGGAGCTGAGTTGGTGGCAGTTCAGTTCGCGGAATCCAGAGGCCGTTTTTGCCAGCAGAGTTTTACAGAGAGGTTGAAGAGAAAACAAACTAAGAAGGGTAAAGACAGAAGCCAAAAAATGAGAAGTAGCCAGACTAGAACAGATTGCGAGAGTCAGTCTGAGACCAAGCAGAGCTATGCAGTGAGAAACTGGGAGAAGCCACACCAAATCGGTCAGCTTGGAGAGGAGTTTGAGCCAGAACAGCTGAGTTGAACCAGCCAGCCAGAGTTCAGAAAGAACAAGAAAGGGTGAGCTTATTCAGCAGTAAGTCTCAGAGGCTGAAAGCATTCTAGGCCTAGGTTAGATTGTACAGAGGCTGGAAGGTTCACTAGATCTAGGTTAGCAGATGGAGTCAATAAGCCTCAGAGAGAACAATTCAATCAGGCAAATAAAAGTTACTTTTACACCCTGGCCGAGGAGACACGTTGGTGGAAACTGAAGGTGAAAAGGAAAAGGAGGGTGGCCGGCTAAGATCTGTGAGGGTGGTGATCATTCTCCTTCCTGTATGTGGTGGGCAGCAGTGGCTTGACTCGGACAAATCCACAGGTATTGTGAGAACCCCCTCTTTCTTCTCCCCTCTCCCTCTTTCCCTTCTGCCCTTAGCTACCCCTGCTATTCAGAGAGGAGAGGGAACAGAGCGCATGGTTGACAGTGTTTGAGCCCATGCTTTCGTATTCCTGACCAGACTTCCTGTCATACTTCTTATCTTCCAGTTCTTGACTCCTGGCGAGAAGCGTGGCTGGCTGGTGGTAGCAGCCCTTCCCAGGCTAACCTGCACACATTGTGGGAATACTCTTTACCCTTGCTGTCCCATTCTAGCCTGCATTCCAGTGAGAGCCCCTAGCCCTGAGGTTGTCCCAGCTAGATATTTTGCCTCCCATCCAGTAAGTGGAATCTCCTTTCCTTTTATGAACCCAGACTGCGCATCTGAATAATTTGGCCCCAAGCTGTTGATTGGCCTGGTGTCTGTAAACAGTTTGGCTGTGTGTCAGTGGCCCTGTATAGGAAGCATAGCCCTGTAGAGAGTTGACTCAGGTCCTCTATGGTTGAGCAGAACGGTTTGTTGACCCCAAAGAACTCCTCACAGGAACACCCACTCACAGACCAATCAATCAGGGGACGGTCATCTGTCCCTCCCAACTTCACTATGCTCTACTCTTAACAACAGCAAAGAACTCTACATTAAACCTTCCTGTGTAATGTCACCTGGCCACAGTATGGGCACTAGGAGACCTGAGCCCTCCACAGCGCTCTGAACCAGCTCACATTCTGCAGCTTGCCTGCTCAGTCTGATCCTTTAATGTAAGTACACCGTAAAGAACACAAATGCTCTAGGTCCAGCGCGCCATCACCGGACCCAACAGCCAGTGCCCTGCTGCACTGCTTCTCTTCCTCCTCTTCCAAAAAGCAGCCATTTGCTGGTGCCTCCGGGCCTCCACGGGAACAGACGTCCATTGTATCCCTAACTGTGGCCTCAGGATTAACATGCAAAGATTTCTAGCCATCTATTTTTTTCCTCTCTGTCTGCTTATACTGACATAACTTACTGCCCAAGGTCATCTGTTATCTTTACTAATTTTTGCAAAAATGCAACACTCTGAAACTCTTGGTCTCTTGTATGCAGAAGAAGAAAAAAGTGTTTTTTAAAAAGGCCTTTTGGCTGGGTGGAAAGGGAGGAAAGGAGGTGAGAGGGAGGGACAGGGAGGAGAGGATGGAAGGGAAGCTGTGAGGATGCGAAGTAAATAAATAACTTAATTAAGTAAAAAAATAAAGAAAGAAAAGAAAAAAATATTGTACTCCAACAAATTGGAAAATCTCTATGTAGTTTCTCTAAGTAGCCCTGGATGTCCTGGAATTCACTCTGGAGACCAGGCTGGCCTCAAAATTAGAGATCTGTCTGCCTCTGCCTCCAGAGTGCTGGGATCAAGGTGTGCACCACCACTGCCTTAAAAATGAGACCTAATAGACTAGGATCAGAAAGAAGGAAAAGAAGACCTCTCTATCAGTGGACTTGGGGAGGGGCATGCGTGGAGAAGGGGAAGGAAGGGAGGGGTTGGGAGGGGAGGAGGGAGGGAGGTACAGAGGGGAAACAAAGTGAATAAAGTATAATTAATAAAAAAATTAAAAAAGAATAGATTAATAAAAAGAGGTAACTTTAAAAAAAGCCTTTTAAAAAATGCAATAATAAAGTCTCCCTGAGACCAACAAAAAGGAAGGAGCTGGCGGGGTGGGGGTGGGGGCTATGCCTGCGGTATAGCCGCTGGGGAGGGGCACACAGGCCAGAAGTTCAAAGTTAGCCTGGGCTATGTAGCAATTTCCAGGCCAGCCTGGGCTACAGGGGCTACATGACTGTCTCAGAAAACAAAGCAAAAAGTATAAGCAGGAAAGCTTAATGTGTTATATTCTGTAACATAATGGAAATTAGAGCATAAATGCAACTTAGATCCAAACTCCTTTTAGTAAGTTAGTAAATGTCTTACAGTGCTCTGATTGTGATATTAAGAAGTAAAGCAATCAAAAAGAAAGCTAACAAGCAGAAGAGAAAAAGATGTGAGAGAATATAAGTGCAATTTATTTACCACAACAAATGGTGTCCGACTAATTTAATCATCCACCTCCTTTAAATCATACTTTATCATAATTTGGTGGGGGAGAGTAAGCAACCCAAACTTAAAATCCAAAAACTCCAGGTCAATTACTGTCTCTTTAAGAGAGACTCTTAACCGTACCCACACGCAAAAAACAGCCTACTGTGGGCAGACTCACAGCAGGAGAGAACCCCAACAGACTTAACAAAACTGGCTGCTGCTGCCCTCTACCATCTACCATCTACCATCTACCGGAGCGGAGGGGACATACACAGGCTTTGCTCCTTGCTGCTGCCAGCTGGCTCGGCAGAGCAACAATACTGCCTCGGCTAGAGAAGGCAGAACTGGGAGGCAGACCAACCTCTAGACAGAGCTCCGCCGGGAACCACATCTCAAATAAAAACGCCACAGCAGAGGGTGTGTGGACCCCTTTTGGCTTTGTTTCGGTTGTCACAGTCATGGATCTGGTTGCAACGTGTTTAATGGTGATGGCTCTTCTCCATGCCCTTCTCCAAGAAAGTTCAAGGAGGAAGTGGGGAGAAAGCCAAGGATTGAGATACTAAGTTTTGGACTATGGAAAGGGTACACTTCCTGATAGAAATCAGACTGATGATGGCTGGAATTTTAAAGCTCTCTGGCTGCAAGATGCTTGTCAGCTCTTTCTGGTAAGGGTTTGCCAATACTATAGGGACCACTACATTCCCCAAAATTATTAACTCCTGCTTTGTGAGCCCATACACATATACACACAAAAATACATTTTAAAATGTAACTTTAAAAAAGAACTGGCGACAGTGACACACACCTTTAATCCTAGCAGTTTGGGAGGCAGAGGCAGGATCGCTGAGTCTGAGGGCAGCCTGGTCTACAGAGGGAGTTCCAGGCCAGCCTGGTCTACAGAGGGAGTTCCAGGGCAGCCAGAGCTCTGTAGTGAGACCCTGTCTTGAAAAGACAAAACAAACAAACAAACAAAAATTAAAAACAAAAACCAAAAAACTGTGTCTGAGACCTGAGAGGCCCCCCGGGATGTCAGAATAATGGACACACAACAGAGCTATGTCTGTCCCGAGATCCTCCTGACTCATGGGGGGCATCCACGAGGGTGAATCCTCTGCCCCGTGGCACACCGGGCTCTTGCCTTCCGGTTGCCCTCCCCGATGGGCAGGTGTTCTTCCCGCCTGGCCTGCCGCCGTGTTCTTTCCTCCCACCCTTTGCTTATGTGAGTGTGGCCATGTCAGCCTCTTATGCCTCTAGGAGGTTTCTAATATTGCTCTGTATGTGCAGACTTTCAAACAAAGTTTGTTTCTTCCAAAAAAAATGCAACAGATCTGACTTCAAAGCAATTGTTCATGTTGGCCGTGGTGGCGCATGCTGTCGATCCCAGCACTGGGAAGGTAGAGGTATGATGATCTCTGCAGGTTCAGAACAGCCTGGTGTACATATCAAGTTCCAGGTCAGCTAGAGATACAGAGACAGAACCTGTTTCTAGAAAAAAAAAAGTGTACAACAAAGATATTAAGCCATCTTTTCTGGGCTGGATCCTGAAGGGCCAACTTCTCTTGTTGTTATTGGGTTTCCTTGTGTGGCCTTGACTTCCTTAGAACTCACTCTGAGACCAGGCTGGCCTCGAACTCACAGGGATTCTCCTCTGCCTCTGCCTCCCTACTGTAGGATTAAAGCTCCGGCTTCTACACTGGGTCAGACTGGACAAAAGTTTCTGAAGACCTTTTGTCAACTATCTGGTTGTTATTACTTGTACCAATGGACTCACACCCTCAATCTAACCAGCCTTAATATCCCACCAATGTACATGACAGGATATCACACCCATAAGACCCCCAGCTTCACCTACAGAAAGTGCTAGCCAAGGTTGCAGCCCTCTCCTTGGAAACCTCACTGCTTTTTCCCTTGGTTGGGTATCTTATAACCTATGCTCATCTCTCTCCTGAGCATCTGTCAGACCAACAATAGACAGGGCCAGATCGCTTCTGCTCAGCTTGAAAAACCTACTTAAGAAGGGACCTTTACCCACATGTCAATGATTTGACATGGTTCCATCTCTTGGGGGTGAAGTGAAGGTGCCCGTTTAGGTTTCACTGAGCCATTTCTCCCTCAAGGCCAGGTTGTTGATAACCACCTGATAATGCAGAACCTCCCCCAAGCGTAGCTGTCCCTCTGATGCCCCCGTTCAGTCTCTCTGCTGACTTGCTGCTGCGGCTGCGCCATGGCTTATCCAGTAAACTTTGCTTCTGCCTTTTCTTCTGCCCTGGTGAACTCTTTCCCTCCCGCATCACTGTCTGTCTGTGGTAATGGTTATGAGCAAGCCATGCTCATGAGTGGAGTCCGCTGCAGTCTCTACTAGTAAGTTCAGGAGAGGAGCAAGGCTGTGCAGATGGTCCAGTGGAGGATGCAAACAAACAAACAAAAGAGTGGAAGGCTCATGCTTGTTATGCCAGCATTTATCAAAAATGGTAAAACAAATGTCTAACAATTTTTTAAAAAAGTTCAGCGGGCCTATCAGCGAGAAGACAAGCATGGAAACGTTCAGGAGTGGAGCTCAGCACTGAGCATCTGGTGTTTGGGTACGACTCTGGGATGTAACCCCAATATAACAGAGTAGGACAATAAGGAGTCGGGGGGTCGTAACACATGCCTGAAGCCTCAGACACTGGAAGGGAAGGCAGGAGGATCAGGAGCTCAGGGCCTTTCTTTGCTATGTAGTGAGTTTGAAGCCAGCCTGGGTTACATGAAACCTTGTCCTAAAAAAGAAAGCCAAAGCACATAAACATAATACTGTTGAAGTTATAAAAAGACTCCTCCCTGTCTGGCTCTAAAAGTCCCGTTTGTTCCTCCAAACTACCCACAGTAAATGAGAAGTGCCCAGCCACTGGAGCTGTGTGTTTCTGTGTGTGAGAGAGTGTGTGTGTATGTGTGGATTTGCACAGTCTCAACATCTGTTTGTGAGGACTTTGACCTGTGGGTTTACCCCTGTCCCCTCTTCACTATTGATCTATTTAGCTAACTGTTGGTCTTCTTGCTCTGTCCTGTGCTCTTGCTGATGCTCCCATCAGCATGGGGTGTCTGCCAGGCTCCAGCTGGCCACCACCCCCCCTCCATTCCCCTCCCCTCTCCCTTCAGCTACCATTTTGACTTTGAAGAGGTAGGACATCCGGAGGTAGCACCTGCCATGGCGATGGATGTAAAAAAGGTAGATGGGGCCGAGGACCCAGAGGTATAGGGGGGGCGCCCAGCTCCCAGCGGTTCTCAGGAAGCACAGGCTGAGCAGGTGTTGGGCCACAGGCTCCTGCTCTGTCTGGTTCCATACCTGAAGAGACCAGCAGGGACACTGTTAGGATGGTAGCCAATGTCACCCACCTGTGGGGACAGACATGGCATGGAAACATTTTAAGCCCTCTCTGGTGTACCTTTTAATTCTCAACTCCTTTCATCCTTACATCAACTCCATAGGACAGATGAAGTTATACTGCTGTAGCTTAAGGGGAAGCAGAGGCCCAGAGACTGTAAAGAGGTTGCCCAACGCTGCTCAGCTGGGAGGCAGTGGGGCGGGGCTGGCTTTGTGATCCTCTGGCCTCAGCTTCCCAAGCGCTGGGCTTACAGATGATGACACCTCATCTGGGTGACTTTTGGCTTGGCTGTTACTCATTATAAGATCCCTGGTGGTAGTGGTTGCACTGTCCCGATTTCAGAGACCAGTAAACTGAGGTACCCAAAGGGAAAGGCCCCGTTTGCACCCACACAAACAGGGAGTGGCAGAGCCAACTGTGCCCTTTTCTGTCAAAGAGGGATAACAGATCTCCTGGTATGTCTGTCTGAAGCCCTGTTAGCTGTTGAGCTCCCAGCATGGTGCTAAGCTCAGTACAGCCCTCTGTGAACACCAGCTCTTTCCTGCTGGGCTGGCCCTGACCTGCTTGCTGGACTGCAGGCCATCAGGTAAGATGCAAAAGACCCGCAGGCTCTTCAGGAGTGGGAAGGTTTGGGGTCCGGTCCACTAGCTTTCCGCACATAACAAAGTCCCCAGCGGCTGGCAGGGGCTCTGCAAGGGCCCTGGTTTGGTCTGTCACTGCCCCGTTCAATGAGGTCAAGAATTTGGGAGTTGGGTGCCGCTTTTCCCAGTTGTCTATGGACCAGAGAGAGGAGAGGGCAGATGGGACTCACCCTCAGGCCAGCGCAGGGCTCTCCAGGCGTGGCCATTGGGGCCCTCAGCTCATCAACGCGTGTTTGTCTGTCCCAGAGCAGCCTTCGGAGCCCGGCTCCAGCCTGGGGAAGAGGCGGGACGGGGCGGGTTCCACGAGGATTGGAGCTGGAAAGCGGAGGCCCCAGGGCAAGGTCCAGCTGTGAACTCAGGTGGAGCGGGTGCTTGGGAGGTGATTCTGGAACCCGCGAAAAGTGCCGGGACACCTCTGTGCTTCCTGCCCATGAGACGTCCTTCCCAAACCGTCTGCACACTTTGGACTCAGCAACTGCAGGAGGTTATCCTGAGGAAAGAGCCAACAGACTTAGTAATTAAGCGTCCAGCCGCTGGGGACCGGTCTAGATGCAGGCACTGGGAAGAAGGAAAGGGGGCTTTCTTTTAAAAAATATTTACTCACGCATGTATTGTTCCTATTTCTTTATTAGCTTTTTGAGATAGGGTGTCACTATGAAGACCAGGCTAGCTGCCTGCAACCTTCCATTTGCTGGGATTACAAACATGTTTTATTATGAACCATCTCGATGAAGACTTCAGCGTGAGCTGGACAGGTGGCTCAGGCATTGAAAGTGTGGAGCTAAAGGCTGGAGTTGGGTTCCCATTACTCACACCTCCAGGGGGTTTCATTCAGCACCTCATCTGGCCTCCATACTCAAGTGCGTGTACCCACACACATAAAAATAATTGAAAATAACCCTTAACATAGTTTAAGCTGTGGGAGTCACACAGCTATCACGTTAATATTGCCATTAGTCCATCAGGTTCAGGCAGCAGCTTAAGATACCGCTACAAAATGACATCACCGCGGAAACATGGCCTCTAAATACTGAAACAGATTATAGCACACAACTGGATACAATGTTCTTGTAAAACAAAAACAAAGTGTTCCTAAAGACCGGGGAGTGGAGAAGAAGGTCCTTTTCTTTCCTGTCCCAGAAGCCTTAAAACAAGGGGTGTGGCTCAGGGTAGAAGACCTGCCTAGCATGGGTTCTGTTCCAGCAATGCAACGCAGACAGACAGACAGACAGACAGACAGACAGATGAGTGATCCTGTGATGTATTATCCTATATGCATAGGTACAAAGTTGGAGATATACTAAAGTTGAGGTCATTGGCAACCCCAGTTTCCTCTCCAGCTTTCTCTTTGTGTAATGAGTTTGTATTCTTTCCAGGTCAGGGAAGGAAAGGTGCTGCAGACAGCATGGCGGCACTCCGCTCAGCGAGGGCGGCACCCAGACTCTGTCCCCGGGCCCACCCTGCCGCTTCTCTGGCAGCCTGTTGGCAGGGCCCAGGCAGGATCTTTTATGGTTGCCGGTACCCCGGTGTGGTGTGGTGTAGTCTCCTTTCTGCTGTCTTCTACTGAGCCTTCTGCAGGAGCGGCTCTCAGAGAATCCTGCCTGCGTCTGGGAGCTGCGTGCGGTGAGTAAACAGTCGCATCCCACGGTTATTTTGGGAAGCCACAGTCCCTCCTCTCTGCAGGTGCCAGCTTCTCTCCCTCACCTGTCCCTGGCACTACTCTAGGCTGCAGCTGCTTTATTTCCTGGCATTAAAAAAATAATAAAATTATTTATTCAAGTGTGTAAATTCATTTGAGAGAATGAATTCAAAGGAAATTCAACTGGATGAATCTCAGGCATATGAAAGAGAAAAAAAAAACAAACCTCAAAATTTTTTTATACAAGTTAGAGTTGGAATCAAAATAAACTGTGAATATCTTTAATATATTATGAACTTAAATAATATGTTTTGCTTAAGAACATCATTTAGCAGGCAAGAGGTTTATGCCTTTAATCGCAGCACTCAGGAGGCAGAGGCAGGGGCATCTCAGTGAGTCTGAGGCCAGCCAAGGCCACTTAAATGAGACACTGTCTCAAAACCAACAAGAGCAGCATCATTTGTAATAGAAAACCATGTCAACAGAACTACATCATTTGTAATAAAGAAGCCAAAGCACAAATTTAATTTCTTTATGCTCATGTGTGTGTGTGGGGTGTCAACACAAAAACCACAGCTCTCATCTTAAAGTGAATAAGAGATGGTTTATTCTGGAGCCATTTTGAGCCCAAGAACAGAGATTTAGTTTAGCCCAAATTCCATCTTTCCAACATGGAAGCAGGGTAGGTTTCAAACCTGGGATGTGTGGCTGAGGTGCCTATTTAACATATCAAAGCAGCAGTGCCCTCCAGGGTCTCTCAGCTTCCCTCAGCTCCTTCCTGTTACAGGGCTCTCTTGACTGGCAGACCCCAGCTGCTACTCTGAACTCTCAAGCCCAGGGGCTTGTCTGTTCTTTGCTTTATAACCCAACCATTTGGTTACCCATTCCTTTTGTACCTTTGGGCCTCCTGGCTCTGTACCTGGTTCCTCTTTCTCCCCTCTCCTTTCACCTCCCCCAACTCTTCATAGGCACAGTTCACGGTGATCATGCCATTCTGAGCTCTCCCAGAGGTCCCTTCCTCTGGCTATGCTCCCCCACTTGCATACAAGAAACCTTCTCCTCCCCCTACACAAGAGGAGTCGTGTTTCCGTTTCTTTTTATTTCTTCTTTTTTTAAAATTTCTTCAAGCAGTTTACCAAGTTTTTATGGTCTTACAGAACAGAGAAAGTCATAAATTAAGGGGAGTTTAAAATACATTGATGAGTACATCAGAGAGGCAGGCACATCAAGATGGAGGAGGCCCAAGATACTATCTGATGGTGTTCTTAGCTTTTGGGTTGGTAGAAGCTAGCTGAGTTAATAGATTCTAAAAGGCATTTATTTATTGTAATTAGATGTTGGATTCAACATATAATTCTCTGTTCCAGAGAGGGATGGGGATTAGGAAGGAAAACCAAATAAACAAATTTCTAACGGGTTTTATGAAATGACCTCTGAAGTGAAATACGTGAGACAAAAAGATTTGGCACTTGTTGACTACATCAACACTGAATCTGAAGGGAGAGCCTGGCTGGGCTGTTCCTCCCAGAGGCTGCGCGCAGTCCTCCAGGACGCCAGAGGCGCAAGCGGCTGCGATTCCCGCGGGGCGTGCGTCACGTCGGTCTGTCTTGAGGGCGTGGGCGCAAGGCCGCGGCGCGCCTGCGCGGAGCGGCGCCGGGGCGGGGCTTGGGCTTGTCAGCCGAGCGAGGAGGAGGAAGGAGCCGGCTGCGTGCGGTGTGAGGGGCGGGACCGGGCGGGCTGCGGAGGGTAGGCACGCGGAGGCCGGGCCATGCGTGCGGGCCGGGGTGCCGCGGCGCTGCCGCCGCTGCTGCTGCTGCTGCTGAGCAGCGCGGGGCAGGCGATCGGCTCCGAGGACATCGTGGTAGGCTGCGGGGGGTTCGTGAAGTCGGACGTGGAGATCAACTACTCGCTCATCGAGGTGAGCCGCCGCGCGTGGCCGGGCTGGCTGTGTGATCCCGGGCCAGGCTCTAGCTGCTCTGCACCCTTCCCCAGCCGCGCCGAGGGGCGCGGGGGCCGAGAAAGTCTGCTAGACCCCGGCTCTCTCCCAGACCAAGACCCCTGAAACTCTGATCTGCCCAGTCCGTATTGCAGAACCTGGACACCACACGTGTCACTCTCCGTACTCCAAACCCGTCGCTCCTCCATCCTGTCTGGGGTGCATTTAAAGAGGCTCGATTCCCGTCGCTAAGCCCTGCCGTGGAGCTCTGCAGCAGCCTCTGGGGCTGTGAGGCGGTACCAGCCCCACCACTCCCTTTTAAAGTGGAGAGTTGCCAGCCACCCTGCATAGTTGCTGGAATTACGCTAGAGATTTGCGAAGCTGTTTTTGACCTAGTCGAAAGTTCTGTGAAATATTATCAACCCAGTGGGATTCTGACCCAGAAAGCCTGTGAGAAGAAGGAGGATGGGCAGAAGTAGACACAGGGGACTGGAGAACTAGGCCTGGTTTTCCCAAGGAGGGAGATGGGAAGAGGTAAAGACAGGTGCCCGAGGAGGAGACATGTGAGGGTGCCAAAGAGAAGGGCACCAGAGATCCCTTTGAACTGCCCCGCCTTTAGCAGGCCACTTAGGAGTGGGGGGGGGGGGAGAGGTGAGAAGCCGTCCCCACCCTGATTTCCCTTTGGTCTGGCCTTTCTCCAAACCTCAGTCTGCAGGCTTAAGATGGTGTTAGAGGTGAGACGTTTCCTAACTCGGGGAGGATGAGTTGTCATCTTCCAGGCTGTGTGTTGCCCCTCTACCTGGTTGGCTGATTTATATTTTATTTTCTAATTTTCGAGACAAGGTCTCATGTAGTCCAAGCTGGCCTCAAACTCACAATCTACCTAAGGCTGGTCTTGAACTCTGAAGCTCTTGCCTCTACTTCTAAGTGCTGGATTACAGGAGTATGCCTGTTCTCCTACCCCCTTTTTGATCTTAAGGGCTCAGGAGAACTGCTGGGGGCATGTTACCAGGTGTCAGAGCCATCTCTCGGCTTTGTGACATTGGCCGTCTTAGGAGCTGCCTTGGAAAGCTGCCTTTTCAGCTTGAGCTTCCTACAGCATTGGGAGGAAGGACAGGGCAGTCAAGGGTGCCCTCACAGGCAAGCACTAACAGGAATCAGGAGGCAGAGAGAGTGTTTTGGGGCCCATCGTGAACTGTATTTCTCGAGCCTTAGGTCTCCTTGTCGACATGTCTGAAGCAACCTATCCTTTTGTAATGTCTGCTTACAACATCAGGAATTTCATGCATGTAATCTTCGCGTAGTCATATTGGTCTTTTCTAATCTGTACTTTAAAGGGACTCATACTGAATGGTCCGGAGGGAAGTATGGCAGCCATGTTTTTGATTTTGGAATGAATGGACTTCCTAGATACATAGCAAGCCAAAGGAAAAGACTAACTAGCAGCCAGCAAATGCACAGGAAGCAATGCATTGTTAGAGTGAGTGCTCAAAACACCCAGGAGAAATCCACCAAGGGTCAGCCGGACTCCTCAGGACTGAGTCCTGGGCACAGCAGGTGTCCTCCGGGTGGGGCTCCTGGGTAACCGAGCAAGGAACAGCATCTAGAGGTGGCGCCATCCAGTCTGGTGTTTACAACATCTAGCAGAACCTGACTGGGGAAGTTGAGGAATCAGCTGGAGACCCCACGGTGGAACTCGTGGCTTCCCCAGGCACTCTTCTATCCTGGGATGAGCAGCAGTAACATCTGATGGGAAGGGCTCACCTTCCAGCTGTGCTTAGTGATGTGGTACTTTACTCTCAGGGGGCGGGGGGGGGGCACAGGGGTTGGCTGGTCTCTTCCGTCCCTGTCACAGCCTCCCTGTCCTTCGAAGACACTTTGAAACAAACATGCTTAGGTCTGAAATGGAGAAGGGACAACACTGTTTCCAGAGCCAGCTTCTCAGTGAGCTCACACAGCATGTGACAGTTTACCAATATAATATATTTTATAACATATGAGTAATTGGGTATTTCACAGTCTTTCTCCTCCCCTTTCCCTCCTCTTTTTTTATTTTTTTCTTTTTTCTGTTGAGACATGCCCAGGCGGCCTGGAACCTCTGATGTCCTGCCTCCCGGGTGCTAGGCGGCAGGGGCCACTCTCCCGTCATTCCTCAGCCTCCTTCCATTTCTGTCTGAGGTGCCTGCCTTCAACAACTTTGACTTGAGCTCCACCATATACTGAAGGCTTGTCGCAGGTGGGGGATCACAGTGCAGTGAAAGCACCAGACAAAGCTCTGGACTTTGACCTTCTGTCCTTTAACAGTAGCCTGTACAGCTAAAGAGAATTGTAGGGCTGGGGAGATGGCCCTTTGCTGCTCCTGCCGAAGACCAGGGTCAGTTCTCAGCACCCACGTGATGGTGAACAGTCAACTGTAACTCCAGCTCCAGGGGGTGTGACACCGCCTCAGGCCTCTGCAGGTATCAGGCACCCATGCGGTTCACAGACATCCATGCCCAAATACTCATATACGTAAAAGTAAATAAATCTTGAAAAGAGAATTACAGGTTCTGATGGTTTAACAGTCAGAATTCACCTCAAAACCGGGTTCTTGGACTTGGGGGCTGGTTCAGTTGGTGAAGGGCGGTGTGCAGTGTGAGGACTCGAGTTCCATCCCTAGAACCCATGTGATTAAGAAAAAAGCAGCCTAGCCTACTTGGTGAGTTCCAGGCCTTACAGGGAAGGTGGACAGCTCCTAAGGAGTGGCACCTGACTTTGTCCTTTGGCTTAAAAGCACGCACGCACGCACGCACGCACGCGCGCATACACACACACACACACACACACACACACACACACAGCCATCTTCAACGTGCAGGGCATGGCTTAGGTGGAGCAGGGAGCCAGTGACTGCCTGGGTGCTTGTTGTGAATCCTTTTTTACACTTAACTAGGTAGCTGGATTCTAAAGTAACGCTGGGCTGTGTGGAGCATGAGCCGTATTGCCCATGAGTGCAGTGCAGGCCACGCCCTACTTAACATGGCTCTCTCCAAAGTGTGTACCAGTTACCCATGCAGGCCGTGGGAGGGGCCATTCACATCAGTCTTTGTTCTGAGGATGGCAGGGAAGGGTTTAGGGCTTCAGTGCAGGCTCCAGTGCTCATCTCAGACCTGGGAAAAGTCTTTGGAAAGCTCAGAAACCTGCCCCCTGACTTGCCCTTACGCTGGGGTGGAGCTGAGGGACAGACAAGCATGGACTTAGAAACGTTGTGTGTGTGTTCATGCATGCTGATTTTGTGGACTCGTTTCTCTCCAACCTTGACGTAGGTTTTGGGACTTGAGCTCAGGCTTATGCGTGAGAGCCTTAGCCCATTGGGCATCCTACTGGCCTACAAATCTGGATTTTCATAAGTGCTTTGCTAATAGCAAAATTAGAAAGTTTCAGACTCAGAAAAAATTATATAAAGTAGAAACAGCTACTGAAGAAAATGAAAAACCTTTAAAGAGCAAGACTTTGGGGGTCAGCTAAAGGTGGTTTCAATAAGAAAAACATAAAGACCATTATCCTGGGGTGCTGTGTCTTCCTTTCCTATGTCCCTGAAGCTGTTTGAGCAGCTAGCCTGTAGTAGGTGCTCAGCTAACATGGGCCAATAGACTGCATGCAGGTGTGACATGGTAACTAATTCTCTAACCAATATGAGAACTTTAGTTGTTGGGTTTTTTTTCCTTACTTTCCAGATAAAGTTGTACACCAAGCATGGGACTTTGAAATATCAGACAGACTGTGCTCCTAACAATGGCTACTTTATGATCCCCTTGTATGATAAGGTAAGAGGCGGAGGACTTCAGTCTCTGTTTGTGGCTTTTATGATAGGAAGTAATTAGTATGTTAAAGTGTCGGAGGTGAACGGGAATGTGGCCTTTCCCTAGGTACAAACCCACTTGTATTGTGATAATCAGTGGAATGCAGATTTCCAGTGGTTGAGGAGGGTTAGTGGGGCTGCATGTCTGGCACATTTGGCAGCTCCTCCAGACGTTCCCTGTCATAGCCACAAATTGGAGGGGATGCTACAGGCAACCTAGAGAAGGGAGGCAGGGGTGAGCTGGACACTCGGCACTGCACAGTTTACTCCAGGTGTCACGTGTGCCGCCGTTGGAAGACATGTGTCTGTCTGTATCTATTTAGCGTAGAGGGGTGAGAGTGGGTACAGACCTGCCTGTTATGGGGTGTGTGTGTGTGTGTGTGTGTGTGTGTGTGTGTGTGAGAGAGAGAGAGAGAGAGAGAGAGAGAGAAAGAGAGAGCGAGCCTCAGGAGCCTTTCTCTTCTACCTTTTTGCATGCTCCAGGGGTAGAACACAGGTCATCCGGCTTGCTCAAGCTCTTATACACTGTGACATCTTGCCAGCTCAAGTCTTTAGAACTCACAAGTGGACTTCCACATGGCAAGCTCCTTGTTGCTATGGAAATTTCTGGGTGTCCAGCTTCAGCTAGCTGCCACCATTTAGAAGAGCCTAGTGTAGGGTTTTAGTTCGGACGGGGCCATTTTTGGTGAAATAATTACACTACACTGCACCCAGGGTCTTCGGGTCTCCTGCCTTCACTTGTCATGGCTTTTCTTGTAGGGTGATTTCATCCTGAAGATTGAGCCTCCCTTGGGCTGGAGTTTTGGTAAGTGAACTCAGGGCTCTTTGCAAGAACCACACTGTGTGCTGTCATTTTCTTAAAAATTCCTCCCTGGTCTGTATTCCATCTTTCTGGAGAAAGTGCCTTGGCAGCTTCATTTCATTATGCAAGCTAGAAACATAAACTGGGCCTCATTCCTGTCCCAGGACCAGGGCTATTAGTGTTTCTGGGTCTCCCTGTGTAGCCCAAGCTAGCCTCAGATTCAGCATTTTCCTGTGTCAGCCTCCTGCAATTGGGGTTACAAATATGTGCTACTGTACCTGTCCCCCAACCTCCCAAAATAAGGGAAGTATTTAACAAAGATTTGATATCAGAATCCAGGCCTACATGGAGCTAGAGATGGAGGAGAGATTTGTCCTTGGGCACAAAAGTCATACTGAGGAATCCCTTACCCTGACAGAGGGCCCCTGTAGCTCCTTTCTCCAGAGAAACCTTATTTCAGCAAAGGTGGGGTACCAGTTGCTGTGTCCAGGAAGCTGGAAGCGCTGGCCTGACTAGCCTTGGGAGCAGAAGGTCCGCTTTCCTGGCCTGCGGGCCTTCTTGTTTCTGCGCCCTCCAGCAGGACCTTTTAATTGAACTGCACTTCCAGATATGAGCATGGCTGTAACAGTCACGGAAATCAGGGTGCATCTTTACAAAGTGTGCAACCAGTCTAACTGCCCGATACCTGATAGAGCCGACAGCAGCCTGGAAGCCCACTTCCGCGTCCACTAGCCTCCTACAGCACCAACACATGGCCCTGGCCTCACCTTCCAGAGCCAGGCAGGTGCTCGGGTTTTCTTTGTTTAAGGACTGAACCCAGAGGCTTATTGCTGTCTCCAGCAACCTTAGCGTTTTTCCTTTCGTGTTTTCTTCATTTTGATGAAATGTTCTGTTAAGGTGTCCAGGTTGCCTTGATTCTCGAATCCTTCTGTCTTAGCCTCCCAAGTAGCTGGGATTGGAGCCCGAGCTCCCACGCTAAATGAACTTGAGCTAAATGAAATAATCATACAGGCTGCTTTTTGTTTATGATATTAATCTTCATTATGTGTGGTTCTGGGTCATTTCTTTTGCTGAATAGAATTCGTGTTGTATGTGTAAATGTACGTTGTTTTGTTTTTCTGTTTTTCTGTGTTGCTTGGCTGTCCTGGAACTCACTCTGTAGACTAGGCTGAACTCAGAGATCCACCTGCCTCTGCCTCCCTCCTAAGAGCCACTGGGCTTTGCGGCTCAGTGGTTAAGAGTGCTAGCTGCTCTTCCAGAAGGCTTGAGTTCAATTCCCAGCACCCACATGGTAGCTCACCACCATCTGTACTGGGGTCTGATACCCTTTTCTGGCATGCAGGTGTACATGCAGATAGAGCGCTCATAATATTAAATAAATAAATGAAGGTGTGTGCTGCCATGCTTGGCTTCCGTGTGTGTCTTGGTTTGGGTTTCTGTCGCTGTGGTAAAACACCATAACCACCAGGTGAGGTGACACACCTGCATGATCCCACGCCTCGGGGAGGCAGAGGAAGGTGATCTCTGAGTTTGAGGCCAGCCTGGTCTCCACAGGGAGTCCAGGACAGCCAAGGTACACAGAGAAACCCTGTCTTGAATAGAGAAGAGTATTTACTTCAGCTCACAGTCTCAGGTCAACACTCCCATCACTGAAGGAGGTTGGGGCAGGAACTCAAGGCTGGAGCTAAAGCAGAGACAGTGGAGGAAATCGACATAATGGCTTGTTCAGCCAGTTTGCTTCCACCCTTCAAGACTGCCTGTCCCGGGTGACATGACCCACAGTGGGACCTCCCACCTCAGTCATCAATCAAGAATGTGCTCCACAGGCTTGTCCACAGACCAACCTGATAGAGGTGTTTTTTCAATTAAGATTCTCTCTTCCCAGATAAGTCTAGGTTTCTATCAAGTTTACAAAAACTAACCAGGACTTGTGTGTGTGTTTGTGTCTGTGTGTGTGGTGCACATGTAGGTATGTGAAGGCCATAGGTTGATATCAGGTGTCTTCTCTGCCCACCTTAGTTTTTGAGGCCGCATCTCTCACCGAGCCTGGAGCTCTGATTCAGCTAAGCTGGCTGGTCGGCCCATGAGCTGCAGGGATCCTGTCTTTGCTGCTTTAGCTCTGGGACTGTGGATGCATGCCATATGCTGTTGTCCTGGGGGTGTGGGGGGTCAGACTCGGGTCCTCATGCTTGGGTGGCAAGGGCTTCCCCAGTCATCTCCCTAGCCTTTTCTAGTGTTTTAAAGGCTCCACTTTAATTTCTGTTGTGGCGAGCTATTCAGCTTTCTAAAGAAAATGCATTTTGTTGACACTGAAGGGTCGGGTGGACTCATGCAGCATCCGTATTAGTGAGGGATTGGAAGCCCGGTCACACAGAGTGGTATGGTAAAGTTGAGTTAGAGCTGCCTCTTCATAGCCCACGCTGTTCATGTTCTCCCCGTGTGGTTCTTGCTGCCATGGAGTCGATGGTCCTCTTTAGGTCTAGAGTCAGGGTGTGAGATCACTTTGGAGCTATGTCACATACTCTGTGGAAACTGACTGGGCTTGGTGCCTGCAACACCACAGATGTTTGGGGCAGGAGAATGGCTCAGTCCGTAGAGTACTTCTTGTGTAAGTCTGAGGGGCTGAGTTCAGATTCAGGTCAAAGCCAAGCATGGCGTCCTGTGCCTGTGACCCTGGCGCTGGGGTTAGGACAAGAGGACCCTGTGCTGAGGCCAGTCAGCAAGGCAGATGGATGTGCTCCAGATTCAGGGAGAGACCCTGCCTCAAAGTAAGGAAGGGAGCTCTAGAGAAAAGACAACCAGCATGGAGAGCTAGCCTCCACATGCGTGTGCATACACCCACAGGAACATGCACACAAACACACATGCCCACCAACAACACAGCAGCGCTGTGGTACTCAGTGAGGCCTCGGTGCACTCAGGAGTTTGTTGGGAAGCCCTTTCCTTCTGTGGTAAGATGCAGGTGGTCGGGTGGGCCGGGAGGAGACTTCTGCAGAACATCTCCTGCCTTTATTTTAGTTCTGGCCATGTGAGGGCGCTGCATGTAGAATTATGTAGAAGAGTGTGGCCGGGAAGTGTGTGCCCAGCACACACATTGCCTTGTGTCTCTCATCTCTGAACCTCTCCTGCACTGATTTCCTCCAGAGCCAACAACCGTGGAGCTGCACGTGGATGGTGTGAGCGACATCTGCACGAAGGGCGGGGACATCAACTTCGTGTTCACTGGCTTCTCCGTGAATGGAAAGGTTTGGCTCCAGGCCCTGTCGTGTGTCCTCTCCTCTCAGCCGTACACAAGTGGGTGCTTGGTGCCCGTGGGGCGCCCAGAGTGAGCCTCAGGGGCTGTGGTGTGCTGCAGCCGTGGGTGCTGGCAGGAGATGCCTGTGGTTAGGGTGCGCAAAGGGAGGACATGTGCCCAGGACAGAGTTGTTGGTCTGTTGAGGGAGGCTCCTGCCGGAGGCTTCCCTAGGACCCTGAGGGGAGAACTCGTGTTGGCGCGGGGTACTGGGCACGGTGCCTGCTCAGCTCCGTTCTCTTCAGGGCTCTCTTTCTTCCGTCCGTCCAGCCCGCAGTGGAGGCGAGCTGTCTGCGCTGGCGGGCTCTAACTGTGTGGACTTACAGCACTCTTATGTTGAGAGTGAGGAGGAGGGAGGGTGGGTAGTGTTTGTTTCTTAGGGATTTGTAAAATAGTGAGACTTTTTACTTTGAGGTTTGTGTGGCTATGTATATATGAGCGCAGGCGTCCTTGGAGACAAAGACATGGGATCCCCATGGAGCTGGAGTTACAGTAGTTAAAACCTGCCTGGTGTCAGTGCTGGCGAACTCCAGGCTTCCGTAGGAGCAGTGTGTACCCTTAAACCAGCTCGCTGTTGCCGTATTTTACTGTCACTGTCTCCTTTCCACCAAGCCCTCCACAAAGGTCCCCTGACTATATCCACTTCAAAGAGGGCCTAGACCCAAAGAAAAATGTTTTAGGTGCCGCTTGGGGAGTGGAAGCATGAGTCAGAACTTCTGTCTCCTCCTCACAGGTCCTCAGCAAAGGGCAGCCCCTGGGCCCCGCAGGAGTCCAGGTGTCCCTTCGGAGCACGGGCGCTGACGCGAAGATCCAGTCCACCGTCACGCAGCCTGGTGGAAAGTGAGTGGCATCCTGGAGCCTCGGCTTGGCTGGCAGCTGTGGCAGGCATGGGGAGCTTTAGGTTGAGGGGGCCTGGGCTTAGATCCCTATCGGGCCTCTTAAGCAAGTTCCTTCTGGAGTGGGGCTGCCTGACCCACTGCGCAGGATGTGGGTGATCTACTGTCAGCTATCATCTGTAAAGGCCGTGCTCCAGGCCTCGGGTGCACTTAGACGTGGGCTCCATAGCCCAGTAGCCTGGGTTTGAATCTGGGTACCTCTGTCTGCTCTTTGACTTGGGACAAGTTGCCCTTCTGTGCTTTGCTTTTCTAGTTTGTTGATGAAGGTAATGGTGGAGGTTACTGGGAAGGTCATAATTGTTTTAGGTTGCTTAGTAAGCGTTTGCTGACCACAGATTAACACAGCGTTAAAGACAGTGTTTGATCGTGTATGTGGAAGCCATTTAGTAGTTGGACCTGCTGGTTATTTAGTTAACCTTGCAGAATGAAGGTTTAAAGGGCTGGTTAATTGACTGCAGCGGGGAGAGTCCAGCTGTTAGCAGATGTGTCGGTTAATGCTGGATCTACTGGACCTCATACTTTTGGAAACATTCACGGCGTTATTACTTCATACACAAAACCCAACCAAAACAGTAACTGAAGCTTCTACTATGTTACCCAACTTAAAGATGACTGTTGCTGATGCTTTCTCCTTGATCGGTGCCTGGTCCTGATCTGGAGAGCACAGGGCTGTTTCTTGATGGCTCAGTGCTGGCTGAGTGTCCCTCAACCAGGCTCTTGGGACCAGAAGGACCTCTGATGTGGGGTTTTCCAGAATTTGGAATATCTTTATCCATGCAGTGCCTTAGTTTCTCACTGGCAAAATACACAACTGACACTATTTGGCTCATGGTTTCAGAGTGTGGTTGCTTCTTAGCATTCATGTTCCTGAGGCTTCCTACCCCAGTGATACCATTCTGCAGTGAAGCCCCACCCCCTCCCCAGTGACACACTTCCTGCACTGAGGCCCCTCCCACCATGGTTCCCTCTCCGTCCCAATAGCTCATCCCATCCTGATTCCATCAACAGGCTGATCTGTTGGTTCAGCTAAAGCCCTCCTGACAACAGTTGCTTCCCAGAACCCTGCCTCTGAACCTTGCATTGAGGAACCAAAACGTGTGCCTTTAGGGATGGGACTCACTCTTGAACATGAACTTCATTTATATCTGTTGCACATCTTAAGCATGTCGGCTGAACCTACTCATACGAATTTTAAATAATTATTACACAAAACAGTTTCAGGGTAGAGAATATTCCACTTTTGTGGCATAATATTGGTACTCAAGAAGTTCTACGTTTTGGATTTTTTTTTGGAGGGGGGCTGGTTTTGAAGCAGGATTTCTTTGTGTAACAGAGCCCTGGCTGTCTTGAGCTCTCTTTGTAGACCAGGCTGGCTTTGGACTCACAAAGATCTGCCCGCCCTTGGGATCAGGGTGTGCGCCATCACACCCTGCTGGATGTGGATTTCTGATGTTCAGATGAGGGATGCCTCAGCTGCAGGTTTTTCCTGACCTCACTGGGAGCCATTGCAATCTCCTGAGCTCCCTGCCCTGTCTTAAGCAGTGCTCAGCACTTGTGGGGATACGGGGAGTAGAAAGGCTAAGTCTTCACAGTGCCGGAGGCCAGTGGCCCTTCAGCTTTATAGTAACGAAGTGGTTTCCAAGCTCTGGCCCCGGAGAATGCAGACGCTTGCTGTAGTAAGTTCCTTTCGCCAGAATCAGTTTCTGATTGGCAGGGGCCTTGTTCAGGTCCAGCCTGCTAGGACTCTGGCTGTAGTATTTGTAGCCCAGCTCAGCCAGCTGTGGCCTTAGTTTACCTGGAGTCTCTAGAATTCTGCTTATTGGCTGAAGGCTTTGTCACAGTTGCTGAGAATGAACCCACATTCAGACAACGAGCTTGTCAGCTCATAACAGCATGATCAGTGATAGTTTTTGTTTTTTATTTAATCTGTTTTGTTTTATTTTAGGAGACAGGTAACAGTGTAACCTAAGCTGGTCTTGAAAAAAATATATATATATAATTTTACTTATTTATAATTTATATGTGCAGGTGCCTTGCCTGCATGTCTGCCTGTGCAGCCCTTGCATGTGGAAGGCAGAAGAGGGCATTGGAGCCCTTGGAACTGGAGAACTAGAGTTACCTACAGTTATGGGACCAAACCTGGGTCCCCTGAGGAGCAGTCAGTGTTCTTAGCCGCTGAAACATCTCTCTGGTGCCTACCCTTGACTTATTAACTCTCCTGTCAGCCTCCTGAGTACAGGAATTACAGGTGCATGTCGCCATGCCTGGTGTGTCAGCCATCTGCCTCAGCCAGGGCTGTACTCTCTCCCTTCCCACTTCTCCGCTCTCAGCTGTTTGTTGTAAGTGACTATTGATATTTACTATTGATATATCTTTTGGTAAAGCTGCTGTTAATCCTGAACACTTGTATACCCAAATCACCGCACAGAGACTATGATTTATTTAATTAACCTAGAACACAATGCTGGGCAATAGTCACTCCATCCTAAACCTCCAAGCCCTCATAGTTTCCTAACATTTAGATTTCCCACATTATACTTGCTTTTAGTGATATATTAGGTCCAGTCCATCTCTCCACATTCTCCTCCAGCCTCCCTCTCCCAGCTCCCTCCTGCCCTTCTCCCTCCTCTGCCTCCCACACCTTCCTTTCCTCTGGCTCCTCCCTCTTTTCCTGCTTCCTTTCCATTGCTCAACATTGTGGCTGGTTGTTTTATTTTGGCATGTTTACACAAAGTTGAGACAGGTGATGCTTAGAATAAGTATCACAGTGCAATGTCCGGATTGAAACTAGAGAGTAGGGGATAGAAATCAGCATTTGAGTGAACAAGGGTAAAGTGTATACATTACAAAAGAACATTATAGCAACAGCTGCTTCCCCCCCCCCCCCTTCTTGTTCATGCCAATCAAACCTACTGATAGTGAGCTTGTGCCAGGACTCCTGTGAAGCTGGGAGTGTTGGCCCTCTGAGGGTACAGAGCGGCTCTCCTTGCTTCCTGGCACACGGGGAGTGTTCATTGAGTGCTTTGGGCAGGACTAGATGGAGTAGCCCTTGTCTAAGACTCAGTTTAAGTGAGCGCTGTTCTGTGTCCTCAGATTTGCATTCTTTAAAGTTCTTCCCGGAGATTATGAAATCCTTGCGACTCATCCGACCTGGGCGCTGAAGGAGGTGAGCTCTGACATGTCTGTGTCAGTGAGGCTGTTGTTTGCGAACAAATGTGGGGATGGATTTAGGTGGTGGAATAGAGTCACGCTTTCCCCTGATGTCTTGGAAGAGCAGGGGTGCTGAAGATGTGCGTGTGACCAGGGGAACCCCCCCCTGCAGGGGCTGCCTCTGCTGCTGCTTTCCTTTTTAGCTGACAGTGCCGGGAAGTCCTCCGCCACCACTGTCACTGTTTGGAGCTAAGTCAACACTAGAAATTCCCAGTGACTTTTGTTGTTCTTTTTCTGTCCAAAAAAGAAATCTGTAAGTATGCTAACTATTCTAGAGGCCTGTTGCCCACACAGCCTAGGAGACAGAGGTGTCTCAGGCAGCCTCGTGATTGTCGAGGGGCGGGTGGGCTCTGTGCCGCCGCAGCCCGCATGTCAGCCGCAGCAGTGAGGCGGGCTGTGAGCCGCAGAAAGCTCCCTGTTTCAAGGAAAGAAAAAGTAGGAATTTCCTTTTTAGTTTAAAATTTCAACTTTCTTCTGCTTTCTATTTGAAATTTTAATAAAAAGTGGTTGAGATGTTACTATTCATTGAAAGAATGTCTAAGCAGGTGTGATGACTCATACCTGGAATTTTAGTACTTGGGATGCTGAAGCAGGAGGATTGTTGTGAGTTTTTGGCCAGCCTGGGCTACATAGTGAGTTCTAGACCAGCTTGGCTATAGAGTGAGACCATGTCTCAAAACAAAACAACCCAAAATCCTGCATATAAATGCTTAAAATATCATATTAAGGCTGATTTCTAAAATATTACAGTAATTAAATATTCTTGTATAAAAATAAAGCATGGGCTCTAAGTGAGGCCAGAAGTCATGTGACAGGGCTAGTGCCTGTGGCCCTGGTTCTGATCTGTCACCCTGAGGGAGCAGGGGCTCTGGCCCTGGCCTTGTCTCTGTCAGGCTTTAGTTAGCAGGGGCATTGCTTAGTTTCTGGGGATTGCATTCTGTATTGCAACAAAAAAGGGGAGAAACCAGCATGCTCATGAAGAAACAAACTAGATGGGCAGAAACGATGGCTCAGGTGCAGGTGCTTGCTGCCAAGCCTAGAGTGTGGTCCCTGGGACCCTCGTGGTGGAAGGAGAGACTCCTAGTTGCCCCCCGCCCCACATAGATATTTCTAATATATATTTGAAAAGATGTTGGGCTATACGAAGAACACGAAGGGATGGTAACAAAGAAATTGTTAGTGCCAAGTCATCATACACAGGTGTTTCCTTTCATTCACCACGCTTCTTTTCATTCCGTTTTGCATAGAGAAAAGAATTTGCAAGGCCGGGGAGACGGCTCAGTGGGCAAAGTGCTGCTGTGCAAACATGATGACTTAGTGTGCACCTCAAAACCCATGTAAAAGAGGAGTCTGGCGGATGTATCTGTAGTCACCATACTCCACGGGGACAGGAGAATCCTCCATAGCTCCTGTGTCTTCATCTGCCTCAAACAGGGTGAAGGCTAGGACCGACTCCCCGGGTTGTCCTCAGATGTCCACCTGTGCTCAACACATGAACACACAGTAATTGCATGGCTTGGCTGTAGATTATGTTTGTCACATCAGCCAGTCTCAGATCAGCCAACTATGAATTTAACATAATTGTAGACTTTCTTCATTGTTGATTCTTAAATGGTAAATATTGTTTGTTTAGCATTGACCCTGTGTTGGGCGTGGCAGCTAGTGGAGGGCTAGTACCCAGGGGGATGTGCGCAGCCCCTGCCCACAGTATGCCATCTTATACAAGGGATGTGGGTGCCTGAAGATGTCTGCGTCTGGGGGTTCTGGGATCAGTCCCTGTGGCTCTGGAGGGCTGTGTCTGTAATTTTATTGTGGTGGATTATGTGTTCACACTGTTTATCATACTGCTTTTTTTAGTTAAAAATTTAAACATGTCCTTGTACTGTTGGGTATTCTGAAAGGATTTATTTTTTATTTCTTTTTGAGACTGTCATATTGTAGCCCAAGCTGACCTCAAATTCACAATAATCTTCCTACCCCAGTTTCCCAATGCTGGGATTGCTGGTGTAAGCCACTGTGTTGGGCTTAGTGTCAGGGTTTAGTGCTATTGAAGCTCAGACCTCTTCCTTTTCTAGGCTAGTACCACAGTACGTGTGACGAACTCCAATGCTAACGCAGCCGGTCCCCTCATAGTGGCTGGCTATAACGTGTCCGGCTCTGTCCGCAGCGACGGGGAGCCCATGAAAGGGGTGAAGTTTCTTCTCTTTTCTTCTTTAGTGAACAAAGAGGTAAGTGTAGAAAAGTGAAGAACCAGGGTTGGGGGGGTCCACTATTGAACACTGCATCTTCATTGATTGCACCGTGAGGCCATGGGCTTGGGGGCCACTCGGGTTTTACAAGGTTCACACAATGTCAGGTTCTGACAAATGCCCCCTTGCTCTGGCATCTGAGTATGTCACTTCCCTTCCTTGGCCAGTTTTCTTATTGTTAGGGCGGAGCCTCACCATTTTTCCTAAGAAGACTGCCTGTTTTTAACTTCTCAAGCTGGGTGTGAAGATTTGTGTTTCATTTGCTCGCATGGATGCATGGATCCCCTGGCTTGAGAACCACACATCCGCCTCTGCAAGTTGGCCTGGCCTTGCTTGTGGCTGCTGGGTAATCGGAACATGGAAATGGAAAAGGAAATCTCTTCTTCTTTTACACAGGATGTCCTGGGCTGCAATGTGTCCCCAGTGTCTGGGTTCCAGCCCCCAGATGAGAGCCTGGTTTATCTGTGCTATGCGGTCTCCAAAGCAGATGGCTCGTTTTCTTTCTACTCCTTGCCGAGTGGGGTTTATACTGTGGTGAGTGATTGGGTTCTTACCTATTTGGGACACTATGGCCTGATCAGAGCCTATGCCCTTTGGGTGTTGTGTGAGTCAGCTTCCTGTACAATGACACACTACTTGAGATAAACCAACTTAAAGGAATAAAGGTTTATCTGGGATCATGGTTTCAGTCGGTGGCTGGTGGCCCTCTTTTGGGACTGAGGTGAAGCTGTAGGGTGTGGTTAAAACCTGTAGTAGGGTAAACCTATTCGCTTCATGGAGGCTGAGATGCACAAAATTGGGGAAAGGCTGGGATTTTGACAAGCCTTCAGGGGCGTGCTACCAGTGATGTGACTTCCTTTCATCAGGCCCTGGTTCCTGAAGATGCCACTACCTCCCAGTCTAGCACAGGAGTGGCTAGCCTTTTGACACTGCAGCATGACCCTGCTGTGTCCAGATGTGTTTGGCCACATCCATAGCTGCCCTGGGACACTCTAGCACATGGGCTTTTGGAGGGAGTTTAAGATCCAAATCAGTAATAGGTACTGAATGACCAAATAATGGGCCTGTCCTCCATTAACACTTGGCCTAGCAAGGAATAGATTGAGTGTCCCTAAAACTAAAAACCCCAGACTTTAAAAACTCCCAAACATCTAAGGACACAGTCAAATTTGCCATCAATCCATGCCTCGGTAAGGTGTGTGTGAGTGTAATGGATCTTGGATTCAGACTTAGACCTGTCCACAAGGTGGCTTCCGATGCTCATGCAGGCACCCCGGCACCCCGAGGTTCTGCAGTGTGAAACTCTTATGGCTGCCAGTGTGGGAGCACAGGGCTTCCCATTAGGCCACCAGCAGCCGGGACTCCCATTCCTCTGGGTTGCTTTGGCCGCTAGACCCTCATGAATGCCGATTGTCGCATGTGCTGTGGTTCTTCCTAATCACCAGACCCCTCCTTCTAGGTGCCGTTCTACAGAGGGGAGAGGATCACCTTTGACGTGGCGCCTTCCAGGCTTGACTTCACCGTGGAGCACGACAGCCTGAGAATCGAGGTGAAGCCTCCAGTGCTCTGGAGACAGGTGTCTGGGTTCCTAGCCCAGGGCACAGACGTTGTAGACGTGTCCTCAATAGGACCTGTCCAGAATGGCTATTGGAGGAAGTGGGCCTCCATGCCATAGCCTGAGGTCCTCTGGATATAGGCCCTCTCTTACACAGCATCTTCATCTTGCAGAGCTAGGGTCCTGGCCAATGCTGTGAGCTGTCTTGGGTTCTGTTCCATGGTGGCTGTGCAGTAGGGACTTAACAGGCCAACAAACAAGTCTTTCAGAAACCTACTTTGTAGTGATGGGAGGAGCCAGCGCCTGTTTAGATGAGCAAGTTAGTGTGTTAGAAGGTAGAGAGTGCTCTCTGGTACAGAAGGAGGGGCACGCAGTCCAGTCCAGGGCAGGGCACGGCCTACATCTATGTCAGGAGTCCTCTCTCTGGAGGCGACTGAGCTAAGTGTAAAGGGACCTGAGCTGTGTGGAGAATGCAAAGGTCTCAAGGAAGGAGTGTCCCTGCAGAGTGAGGCACTGAGGAGGCCAGGGAAGCTGGAGTAGGGAGGAGGAAAGAGGCTTGGCTAGGTGATGGCTTAGAGCCTGGTAGCCACTTCCCTCTTACGCTGCTGAGCTCAGGTGCTTCTGAGGAGGAAAGCTGGCCTGGGCCAGGATGGAATCGGGAAGCTGTTCTAAGCCAGGGCAGTAACCACATGAGGATAGGAGAGCATGGGCCATGTGATATGAGGGGATGGCGAGATGTTCAGAAAACACAGTAAATGTGTTTTCGTCATTCTTCTGCGACTTAATAACAGAAATGGTCCCTGCTGGCAGCTTGCAATGTAGAAGAAGCACCCAAGTGCACCCGGTGGTAGTGAAAAGTCATTCTCAATGTTTTATAATGCACTGAAAAGCAATCCGTATCACAGTCAAGGAAGCTGGCCCCTCCTTATAAGATTGTGTAGGGCATCTGACTGATGAAACAGGAGGTCAGGAAAATGGGCCTTGAGCCTTTCTTGCCTGTATAACCTTTCAGGAAAGGTGTGACAGGTACCCAAGCTGAGGGCAAATGCAAGTTTTAACCGGCAGAACATGGAGTCTTAAGTGAGGGCCTACAATGTTCCATCAGGGCAGGAAGCACCCCGCCTCTCTGTGTCATTAAGCACTTGACACAGAGTAAGTACCTAAGAAACTATTTGTTGGATGTGTGAGTGCGTTAATTAGGGATACATGTCCTAACCACTGATTTACAGAAGGATCTTCCCTGAATAAAAGGAAGCCATTTTCTTATTTCTTCCTCCCTCCCTTGCACGTTCTTCCTTTCTTGTTTTGAGACAGTACCACTGTGTTCCAGGCTGGCCTTAAACATATGAGCCTCCTGGCATGGCCTCCTGAGCTAAGGAGTGTGTGCCTCCTGAGTGCCGAGGTCACAGGTGTGTACCCCGTGAGTGCTGTGTACCTCTTGAATGCTGAGATCACAGGTGTGTACCACCTGAAAGCTGAGGTCACAGGTGTGTGCCTTCTGAGCCCTGGGATCACAGGCGTGTGCCACCATGCCCCACACAGCCTGATGTCTGCATTATGGGGGTGAGGGTTACGTCATGCCAGGCTAAGTGTTGACCACTTTCAAGCTGTCCTTCAAATAGTGCCTGCATTTGTTCATCCAGGAGGCACTTGCTGAGTGCTGCTGTTTAGCCGGTGGCTGAGGCAGGACAGGCTCCACTGAGCCTGCAACGTCTACATTTTAATGGGAGGGTAATGAGATGTAGGAAGTCAGACAGGCCTTTCAAACCCTGAGGGGTTTGATGAAGATATAAAATTAGGTTGCTGGTGACAAGGTCAGGGTCTTGGCGCTCAGTGCTTCCCAGGAGAGCCCAGGCTCAGTGCTCGGGGAGCAAGGTACACAGAAGGCAGAGGCTGTGTGCTGAGCAGCTTTGGAGAGGAAGGGTGAGCTGGAAGGAACCTGTGTAGGCCTGGCTTATGGCTGTTAGGTGAGGGCTCTTGGACTTTGACAGGGGAGGGTAGGCCATTGGTCTACAGTGATATTGGTGAAATAGGTGTCGGTTTTCAGGCGATGCTGAAGGGGCAGGCTGGGGGTGAAGGAAAAAGCCAAAGGTCCCAGGTAATGTTGGGGGTGACAGGTCAGAGGGCCCAACCATGTGGTTTGTGAGGCTGGGGATGGGTACGATTTACCAAAGTGGGGAGGGAGTCAGGAGGATGCAAGGCTGGGGAAGCCCACAAGCCAGAGGCATTGGGAGGTGAGTCTGCTCCACTCTGATGATCATTCATGCATTGGATACACAGCTGAGAAGACAGAGGCTGTGAGAGGGGGGCGAGGGGCCAGCACAGTGAGCCCAGGTGCTGGGCAGGAGGGGGTCTTGGTGGCACAGTCACATGAACACCTGTTCTTCACTTTACAGCCCGTGTTCCATGTGATGGGCTTCTCTGTCACCGGGAGAGTCCTGAATGGACCTGAAGGAGAAGGTGTCCCGGAGGCTGTGGTCACTCTGAACAACCAGATTAAAGGTAGGCAGGGCATGGAGGTGTTGAGCCCGCTCAAAGGGCTTGTCCCATCATGGAACAGTAGAAACACAACGGACAACCTCCGTGGTTTTATAAAAGCACTGTATCCTTATTTACCCGTGGGGGTGCAAGCCTTGGGATTCAGCTTTTGTTCACATGCTTTGGTTTCACAGTCAGAACGAAAGCCGACGGCTCCTTCCGCTTAGAGAACATAACGACAGGGACGTACACCATTCATGCCCAGAAGGAGCACCTGTACTTTGAGATGGTCACCATCAAAATTGCACCCAACACCCCGCAGCTGGCTGACCTCATCGCCACAGGGTGAGTGTGCTGTCGAGTTGCGGTTTCTATTGCTGTGAGGAAACACCACGACCAGAGGCAGCATCATAGTCCATCATTGAGGAAGTCACAGGATATGGAGGCAGGAACTAAAGCAGAGGCCATGGAGGGCTGCTTATGGCTCTGTCAGCCTCCTTTCTTAACAACCCAGGACAGCCAGCCCAAGGGATGGACCGCCCTCGGTGGGCTGGGCCTCCCACGTCAGTCATCAGTCAAGAAAATGAGCCAGAGGCCAGTCTGGTGGGGGCATTTTCTCAGTTGAGGCTTCCTCTTCCCAAACGACACCAGCGAGTGTCAAGTTGACAAAACTAGCCAGCCTGGGTGCGTCCCAGCTCCTCTTGGCAGCACTGGAGAAGAAAATGAGCTTTTGATCTGACTGTATTTCTGTGTGGGATTCACATTTAGTTCTGACAGCTGTCAAGAATCAGGCTGCTTTTCTTTTGGAAAGATGAGTGCTACAGGCACTTGCTTGGTGGACACTTAAAATTGGTTTGTTTTTTCTTTTTTTTTGCTTTCAAGTTAGAGTTTGCTAAGGTAGAAAAAGGGCCAATGAGATGATAAATGTGCTTTCTGTCAAGCCTGACAACTTGAATTTGATTCCCGGGAGGCACATGGTAGAAGAGCACCTATCTGACTATCTATCTGTCTGTCTGTGTGTGTGTCCTGTCTGTCTGTCTATCTATCTACCTATCATCTGTCTGTCTGTCTGTCTGTCTATCTATCATCTCTCTGTTTCTGTGTCCTGTCTATCTTATCTATCTGTCTGTCTGTCTGTCTCTGTGTGTGTCCTGTCTGTCTGTCTATCTATCTACCTATCATCTGTCTGTCTGTCTGTCTATCTATCATCTCTCTGTTTCTGTGTCCTGTCTATCTTATCTATCATCTGTCTGTCTGTCTGTTCATCTGTCTATCTATCCTCTATGTTAGAAAAAGATCTTTGAAGTTGGCTCTCCCTGTGAGCGCTTTCCTTGTGTGACTGTGAAGGGCTTTGTGGGTGCAGTGGTAGATGTGGAGGTGTACGGGGAGGTGTTTCTGGTCGTTGACAGAGTTCGTCACTTAGTCACTGGTTATATGCATGTCAAGGTTTGAAGCCTTTGAGGTGTTGCTGTGGACAGGTGAGGAGGGGTCAGGTTTGGTGTCACATGACCACTAGGTGGCACACTCTCCCAGATGCTTGGATCTGTGTACATCCTGATGATTGGCATTCCTAGGTCAGCTGGAAGTGGAAGGCCAGCATCGCAGGGATGGGCTGGGGAACCTAAGTGGTAAGGTCACAGGAGCTAAGAAAGTGAATGTTAGGGACATGCTGACTACCAACACCAAATCTAAGAGCAGAGCCCCAGCAGACACCGTACACGAGCCTAAGTCACCCAGGATCCATTGTGACCTTTCAGCTTTAAAAGACCAAGAAGAAAATCATCCTTAGAAAATAATTCTTAGGTTCAGGTCCTTTCTCTCTCCCCCCTCTCGGCTTGTGTGCTAGAAAATCCATGCTAGGTAAGCAAGCAGCCCTGTCATTGCACTGCCTATGGGCTCCTGTGAGCAGTTCTGCACAGCTTTTTTGAGTGAGGCGTTGTGCTGAGGGCTACAGATGTGACAAGCCGAACCAGATGGTAAGGAGATGGCTGTCAACTCCCTGGGGAGATGGCCACAGAGAGGTGCCTGCAAGTTTGAATTGTGCCAGCAAGAGATTGGGGTTCTCTGAGAAGGCCTTAGGAAGAGTGGGGTGGGGGTGGTAGCCCTGAGGCTTTTGAAGGACCGGGGGAAGAAGGAACAGGGCTTCCCAGGCAGGATGTTGAGAGGCCAGTGAGAGGTCAGAAAGCCTTTGGCCATGTACCTGCAGTGCTGAGCAGCCACACTTGTCCCCTGAGACCACGGGGTCAGCAAGGGGGCCGACAGAGATGGGCATTTAAATTCTTTTTTTGTTTTTGGCTGCTGGGTAGGTAGAAATTGGTGGGGATTCGGGGAGTTGGCAGAGGCGCGGATGGCAGCGTGTGGCAGTCATCTGGAGGAGATGGAGAGCTTGGGGAGGGCCTCAGGGCTGGGTGCTGGCAGGAGAGGTGAAGTCAGCAGGCACACACTGCCAGGCTCCAGCCTTGTTTTTGAACAACTGATGTGTGTGTGTATATTTTTATTTAAAGTGTAGTATTTGAACCAATGTAAGAAAAAAATGACTTCCTGCAGGGACCCAGAGGCGAACCAAGCGTATTTATGTTTATTTCTGGACGGTGATGGGATCAAACCTAGAACTCTGAGCACAGGCAAATGCACTACCACTGAGTTTCACCCCAAACCCGCTTCTGCTTCCTTAATATATTAGTGTTTCTTCCCTTTCTTTTGTTTTTTAATATTTAAATTATTTATGTTTTTTTAATTTTTCTATTTTCTTACATTTTATATGTGTGAGTATGTCTTGCCTGCATGTATGTCTATACACCATGTCTGTACCATGCCCTCAGAAGGCAGCAGATCCCCTGGAAATAGAGTTGCAAACAGTTGAAGCAGTTAACAGCCACTGCTGAGCCAGCCACAGCCCCTATTTTATTTTTTTAATTTTGTTTCATTTATTTATGAGGCTGTGTGTGTGCTGTGGCACTCAGTGGAGATGGCTATCTTCCTCCACAATATGGGTCTCCTGGATTAAACTCAGGTTTGTCAGGCTTGGCAGCAAATAGCAAAATGCCTTTACTCACTGAACCAGCTGCTGACCCACAATTTCTTTCTTTTCTTTTTTGAGACAGGGATTCTCTGTTTAGCCCTGGCTATCCTGGACTCGTGACTGGCTTTGTAGACCAGGCTGGCCTCAAACTCAACAGAGATCCACCTGCCTCTGCCTCCCTGAGTGCACCATTGTACCTGGCTGTTTCGTTTCCTTTTAAATTAATTTTTATTTCTGGTGGTGGTGGTGTGTGTGTGCACATATGTAAATGGGTGCCCATGGAGGCCAAAAAAAGGTGTTAGATTCCTAGAGTTGTAACTGAAGGGAAGTGACATCACCACTCCTGGGTGTGGTTAAGTGGAAGGTTTTTATTGTAGATGTGAGGGAGAGAACAGCCAGGAGCATCGGAAGGGTCCAGACTGAATGTGGCCAGAAGAATAGACTAGGGCATGCCGGGGATGGTTAAGGGGTTAGGGGGAGCGCAGAGGGAAGAGAAGAGTGAGAAGGGTCAGGAGAACAAAGAGAATGTGTAGGTTCTCATATAACCAAAATGTCTGGGTTATATAGGGAAGGGAAGGGAAGCTGGGGCTGGAGAGGTTCAGGGTGGGAAGTGCTTCGAGGAGCCAGGACTTTGGAACAGCTGAAAGACCCTGGCAGCCAGCATCTGATCTGATATGTTAATAGACACCTCAGCCATTTGTATTGAATGTCTTTGGGACCAAAAGGAGTTTCAGCCGGTTGTAGACCGGCTGAGGTGGGTGCTGGGAATTGAACCAGGGTCCTCTGGGCAATAGTATGTGTTCTTACCACTAAGCATCTCTCCAGCCCTGGATATAAACCTTTTAACCGGTTAAGGATGTAGACACCTCCCTTGGATGACAGTCCTTGCAGAAGCACACGGTGAGCCCGAGGTGGCCTGAGGTGCAAGGGGATGAATACACACGCCATTCACGGCCGTCCCTCGATCCCTTTCCAAACATGTTTCCCCATCGCTCAGTCTGTGGTTGTCAGAGGCAGAAGGTTCTGTCGGAAGCAGCAGCTGGCATCTATCTCCAGTGACAGGTTAAGATGAGAAGATAGGACCTTTAATGACTTGGAGACATGAGTGGTTTCCACATGATCTTAACTCACCCAGCATAGTTGAACCAGGAGGCAAAGCATAATGGAGCAGCCGGGCCTGCTGAGGGCCGAAGGGACCAGGTCATGTGAAGCTGCAATCATTCCTTCCATCGGGTTCTTGTGCCTGAATGAGAGGCATCTGCCCCTCTCCGCTCCTAAGGAGTTCGTTCAGCTTTGCACTTGATCTTGCACACGTGGCATCTAACCATAAATGAGGAAGACTCTGGTAGCTTTATGGTCTCGTTGAGGGCACTGTTCTGTAGGTAGCTGACAGCTCTTCCTTTTTTAGGGTTAGCCCGAGTTGCCTTATGGATCCATTTTTATTATCTGCTGGTTTCCTGCAAGTGGCTTCTGCAGCAGTGGGGAGGGGCATGTGTTACCCAGTGCACGCACAGCCTTGCTCTGGGCCCAGCTGCAGACATGGGCAGGAGGGTCTCTGAAGTGAATGTCACAAAGTCTGCAGTGGCCACAAAGGCCGTCAGAGGGTCTTGTCTCAGGGTTGCCAGGAGCCTGCCCTTCATGTTTGAGTCTGGCTGGAATGACCAGGCTTCTCATTGCAGGTTCAGCATCTGTGGCCAGATTTCCATCATCCAGTACCCCGACACCGCCAAGCAGATGAGTAAATACAAAGTGGTCCTGTCCCCCCAAGACAAGGACAAGCCTTTGGTCACCGTGGAGACTAATGCTCACGGGTCATTTTGCTTTAAAGCAAAACCAGGGACCTACAAAGTCCAGGTACATGAGTTGTGTTTGGTTTAAACTACCAGAGGGCTGGGAAGGTGGCTCAGTCAGTAGTGGCCGTTGATAAGGCCCTTTGATCCCCAGAGTCCATATAAAAAGCCAGGTGTGCCCGGGGGGGCAGAGACAGGCAGATCTCTGAGGCTCAGAGGTGAGTGCCAGGCCAGTGCAATTCCACCTGAAAGAACAAGCTAGATTTGTCTTGCCGTGAGCAAACAACACCCAGGGTGACCTCTGGCCTCCACACACTCGCACCCCACCCAACTTGAGACAAAGCAGGGGTTTTCCAGAGTGTTAGGAGCCACAGTGGGGCACAAGAAGGAGCCTTTCTGTTCCTGGCTCCTGACAGTTGAAATCCTCATTCCTGCCTGTGAGTGCTTGAACAGGCAGAGGCCTGTGCAGGGTCAGGAGCAAGCTCGTGTGCTCTTGGACCTTCCTGGGTTCTGGCTGCTGTAGTATGTCCATAAGGCCAAGAGCAGAGCAAAACGAGCTCTTCAAGCAGTTGAGAACATCATGGTGATGGCTTCTGAGAGTCTGGCCAGAATCCCCACCCTGATTCCAGGACAGCCAGCAGTCCCAGGAAGCCTGCCCTTTCAGGCAGAAAAGCAGGGCGGCCCTGGCCTGGGGTTTTCCCACAAGGGAGGAGGCCTGAGCACAGCTGGGCTGACTGACGAGACAACCAGAGGTCTGCCCATTTGCCCAGTGCAATCCTGCTCCCTTTGGAAAGACCATGTTCCTGTAGCTGGCAGGGCTGCTGATCAGCTCAGCCCTGCTCCCAGCACTGGTGAGGGAGGCCTAGGAGTGTCCACTAAACTTGGTCTTCTGGTGTGGGTCCATCCTTCTGTAGGGACAAGTGAAGACGAGGTAACAGCTGCTGTTGTTAGTCCCCTGACCAGCTTATCTGAAGATGGCCACATTGGCAGCCTCCTGAGGTTTTGTCAGAAGCTCAGAGTTGAGCACTTTTTCACTGGGAATAGGATAGAGGATGTCTGTCCCTTTTCCCATCCTTTTCCCAGCCTGGGAAAAAGGAGCGCCGTTTGATGGCACACACGTGTGATCTCAGTACTGGGGCGGTTGAAGCAGGAGTGTGAATTTCAGGATCTGGGTGACATAGTCTCTGTTTTAAAGTAACACACGGAAAATAAGTATATGGAAAGGGAAAATTTTCTGATTCCACAGGTGCCTCTGTGGGGACACCAGTTACGGTCCCCCCTCCTCATTGAGACTTGATTTCACAAAGCCCAGGTTGACTTGGACTTGGGTGTCTTTCTGCTTCAGCCTCCTGAGTGTGGGATTACAGGCTGGTGCTGCCAGCCAGCTAGGATTGTGTTATAAAAATATGACTTCTTAAATATGCTGTGGTTACACATCTGGGCTAGAAGTGAGCCCGCACCCTTCGGTATCTGCTTGAGGTTCTAGCGGGGAGAGCTACCCAGCTGGCTCCAGCACAGCCGCTCTCAGCCCGTGCGTCACCATCCTTTTGAGGGTCAGACGACCTTTTCACAGGTCACCTAAGACCATCAGAAAATACAGATATTTGCATTGCAAATCGTAACAGTGGCACAATTACAGTCACGAAGTAGCGGCAGAGCAGCTCTATGGCTGAGGTCACCATGGCATGAGGAGCTGCATGAAGGGGCTGCAGCCTTAGGAAGGTTGAGGACCGCTGCCCCAGCGCCTCGTGTGCTCACAGGTGATGGTGCCTGAGGCCGAGACCAGAGCTGGGCTGATGCTGAAGCCGCAGGCCTTCCCTCTCACCGTGACCAACAGGCCAGTGATGGACGTGGCCTTCGTGCAGTTTTTGGCGTCTGTTTCTGGAAAAGTCTCTTGTTTGGGTAAGGTGTCAACTGCAAGCAAGAGCCTCTAGTTCAGAGAACTGGGCAGTGGGAGGGGCTGGGACCAGGTGTGTCTGAATGGGGTAATGGTAGCGGTGGTCTGCCCCATCCTGCCTCAGTGGGGGCTCCGCGGGGGCTGAGCGGGGCCGGGTTCCCTACCAGAGTGTCATTGTCTGCTAGCCTTGGGGTGGCTGGGACGTGGATGGCTGTACTAGCTGTGAGGGAGAGCCAGAACCGCTCTTGGGGCCTCCGGCTTGCTTCCTGAACTTGCCTGCTGCTCAGGCTGAGGACTCTGAAGCCTGTCAGGGTTTTGGATGGCAGTCATGTGAGCTCGTCCAATCTCTCCTCTACAGATACCTGTGGTGACCTGCTGGTCACCCTGCAGTCCCTGAGCCGCCAGGGTGAGAAACGCAGCCTGCAGCTCTCCGGCAAGGTCAACTCCATGACTTTCGCATTTGACAAAGTGCTGCCTGGGAAATACAAAAGTAAGGTGGAGCATGATACTTCCATGAGCTACCCCAAGCCTGCGCCACCTTTGTGCTTACTGTTGGCCTGTCCTAGGGAACTCTGTTGTGTCACAGAGGTGCCACTCCGCATCTGCTCTGGGGAGGGTGCCCTGGCGTTAGTCATTTTGTTTCTGAATGCCAGAAAGAGGGAGATCATTCTGCTCTCATGTCTGCCACTTACTTAGCTCTAGAGTGACTTTGGCCAGTCACTACGTTACCTCACCTGTGAAATGGTAGGCTTTCTTAGGTGTAGAGCAGGTAAAGCAGGGCCTAGTAGTAGGGCAGTGGTCCTCACTGGTGTTCTTCCTGCCCTCAGTAAGCCAACTGATGCATCCTTTCTGAGGACCAGTGTACAGCTGGTACTATCGACTAGACCACTTCTGTCTCTGGAGGTTGTTTTTCTGTCCCAGAAAGAGCTGGCAAACTCCATTCAGGGTGCTGGCTGCCTATTTTTATAGTTTTCCGTGGAGTCCTGCCACGTCCATGTGCACATACTGACTGTTGCTGCTGGAAGTCCACTGGCAGAGCCCAGAAGGCCAGACCTGCAAAGCTGACAGGAAGCCGGGGGCCGGGAGGCTGAGGAGGAACCATCTCCTGAGCAGAGGTCCAGGTCTGCCTGGGCATCGATTCCTAACAGCAGTGTCTTATAGCCTGGCATCTTCAGCCCAGACGGACTTCTTTATTGGTGATGGGAAGTGGCCGCCGGTGTCAGCTTTCCTTTGGCAGCGACCTGTCCTGAGCATTGCTGACTGCCTAGATATATAAAATGTATTTTCTCTTCAGACAGGGCCTCACTCTAGAGCCTAGGCTGGCTGTGAACTCTTCATCCTCCTGCCTCAGCCTTCAGAGTGCTGGGACACAAGTGCACACCACCACGTTCAGCACACACGCACTCTTTTGCAGCTAGTTAGCAGTCCCCGATTGCTCGGCGGTGCGTGGCACAAGCCCCCGTGTTTGCTTTGCAGTAAGCATCGTGCATGAGGACTGGTGCTGGAGGAACAAGAGTCTGGAAGTGGAGGTTCTAGAGGACGACGTGTCTGCCGTGGAGTTCAGGCAGACGGGCTACATGCTGCGCTGTGCACTCTCACACGCCATCACGCTGGTATGTGCTGCTTCTGAAGGGTCTCAGCGAGGGTGCCCAGAGGGGCTGACAAGATGGCTCAGCTCATGAAGGTGCTTGCAGCCAAGCTGGGGAGCTGGGTTAGATCCCCAGGACCCACCCAGTGGAAGGAAAGAACCAAATTCTGCAAGATTCCTCTGCCCTATACATGCATGCAGTGCACACATGCCTCCTCCCAGCACACCGCACACGCACCACACCACACACACACACACACACACACGCACACACAAATAAAAAGAAATGCCTGGCTTATAGCAATTGCCAGAGCCTGGCACAGCAAGAGTCCCTTTTCTACGCTGAGCTCCTGTGCAGGAAGGCGTTGTCAGGACTACCGTGCTTCCTCGTCCTGTGGGCGGCTGTGGTGTGCTATGGTGTGTGTGGAGCTTGAGCCCCTGTCTTTTTCCTGTAGCATTGGGATCCCGTTGCCTACCTCTGAGGCCCAGCAAGCTGTGTTAATATTTCCTTAGTGCACCAGTTTGCTGTTTATTTTTTAAAATATATTTATTTATTATTTGTACAGTGTCTGCCTGCATGTGTGCCTGCGGCAGCACCAGAAGAGAGCACTAGATCTCGTTATACGTGGTTAGGAGTCATCATGTGGCTGCTGGGAATTGAACTCAGGACCCTTGGAAGAACAGCCAGTGCTCTTAACCTCTGAGCCAGCTCCAGCCTGGCCCCAGTTTGCTGTTATTAAGTACAGCTAAGTTCCTAGGTTGCTTCCCAGGGGCAGAGCTCACCTGCTCACTTGTTCTCTCTCAGTTTGTTTTTATTTTATTTTGCATTTTTGGGGACTAAACCCAGGGTTTCAAACATACTAAGCAAACACTTATTGGTGAGTTGTATTCCTGATCCTTAAACCATTTAAAAGTTATTATTCTATTTGTTTATTTATTGTTTTGCGATCCGGTCTCTATTATGTAACCCTGATTGTCCTAGAACTCACTATGTAGACCAGGCTGGCTTCAAACTGACAGATGCCTCGCTAATACTGTGACTAGCGGCGGGCAGTACCGCCCTTTGCTTACATTACTGTTATTTGTGTAGATGGGCATTTTGCCTATGTATGTCCTACTGCCTGTGTGCAGTGTTCAGTGGAAGCCAGAAGGGGACATTGGATCCCCTAGGACTGGAGTTACAGATGGCTGTGAGTCCCCATGTAGGAATCAAAACCAGGTCCTCTGGAAGAACAGGCAGTGTTCTTAACTGCCCAGCCATCTCTTTAGCGCCAACTTTTTTACTTTCTGTTTTTGAGACTTAGTTGCCCAGGCTGGTCTTCAACTCTTATCCTCCTGCTTCCCTCCTAAGTCAGTGGAATGTAGGCCAGTGCCTATCTGCTTGGCCACCGTCCCAAAGGCTCCAGGGAAAGAATTACCTCTATAGTTTCCTTAGGAGTGTAGCAAATGTCACTGTTGGATCCCAGCAGAGAATCAGGCAGATGGCAATGGCGTGGCTGCTTGTGACTCTGGTGGAGCCTCAGCTGGTGTCGCCAAGGCCAGTCTGCTGCCCCTGCTGCTACAAACTCTCAAGTACCCACTTCATTCCAGGACTGAGCTAATGGACATTCCTCTCCCTAAGCCCTTTAGTAGATTTCTGCTGTCTCTGCATTAACATCTGAATTGTGTAAGGACGGTGGGCAAGGAGCCCGTCCTCTCCTGCCTTACCTCCTTGTCCACCTGTCCCCTGGGCCCAGCAGCACCTGCTTGCCCAGATCTGCCTGAGCTTGCTGCCTCTGCGCATGTGCATCCTTCTGCACAGAGCTGCGCCCTCCCCAGAGCTGCGCGTCATTAATTTCCTCTCACCACTGAGGCCTACGCCACAGCTTCCTATGGGGAAGGTGGAGCTGGAGAACTCGCTGTGGTAGGTGCCCGCTCTGCTCGGTGCCTGAGCTTTATCTCCCATCTGACACCACTCATTCATTTGTTGAATTCCTGATTTTCTGATTTCTCGAATGAAAAGGTCACTCCGCTCCCCAGAGCAGGGGCCACGTGATGCCTCCCTGACCTGAGTCTCCCCCTCTGTACACAGGAGCCGACTGAGTGCAAATAGCAAACTTCAGTTGTACATTTTTGAAGGTTTGCAGTTTTCCTGTGCCACCCAATAGCTCAAATGATTAATGGCCGAACTGATGACTGGTTCAGAAACAGAAATTGTATTAGCATGGTGTCTCTGGCTCCCTGTAAGTCACTGTGTTGCCTTTGGCTCCATAGGAGTTTCATCAGGACGGAAATGGCCCTGAGAACGTGGGGATTTACAACCTGTCCCGAGGAGTCAACCGCTTCTGCCTGTCTAAGCCAGGTGAGCCTGGGAGGTGAGCGTGGGGCCAGCATGGCCCTGAGCGGCAGAGACCCTGGGGCCTCTCACCTTCAGAGACGTTAGTGGCGCTGCTGGCCAGTGGCCTGTTTTCGCAGTGACTTCCTGACTTGCTTTAGTCCTCCACTACCTCTCTCTGGCTCTGTTTACACAGCATGACGCTCACCTGCTTGGGGGTCAGTGGTGGAGCACCAACCCAGTGTGGCTTTGGGGCCTGGGCGTATCCGCATGCCAGCTTCACATTACAGCCCAGGTCACTCGTTCAGTCGTTCAGACCCGGCCTGGCAGCAGCTCAGGCAGTGAGCCTCCAGGCAGGATCCTGCTCTTTGGCTTCTTTCCCTTAACATAGCCTGGGGGTTGAGCCACACTGTAGTATCTGGTGCTTTGTTCTTTTTTGTTATTGAGTCATATTTCGTTGTGCGCACAACACATCCTCTGTGTGTGGCGTTGGTCATTGCTTTTTGAAGTGTGCTGGGATTGCTTCCATCTTTGGGTTTTAGGAATAACATGGCTATGAGCAGGGAGCGTGGTTTTGTGACTGTGGTTTAATTCCTAATGGGACCGTAACCATATGGTAAATTTACATGTAACTTGTAAAAGAAACTACCAATTCTTTTCCAGCACATTTGGTATCCACAGTACTTGGCCAAGGCCTGTTCTTGCTCTGTGTTGTGTTTTTTGTCTGTTAGGGATTTTGAGCCACCCAGTACTCTCTCTATGGAGAGAGACCTACCTGCTGCCCTCCAGTGTGGTGCTGGGCTGGGATCGGAGTTGGTCAGTATCTCTTGATGAAAAAACAGCAGAAATGTGGGGTGTAGGAGCTAATCATAACCCCCAGTGTCCACTGCATTGGGGCCTGCTTTGTGCAGTGAGAACAGCAAGGGGCTTGAGGCCTCTGTAGGAGCCTGGTCAAATACTGATGTGTGAGCCTGTCAGGGATTGGCGGCACTCCTTCAGCGGGCGGTGAGCTGTGCCCTGACCAAGGTGTCGCTCTCCTCAGGTTTTTGCCCAGCAATGTGCCCGTAAGTGCCTTGTGCTTCTGCAGACCTCCTCTGCCTCGTTCCTTTTCAAGACCACACGGCTTTGGTTACCCTGAGCCTTCTTAACAGAGTCCTCTAAGTTGAACTCTCAGTCTGGTCCACAGAGAGATTTGCTTTTCAGATCTTGTTAGATGTTTGGATGGTGGCTCCATCTGAGCAGCGGCATCACAGACTTCATTAAGTTCGAGTCAGTGGTCAGCGCTCCTGAGGGGCTGTGGAGGGGGTCTGTGGTCAGTGCTCCTGAGCTGTGGAGGCAGGGTGTGGTCAGTGGTCAGCTCTCCTGAGGTGCTGTAGAGGGAAGGTGTGATCAGTGGTCAGCTCTCCTGAGCTGTGGAGGGAGGGTGTGGTCAGTGGTCAGTGCTCCTGAACAGGCTGTGGAGAGTGGGGTCTTTGGCACAGGAAGGCGGTTGCCTGGTGTCCCTAGTCCCATCCCCTCAGGTCTGTGACATGCTTGAGCTTTGAGATGAGGCGTGCTGTCTTCCGAGCACACATGTTGGAAAGTGCCTAACACAGTGCTTTATGTTCTCAGAAAATGACTTCTGATTTTCTCTGTAGGTGTGTACAAAGTGACCCCTCGCTCCTGCCACCGGTTTGAGCAAGCCTTCTACACCTATGACACGTAAGGGGACAGAGTGTTTTGTTTGGGTGTGTTCTGGGGAGGACACATTTGTCTGTTTCTGAGCTCACAGGTATATTTCTGTTGCGTGTGTTTTGTTTTCTTTTATAAGAGGCAAAATTAGGTGTTAAATGAAATTCTAGATTCAGGTTTTCTGATACTTGGATGTTGTGAGGAAATGGAGGCAGCCTCTTCTTCCTAAAATTCTGTAAACTCATGGGCTGGCAAGAGGGCTCCTTGGGTAAAGGTGTTTACTGAGCCAGCCTGGAGAGCAGAGTTCAAAACCTGGAGACTGTGTCAAGGTGGAAGGAGAGAACGGACTCCACAAAGTTGTCCTCTGATCACCACGTGTGTTCTGTGGTGCGGGTTCCAATAGTAATGATAAAGATGAGAATAATATTGGAATTCTGTAAACTCAGACTGGAGAGCCATGGTGTGAAATGCCTTACATATGGTCTTTGAACTAATTCCACTTTCAAAATATAACACCTCTTCTTCTCCATAGATCCCACACCCACCAAGTATAAACATGGTGGCCTGAGCCAGAGTTCCTTCCCTTCAGTAAGGGCTGGGAGGTTTGGCATCTTGAATGTCTTATGTAGGTCTCTATTGCTGTGATAAACAATGACCAAAGCCAGCTGGGGGAGGAAAGCCTTCATTTGGCCTACTGCCCCAGTCACAGTCCATCCTGGAGAGAAGTCAGGACAGGAACTCAAGGAGGAACCAGGAGCAGGAGCTGATGCAGAGGCCGTGGAGGAGCTTTGACTGGCTTGTTCCCTTGGCTTCCTCAGCCTGCTCTCTTACACATTCCAAGCCACATGCCCAGGATTGGCACTGCCCTCAGTGAGCTGTGCCCTCCCACATCAGCCATTAGTCAAGAAAATGAACGAAGCACAGGCTTGCTCACAGGCCAGTCTGGTGGGAGCTTTTTCTCAACCAAAGTTCCTTCCCAAATGACTTCATCTTGTTTTAAGTGACACAAACTAATTAGCCTCACTACTTGTGGGGCTTCCTGAGTTTCCTCGCTCTTGACAGTAGGCTGTTCTCGCTGTATCGGGAGGGCCCACAGCAGTACCGATTCCCCTTGGAGTCTTTGTGGTGCTTGCTGTTAGTGGCCTCTCTGTGCTCTGATTTGTAGGTCTTCACCCAGCATCCTGACGCTGACAGCCATTCGCCACCATGTTCTCGGAACTATCACCACCGACAAAATGATGGATGTCACAGTGACTATCAAGTAAGACGGCTGTTACATGTGGGCAGGGAGGCCCTGGGAGATCTAACAGACCCGGAGAAGGCAGTTCTAACGTCTCGTCTCCAAGTGAACATGCCAGTGGCCTCTCTGTCCTACACTCCAGCTATAAGCACAGCAGCTGGGTCCCAACTGTTTGAGGCGGGGCTTCCTGACAGCTGGCGTCTGCTTCTTTTTTTTTTTTTTAAAGATTTATTATTTATTTTATGTATATGAGTATTCTATCTGCATTTATATCTGCCAGAAGAGGGAATCAGTTCACATTATAGATGGTTGTGAGCCACCATGTAGTTGCCGGGAATTGAGTTCATGACCTTTGGAAGAGCAGACAGTGCTCTTAACCACTGAGCCATATCTCCAGCCGTGGCATCTGCTTCTTAAATCTGTTTGAATATGTTACACTTTTTGGCTAAGGGAAAAAAACCTTCCGGGGTTTGTTCATTATAGTTTTAAGTAGTTAGTGACTTTTTAAAAAGATGCCTCTTTTTCTTTAGCTCTCTTCTCAAGGGTTTGAGGAGTAGGACAGCTCCTGTGGGTTTTAGGAGGTCCTTGGCAGGCAGGCCTTGCTGAGGGATCTTCTGAGTTGGGTGAGATGTGTCTGATAGCCCAGTATCTCAGGATGGGACAGATTTTGGGCAACATGGCTGTCTCACACAGGTGGATTGTAAGGAACTCATTCGTTCCTCTCTCTAGTTGAAGATGTCTTGTCTCTAGCCAGATTCCCATCTTCATTTGTCACAGACACTGAGAACCCTCAAGCACACATACATGTGCACCCACACTCATAGGTATGTACACAGAGATAACACACACAGAGACAAACACATAAACACAAGCATATAAATGCCTACACATTCCACATACATACACAAATAAACATACAAGCAAACACAAAATACTTTGTTTGCTTATTGGTCTTAGGGATTGAACCCAGAACCCAGGGCCTTGCACGTGCTAGGCAAACACTCTACCATGGAGCTACACCTCCAGCCCTTACATCCATTTTTACTTTGAGACAGAGTTCTGGTAACTTTTGCAAGCTGGCCTTGAACTTGCTGTGTGGGGCTTTTTCCTCAGCATCCTTCATAGCTAAAGTGCCCAGCCTGTGTGACACTACACCCAGAAAATACTATTGAGAATTGTCAGGGTGTGGCCTAGGGCTCCGTAGTATGTAAATGTGATATTGATGGACTCACAGGGAAGCAAACAGAACTCTAACTTCATGAGTGGGACAGGGTTTGAGCATATGAGAGCAAAAGCCGGGAGCCTTTTGGCTGCAGGACCGGATATATGGGAACAAGGGTGCATGTGGGAAGGTCCTCGGGTCATCTAAGTGTGCTGCAGGCACTGCAGGTGCCCTGCACTTCGTCCTGCTTGCTGAGTGCTCCTCATTGGCAGCAGTGACTCTAGGTCACTGCTTTGCATCTTCATTATATTAACCTGTAGAGCGTCAGGGGTGGGGTGGGAGATGTCCTCTCTTCACAGGCTTGTGCTAGTGGTATGAGCTGTGCATCTGGCTGGGCACTACCTCTTGGACCCTTCTGGGGGCCCTGACCCTGCTAGGCTGTATCCCAGCTGCTGGCTCTTGTCTCAGTAGACCTACTCTGTAGTCTCCTTTTGTTCAAAACTGGCAGGTCCCCTCCTTTCTCCGTTCCTTAATCGTTGTCCTCTGCCCGCCCCCCCCCCGCCCCGCCCCATCTGGTCCAGCCAACAAACAAACCTTTATCTTTACAATCAAAATGTGTTCAGATCTCTTCTGGATCGATACTGGGCTGTCCACTCTGTTCCCGCTCACCGAGGTTTTGGGTCTTCGCAGTAGCCTCCTGTCCCCCTTCCTGTCTGGTCTGTGCCTCACTGCTCTCTTCACACAGCAGCCAGAGTGACTGCTGCTGTGGAGATCAGTCCTGTCTGCAGTGGAAACTCAGCTAGAGCCCACACAGGATGTTGGAATGTGTGTGACCCCTGCTTCCGCTCTGGCCCCTAGCACCTGTCTGTCCTTCCATGAGTCCTCTGCCCCAGGTTTGCTGATCTTGCCATCTCCCAAACACCCAGCGAACTTGGGTGTTCACCCCGCTGACCACTTTCCTGAGCCCCTGTCCACCCTGACCTTAGGCCAGGTACTCTCCCTTCCTGCCACTCTTTGCTCAGTGTCACCCTCTCAAAAGGACCCTCTCTGTGCAGTTAGCCCTCTGCTCACTGTGCCCACAGCTGCTGCCTTCGTTCCTGCACTGTGTTTGCTGGGCTGTTCTGGTACCATCCTGCCCACAAAAATGTGACTTCTCAGGCCCAGGAGGGGTTCCCACTTCTGTTTTCTACATTTATCTTTTCTTCTCTTCCTTTTTCTTCTTTCTTTCTTTTGTTTGTTTTGTTTTTTTAGGCAGGGTTTCTCTGTGTAGCCCTGGCTATCCCAGAACTCACTCCGTAGACCAGGCTGGCCTCAAACTCAGAGATCCACACCTCTGTCCTCCCCCACCCCAAGTGCTGGCAGTAAAGGCATGCACCACCATTGCCCAGCTCCCCACATCTCCAGATTCGGGGGAGGTAGTGTGAAAGGGCAGAGATCATGGATCTCTGTGACCACAGGTCCGAGTGCCACATGAAAGCCGGCAGGTTTCCATCGAGTTGTAGGGCCCCTTATTCTGGCCAGTTCTGTTAGCATCTGTTTCCGTGCTGCCTCCAACTGTTCAGTTGTTTTGCTTCTTTTTTGTCATTCTGTGTGTGTCCCATGTCGGTGCCGGTGATGCGTGTAGAGGTCAGCTGTCAGTCACAGGTGTTGTCCCTCGGGAGCCATAGACGTTTTTTGAGACGGGGCCTCTTATTGGCCTGGGGCTTGTTGATTAGGTTAGGCCATCTGGCAGGAACCCCAGGGTCCACCTGTCTCTGCCTCCCCAGAACTGGGATTATAAGCACATCGTCACCATATCTGACTGTTTTGAAAATGTATGTTTGGGGACTCAGAGCCTTGTGTTGACATGAGGCAGGTACTTTCCCAGCCCCAGTTTTTAATTTTTGCTAAAGTAATTTGTGTTTATTACTATTACTTTATTTTTATTTTAGTTTATGTATGTGGGGTGTTTTGCTTGCATGTATGTCTGTACCATGTATATGCATAGGCCAGAAGAGGTCCCGGCATCAAACCCAGGTCCTCTGGAAGATCAGCCAGCTGATGAGTCATCACTCCAGCCCTCTAGTTATTAGTGTTTTGAAATGAAGGCTTATGCCACTGTCGTGTCATTGTAAGGTGTCTGGCTTTTGCTCACGAGTCTCCAGTTGTGGGAACGTCAGGTTCACATCCAGTGCGGCACCATCCCCCATCACCAGCCCTGTCTCTCCTCCAGGTCGTCCATTGACAGCGAGCCAGCCTTGGTCCTGGGACCTCTCAAGTCTGCACAGGAGCTGCGGAGGGAACAGCAGCTGGCGGAGATCGAGACCCGCAGGCAGGAGAGGGAGAAGAATGGCAAAGAAGAGGGCGAGGGCGGCAGGGCCAGGCCTCCTGGGCAGGAGATGGTGGATGAGTTACAGGGCCCCTTCTCCTACGACTTCTCCTACTGGGCCAGGTAAGCGCTTGCCCTCTCCACCACCCCGTCCTCCCGCGTGATGGAGCTAGCCAGCTGCTCTGAACCATCCTCACTCCTTCAGGTCTGGAGAGAAAATCACTGTTACACCCTCATCCAAAGAGCTGCTCTTTTACCCCCCATCCATGGAAGCCACGGTCAGTGGAGGTACGTGTCCACTCCATGAACAAGCGTCGTCCTTCCTTTCCCTTTGCTTGTGTTTAAATAGGCTTTGTGTTATACTTGCAGCCATGTCTGTGAGCCGTCCGAAAGCCTCTTTGGCACTTGGTGTCACTAGTAGGTGCATACACGCATGCATATATATATGTATGTATGTTTGCATGGACAGGTGGGTGGGTGGATGGATGGATGGTCTGAAGCAGAGGCAGAGTCTGTGACTGTAGTCAAGATGGTGGTTTTGGAGAAGGACCTGTCTTCCTTTGCTATTACTGGTCCAGAAGGTGGAGGAAGAGCCATACTACCTGTTGCCACACTTGTTTGAGCATGCTGCTTCTGAATGGTTTGGGTCTTCCTGTTCTAGGTGTGGAGGGAAGGTCTTTTCGGGGAACGGGCTATCAGTGATTTCTATGGGGAGCATTTGTATGGTGTGTGTCCAGAGTGGAGTATGCTGGGAGAATATGTTTCTGGTGTGTCCTGTGCTCCCCTTTCATCTTCCCACTGGGTCTGAGGGGGAACAGCACCCCCTCAGAGCAGGTGTGTTGCTCTGTCTCCATCTCACTCTCTTGAGACAGAGTGTCTCAACCTAGAGGTAGACTGGCAGCCAATAAGCCCCAGCCATGCTCTTGCCTTCAGCCCTCAGTGCCAAGGTCATAGGCACATAGTGGCTGGAGCTGGCCTTTTACATGTGCACTGGGATCAGGCGCAGGTCCTCATTGTAGAGCCGAACCATCTCCCCAGCCCAAGCTCCTCATCTCAGGTGTAGGCCTTCTTTCATCAGAAAACTCCGCCCTCTGTATCACCAGCTCATTCTTCTGTTTTCTTCCTTAGAAAGCTGCCCAGGGAAGTTGATTGAGATCCATGGGAAGGCGGGCTTGTTCCTGGAAGGCCAGATCCACCCCGAGCTGGAGGGAGTGGAGATTGTCATCAGTGAGAAGGGGACAAGTTCACCCTTGATCACCGTCTTCACTGACGACAAAGGTGCCTACAGGTATGTCTCCAGGGAGAAACCACCTAGCTGACCCCAGCAGAGAGCTTCCAGAGGCAGGTCTGGCTTTCCTGGGGAGGGCTGTGCCTCCTCTGAGGCTGGAAATGTCCATGTGCATCGTTTGGCTCTCTTTCCTTAGTGTTGGCCCCCTGCACAGTGACCTGGAGTACACTGTGACCTCCCAGAAGGAGGGCTATGTGCTGACTGCCGTGGAAGGAACCGTGGGAGACTTCAAGGCTTATGCCTTGGCCGGCGTGAGCTTCGAGGTAACGTGCTCCAAAGGGCACTTTGCTGAGGGTGGTACACATGACGGTAAACCACGCAGAAAGTTCACGGTCAGTTTTACACATGTCACACACCACGCAGACACAACCACTGTCAAAATAGCAAGTTTCCTGTCCCCATAGTCCTTCATGCTGGCCCTGCTGCCTCCTACTTCTATCAGTGAGCATCCGTCTCCCAGAGCATTTGTGTAAGTGGGATTGTGTTCTGTGTGCGGGCCTGGCTTCCTTTACTTGGGCACACTGTGGAGAGACATGGACTTTCATGTGGTTGCACATGTTTCAGCTGTCTTTCAACCTCCTCACGCCCCACCCCCACCCCACTTTGCAAACAGGGTGTCCAGCCCAGACTAGCCGCTAAGCCCCTGACTTCCTGTGGAGAGGAATATAGCTTTGAATTCCCAATCCTCCTGTGTCTGTTTCCCAAGCTCTGAAATGACATTCTTGTCCACACCTGGGATATGCAGTATTGGGGATGGTACAGCTGTGATAAGATGCCTAACACAAGCAAGGACGAAAGGACTGGTTTAGGGTCATGGTTTAGGGTCATGGCTTGAGGGTCCCGTCCGTGTTGGTGGGGAGGCGTGGTAGCAGCAGGAGGCCGCTTGCTCACCTCTCCATAGATCAGGAAGCCGAGGAGACATAGGCAAGTCCCTTCCTCTGTCTGTGCTGACTCAGTCTCTCAGCAAGGCTCCTCCAAAGTTTACACATCCTCCTACAACATCACCTGCAGCTGGGGGCCGAGTGTTCAGGTGTGCGAGCCTGTGGGCACATTTCACATCAGACGGAGCGATGCAGCACTCCAAGTGGTTGATTGCCCGAGGAAAGACAGACATGCTGGAGACATTTGGGTCGTCTCCCCATCTCTTCTGAAGTGTGTGGCTGGCCCTCCTGCTGTGGGTGGCTGGCCTCTGCTCTGCAGTGTTCTGATGAGTTAAACAGCAAGTGAGACTAGTGAGAACTGGGGTGAACCGAGAACAAGTTGCAGAGCTCCAGGCACAGCCTGCCATTTCTGCCCCACCCCTGGCCCCCAGCATACCCAGCATTGTAAGTGTGGACCATAGAAAGTCTCCTTCCTCGGTGGTTTGTGTCCCTGTCCCCCAGCATAGCAGGCATTGTAAGTGTGGACCACAGACGGTCTCCTTCCTCGGTGGTCTCTCAACACTACTTGTGGGAGGAATAGAGTCCCTGTCATTAAGAGAACGACAGAAGATTGCCCCCAGCTCGCTTGGGAGGTGCTGCCCTCGTGCTTATGAAGTGTGACCTTTCTTCCCAGATTAAAGCTGAAGATGACCAGCCCCTCCCTGGGGTCCTCTTATCCCTCAGTGGCGGCTTGTTTCGGTCCAACCTCCTGACCCAAGACAACGGCATTCTGACCTTCTCAAACCTGGTGAGGCCAAATTCTACAACTCCCTAGTACCTGGACAGTGTAAGAACAGATGGCGAGGGGGGCCTCTGGAGGTACACTGGTTACAGTTTACTCAGGACTCACTGGCGATGGTCAGTATTGTCTTTACCTGACTCGTCACTGAGGCAGTATAATTAATTGCCTGACCACAGCAGCCCCTCCCTTAGGCAGCCCTTTGTTTTCCACAGAGCCCATAGTTTTGTTTTTGTATATGTGGGGGGAACAGTGGCTTGCTTGCTTATGTTTCTTCTTCAAAGTCCAATCCATGTGTAAAGGGGGTGAAGTACCAGGTTTTTATTTGTGGCTGTTCAAGGCCATGTCCAAGGGGTTCAGGAAGTGTATGCACATGTGTTGACGGCTGGCCACTCCTGGGAGTGAAGTGGGGCTAGCACGGGCCTGGTACAAAGCCCCTAGAAGGTCCAGGGCCTCTGGTCATCTGGCCACTTGCTTGCTGAGTCATTTCGCGCTGTTTACTCAGGTCCTGACTCTTAAGTTCAGGCGTGGCTTCTGCTTCCCTGAGGTGCTAAAGGCGGTAACTCCCTGTTCATGCCATATAGGAATACAGCCGCCATCTCTGTGCCTGGGAGGCTCTGCTGCCCTGTCACCTCATTTGTGGCTCATGGTGACTTTAAGCTATTGCCAGTATGGCAGCCATCTTGATTGTGCCTGTCTCTTGGCAGAGTCCTGGCCAGTACTACTTTAAACCCATGATGAAGGAGTTCCGCTTTGAGCCGTCCTCACAGATGATAGAAGTACAGGAAGGGCAGAACCTAAGGATCACCATCACTGGCTTCCGAACCGCCTACAGGTGCGTGCCCTCCCCTCTGCCTCATCTAGACATGCCCCCAGGCTTCCTGTGGACCCAGCGTGGGGGTGTGAGGTGAGGAAGAGGTCAGAGAGGTGACTCCGCTCCTTCCTGCGATGCATACCTTCCTGCCAGTGTGCCCCCACTTCCTGCCCTCCTCGTGCCCACCTCCTCCAGTATGTTGCCTACTGACCACTCACCGGATGTGTCTTGAATCCTAGTCTGTGGAAGCCTAGTGTCTTGCTTTAAAAAATTATGTTTAAAAAATGTTTGAAATATGCTTACCTTTTTAAAAGGAAATATAATAACTTGAGAAGAACTTGCAAATGTTGAAGGAGAATAGACATTGGGAAATTACTGTTCTTGGCAGAGTATGGTTTTGAAGCCAGCCTGGTCTACATAGTGAGTTCTAAGATAGCCAGGGCTATATACACAGACCAGTCTCAAACAAAAACAAAAACTCCACCAAATAAGCCAAATAAATAAGTGAATAAATAAATGAATAAATAATGGCATTTCTAGTCTTGCCTCCGTGAACCCTAACATCCCTTCTTAGAAATGTCCAGAATTTCCACTTCTTTTTTTTGTTGTTGTTTTTTGTTTTTCAAGATAGGGTCTCTCTGTGCAGCCATGGCTGTCCTGGACTTGCTTTATAGACCAGGCTGTCCTTGAACTCACAGAGATCCTCCTACCTGTGCCTCCCAAGCACTGGGATTACAGGCCTCTGCCACCACGTCCTGGTTCCACTTGTTCTGAACAGTCCAGAAATAGTTCATGCAGATTCTCACTACATTTGAGTGATGATCCACTAACTCTGTACAGATGGACAGATGACAGGTACAGATTCTATGCATACACACAAATGTGTGCTCATGTGAGTTTGCAAAAGCACTTTGGATGAAGGAAAATGGGCCATTTCAGGCTACAGAGATGTTCTTCCAAAGGTTCTGAGTTCAAGTCCCAGTAACCACCTGGTGGCTCGCAACCATCTATGATGAGAGCTGGTGACCTCTTCTGGTGTGCAGGCATATATGCAGGCAGAGTACTGTATAGTAATAAATAAATTTTAAAAAAAGAAAAAGAAAATGGACCATTTTAAAGAGTTATGTGGAATGAAGATTCTTGTGCATATTTACATTATCAAATGCTTCATCATTCCAAATTAAAGATAACCAGGATGAAACATTCAGCTCCTATGTATATCCTCCTGGAGGCTGGCCCAGGTGTCGCTGATGGCCTGAAGTGGCCCCAGAGAGCAGTTTTGTCCTGCGGCCATTGTGTCACAGGCGCTGTGTGCTCCAGAGGGCTGAGGGCGACACATTTGTCTCTTCCCTTGTAACAGTTGCTATGGCACAGTGTCCTCTTTAAATGGAGAGCCAGAGCAGGGGGTCGCTGTGGAGGCTGTGGGCCAGAAGGACTGTAGCATCTATGGAGAAGACACCGTGACAGACGAGGAAGGGAAGTTCCGGTTGCGTGGACTGCTGGTGAGACTGCGTGTTTCATGGGTGTTTTTTGGCTGTCAGTGGTGTCCTTGTGGGATAGCCTGGGCCAATAGCCTGGAGGTGTGAACTCTAGAATCCCTGAGCCATGCGTGTTTAGCCCACGTGCCTGGTTTGGTCTGTGGGAAAATAGGCTTTAAAAGAGGGGGTTGTTGGAGCTTTCCTCAGAGCTGAGTGCTCATGGCTTACGCCAGGGCTATGAAACCAAGGGAGAGGGGCCAGAGGGGCATTGTGAGTGGCTGAGGCGCTGGACAGGCTTCAGGGAGTGGTCAGGACTGGGGGGCACGGCACAGGTAAAAGGGCTGTGAATATAGACAGCATTGCCAAGTGGTTAGAACTTTTAAAAGAGAAGCCCCAAGTCATATTTTATTGGCAAAATTGCTTAACTACCTTCTCTCCTTCCCCGATTTTTGATTTTTTGTTTGTTTGTTTTTGGGGTTTTTTTTTTTTAGTTTTATTGAGACAGGGCTTCTCTGTGTAGCCTTGGTTGTCCTGGACTTGCTTTGTGGAGCAGGCTGGCCTCGAACTCACAGAGACCCACCTGCCTCTGCCTCCCGAGTGCTGGGATTACAGGCATGTGCCACTGCGCCCGGCCAATTCCTGATTTTTGGATGTTAACTAGTTAAGAAAAACGTGACATGACGGCATGGCACAAAGGAGCCGCTTGTCCCTCAGGCCACCTAGCCCTGACACTTGGCTTTGGGTCTGTGGTGCTTTCTTCCTGGAGTTTGTTTACACATCGTCTGCTCATTCGGTGTTCACAGAGTCCCCAGTCCCCAACAGGGACTTTGTGTCTGCTGGTCACCTGTACACCGAGGTGAGAATATTGCCCCAACAGCAGGGCTGCGGGCTACCTGAGCCGACGGCCCTAAAGCGTAGACTGCAGCCCTCCTTAGTAAGTGGTTAATGACACAGAGCCGAGCAGGCCTTCCCCAGGTGGTCCTCCCTGCTGCTGCCCTTCGAGGACAAGGGGCTTGGGGCTTGCCTTTTCTTGGCTAGCCCTCTCCCCTCCCTTGGGTGTGCTTTGCTTTCTTGTTTCTCCTGGTTTTAGAGTGACAATTTTATATCACCTTTGTTCCCCCCAGCGTCCTCCTGGCCTGGGCTGTTCTAAGTTCCCAGTTAACATGTTTGACTGAATTAAACTGAACAAAGCCCCCTTGTCCATGGTGATAATTTCTGCTGCTTGGCACTCCCAACAGCTGCCCCTTCCCCAAGTTTTAATTCACTGGTGCTCCTTTAGTGGCTTTAGGTGTGCTCCTGGGGGCAGTGTGAACCTCCACATGGAAGGACTCACTCCTGGTGTGAGCCTTCAGTGGTTTGCCCTTCTCTGGAGGACTGGGGAAGTTGCTGGAGATGCCTTCTTAGATTAAGGATTTCAACTCCACGTAGTGCCCCCTGGCTGCATTTGTTCATTTCACCTTGCGGGCCAAGGTGCCTGTGCAGACATCTCTAAAAAGGCATGGCTGCTCTCTCGATTTAGTCGTTTCATGGCCAAAATCAAGTTGGAGAGGAAAGGATTTATTACCTTTACACTTTCACATCACTATTCATCATCGAAGGAAGGCAGGGCAAGAATTCCAACAAGGCAGGAGCTGATGCCAAGGCCATGGAGGGGTGCTGCTTACCAGCCTGCTTTCCCCTGGCTTGTTCATCCCAGGGATGGCAGCACCCACAGTCGCCTGGGCTTTCCCACATCAATCACGCTTAAGAAAATGCCCTACAAGCTTGCCTGCAGGCAAACCTGAAAAAGGCACTTTCTCTTCCAGTTGGTTATAGTCTAGCTTGTGTCAGGTTGAGATAACTGGCCAGCACAGCTGTCAAAGGCTGTAGGCAGATCCTCGGGACAGCTAGCCAGGGACTGAGAAGGTTCTGTGAGGATTGGGCCAAGTGACAGCGGCCACTATTTCTAGATTTAATAGTAATGTCTCCTCTCTTTGAGTCTCTTCCCCTCAAAGTGCAAATAACTGACTGATACATCCACGCCTAATTGTACACCTGTCTAATTGTGATCTTAGCTTTAACTGGCTTCATAGTGTTTTATTTATTTTTAATAATGTTTTTATTTACTCTGAGAATTTCATACACTATATTTTGATATTCCTTCCCCTCCTCCAACTCCTTCCAGATCCTGACTACCTTCCTACTCACCCAACTTTATGATCTTTTTCTCTCTTCAAAAACCAAACAAAACCCCCAAAACACTGATGTGTAGAGCATGGTATTCAGTTGTGCTGGCTGGCTGCTCCTGGGCCCAGGGCTTGCCCTGGGTGTGGTTGATGTCCCCAGTATCGCTTGACTGAAGGAAACTGATTTCCCTGTCTCAGAAACTAGCAGTTACAAATAGCTTCTTGGTGGTGGGTGGGTTTTTGTGCTCACTTCTCTTTCACGCTGGGTTTTTGTCTGGCCTAAGCTATGGGTCTTGCACATGCTCTCACACTCTCGGAGTTAACATGTATGTCTACACTGCTGTATCCTGAAGTCATCTGTTACCTCAGGCCCTTTCCATCTTTCCCCTTTTCTACATAGGCCCCCCGGCCCTGAGGGGAAGGGCGTGGTAATAGGTATTCCATTTCTGGCTGAGCACTCAAAGTCTCTCACCCTCCCTGCATGTTGTCCAGGTGTGGATTTCTGTGTTAATTAGCACGTACATCGAGAAGAAGCTTCTCAGGTAGGGGGTTAGTGAGGCGCTGATCTGAGGCTATAGTGATATGGTTTATTGCTGTGTTCATTTAGCATAATAACGTAGTAGGTTTTCCCCTTGGGCCCCATGGTCTATCCAATCTTACAGTCTTAGCAACAATAGCAGGGTCAGGTGCAGGCTCCATCTTGAGGAACAGGCCTTAAATCCAAAATAAATGAAATGAAATGGACAAGGCGGGCACTGCTGTGACGTTGGTGCCACTGCTTCACCAGCAGCACGCCTCTCGGACAGGTTGTTATGTAGATTGCAGGATAGTGTCAGGTGAGACCGGCAATTACTTCTCTCCTCTGGTATTGTGCGCAGCGCCTTCCAGTTCTAATAATGCTTCCAAGTGAGTGCCCACCTGATTCTCCACGTTCTGTGCCTCGAGTCTGTGGTCTCTTAGCAATAGGCTGTTCTTGCCATCCACCTGTGGAGAGTGACCGCAGGTATTGGGGTCATGCTGTAATGTTGAGGGTCTATGGGACATCTTTGGCATAGCCCTTTATTTACTTAGTTACTTACTTATTTTTGAGGAAGGGTTTCTCTGTGTGGCCCTGGCTGTCCTGACTCACTTTGTAGACCAGGCTGTCTAGAACTCACAGAGGTCTGCCTGCCAGATTGCTGGGACTAATGGCATGTGCCACCACACCCGGCATGTTTGTATTTTTTTAAGTAAAAGATTTATTGTCTTTGAAAAGATCTCATGAGTCCTTTGTAGAATTCAAGCAACATAGAGAAAAGAGCATGACCCTGAAGGGAAGATGGCCCATAGGCTGCCGTAGGTGCTTGAGGCTGCTGTCTGCCTGTGGCTCTCGGCTCAGGACTGCACTCGGCAGGAGACCAAGCTCTGCCTGCCAGTCTGAGCTGATTTAAAAGTAACCGCCCTCCCTGGTTTTCTACTACTCGAGGCACACAGACACTGGGATTTCAGCCTTGTGCTTCAGAACTTGACCCTAGAGCTGTGCTGTTGGTGGCTAGAAGTTGATACCAGAGCTTTTCCAATAATATTTTTGGTGAACATACAATATTCCTGTAAATTTGATCAATAAAACAAAGATAGAAATAAGAACATTTAAAATATATTTTAAAAACTTTTTAAAGAAAAACAGTCTCAAATGCTGCTTGCCCGAGTGCCCATCCATTGTAAGGATCCTCAGCGTGGTCTCAGTTATCACTGGAGCATGCACAGGTCAGGGAGAGGATGAGCACAGTGTGGGAGGAGTCTGGAACAGGCAAGGCAAATGCCTGTAATCAGGAAGCAGCCTCATGTAGCGTTCTGGGAGCCTGGAAGAAAGGGAACCGGGCTGGAAGGGTCACAGCACTAATGGCATCTTGTCACTGACATGCTTGGAAAGTGGGTGGGTGGATGGCGAAACGGGGGATAGGGGTGTCCTGTGTTGTGATCGCTTCTACCAAAGTCACTCTCAGGTCATGTGTGACAGATTCTGTAGAGAAGTAACAACTGGTATCTTTGTAGCCAGGGTGCATGTACCACGTGCAGCTGAAGGCAGAAGGCAATGACCACATTGAGCGGGCACTGCCCCACCATCGCGTGATTGAGGTAAGCATCACCCCTGCATGCCTGGGCTGTGGCTTCTGATGAGCGCTGCCGGGGTAGGTGTAAATCCCAACTCAGGTCGCACCATCGTGTATTCATGAGGGTGTCTAAAGAGGGCCTTTTTCTTGGTGTGGTCTTAGATTGTGTATGTGTGTGGGTGTGTACAGATGAAGATGTGTGTGGAAGCTACAGGTCGAGGCCAGGCATCTTCCTTGATTGCTTTCTGTTTACAGAGGTAGGAACCTGGAACTCATGGATTTCAGCTTGCTTAGCCAGCCAGCTTGCCCTGGGGATCATTGGTGCCCACTTCCTGAGTGCTGGGATTAAAGGTTGGCTGTCATGCCCACATCTTTTACATGGGTTCTGGGGATCCAAACTTCAGTCCTGACACTTGTGTAGCAAGCGTTTTATCCACTAAGTCATCTGCACAACCTTTAAAAAAACAAATAATTTAGCCAGGCAGTGGTGGCTCACACATTTAATCTCAGCACTGGGAAGGCAGAGGCAGGTGGGTCTCTGAGGCCAGCCGCTCTACAGAGTGACCACACAGAGAAACCCTGTCTCAAAAAAAAAAAAACTTAATTATTTAATTTTTAAAATTTATTCTCTGATAATACATATGTACAATGTATTTTAATCCTATCCACCCCCTTTTTCTAATTCCCTCCAAATTTCCCACAGTACCCCTCCCAAGTTCATGTTTTCCTTTTTTATTTCAACGGCCTCCTGAATAAGCGCTGTCCATACACATGGATATATGTCCATCCATGGGCTGCCTGCCGATGGCCACACCATCACAGGAAAATGACTCCCCCTCCCCCAGATCGTCAAGTGCCGGCAGCTCCCAAGGCAGGCCTTGAGTGTCATGATTCTCCCCCATCTATGCAACGGTTTTGGTTGGCTCCTTGTGTGCGGGTAACCGTATCGGCTGTGAGTTCCTGAGGGCGCTGGCCCCCTGCGTGGAGCCAGCGTGTCGCAGTGAGGGCGCTGGCCCCCTGCGTGGAGCCAGCGTGTCGCAGTGAGGGCGCTGGCCCCCTGCGTGGAAGCCAGCATGTTGCAGTGAGGGCGCTGGCCCCCTGCGTGGAAGCCAGCATGTTGCCGTGAGGGCGCTGGCCCCCTGCGTGGAGCCAGCGTGTCGCAGCTCCTCTCCCACCCTCATACATTCTCTCCAGGGTCCCGAGTCCTGGAGGCGGTGGCTTGATGCAGGCGTCTCATTTAGATATGAGCTCACAGTCACTCTTCTCATCACTTGGGCTGATTATGAGCCTCTGCATTGACCACTGTCCGCTGCAAAAATAAGCTTCTCTGGCCGACACTGAGAGCGGCCCAGATCTGTGTTTCGAGGGCGGTTTAGCAGCACGACCCCTTGGTGTAGCAATCGTGGGTCCCCCCGGGGCCTGCAGCCTCACAGCTGTGAGCTTTGACCCCTCTCAGTCACAGGGAGCGGCTGAGACACTACTAAAGTGCCATTCTTCCCTCTGGCTAGACTGCCTGCCAGGGCCTGGAGAGGAGCAGAGAGGTGGGCCCTGTGGGACTTGCTGACCTGGGGGCTAGATCGATGGCCTCTGCCATTTTAAACAGCTGTCTGTTTCGTGGTTTTGCTTTTCATGCTCTGTTGACTCAGGCCAGGCTCTCAGCAGCAGTAGACTGTAGTCAGGTGGTCTGAAAGAGAAGTGAGCCCCCTGGTCTCCACATGGGGTGTGGGCACGGACAGCCAGGGCTCTGCTCTGTACCTGTCGGCCAGGCGGAGCCCACTGCCCACTGCATGTGCCTTGCACAGACACATCCGCTGTCCAGGATGGGAAGCGGCTTCTGCAGTCTGCTCAGTGTAGCCCTCTCTCTCCAGGTTGGGAACAATGACGTCGATGACATAAACATCATAGTTTTCCGCCAGATCAACCAGTTTGACCTCAGTGGAAACGTCATTACGTCCTCCGAGTATCTGTCTACGTTGTGGGTAAGATGGCACCTTCAGAGGCAGAGAGAGGCAGGGAGAGATGTTTGTCTCTGCTGGCTCTGCTTTAGCTTCCACAGGGGGAGCTGGCCTGCTGCAGGAGGTTAAGGCTTACGAACAGTGGTCATGCCTGGCGTTGAGCTGCTTACCGAGTGATGGGGAGAGTCCAGTTTGGGGTGGCCAGGTGTCAGCCCTCAGTCTGGCAGGTCGCCGTAGAGTCCCAAGAAGGCTGAGCACAGCAGAGCGCCCGCTGGGTGATAGTCGTGCTCCGCGTGCCTCGTGCAGGTCATCCTCCTCGTCTGGGTGCTGAGCGTGCCCACACGTAGCACTCCCGAGTCCCGTTTCGCTCCTTGGACACGGTGACCTGAACCTTTCTCCCAGCTCTGACAAAATCCACGCCACCATGGCCTAGTTCTACCTGGTTGTTGCCATGCTAGAATTTTGGCCCAGGGTTCAAATCACTTTTCAATTTTCTAGAAAAGCTAGAAATCAGTCAGCTGAAATCACCTACTTTATCAGGGTAGCCAAGGAATTAACATTTACCTGCAAAGCTGTATTTGGCTAAAGAGCACAGACATGGTCTGGCCCTCATAGCCTTTGCTGTGTCCGAGGCTGAGGCTCCCTCCTGCCCCCGGTGCGTGGTAGAGAGGTGCCACCGTTCCTGTTGATCGGTGCAGAGCTGGTGCCTGTCTCGAAGTGGCTGCAAAACCAGGGGCCACAGGGCGCATAGCTAGTCAGGACCCAGTGAGTTTGGTCACATGGCAAGTGAGACAGGCTGGGGGAGGACAAGCGTGTGTACCCTGGAGCTCTGTGGAAGGATGTTCTGTCCTCAGGACTGGAGACATTGTTTATGACGTGCTCATTGCACACTTCACACATGGAAGCTGTTCTTTGCGCTCTGCGTGATGGCATTAATGACTGTTTAAACCTGCCTGAACTTGCATCTCTGCGTTGCTCACACTGGAGTCGTGGGGTTGAGGACTATCCTGAGGCCTGTGGAGGGACAGCTGCCTTCTCAGCAGCCGCGTTTTCCCATTCTGCCGAGAGAGGCTGTCCCTGTGTGAAGTGAAGTCACTTCAGTCTTATAAGCTCGGCCCTTTTCTGCCCCCAGGTGAAGCTCTACAAAAGCGAGAATCTGGACAACCCCATCCAGACAGTGTCGCTGGGCCAGTCCCTCTTCTTCCATTTTCCTCCGCTGCTCCGCGACGGCGAGGTAATGCCAGGCTGGGGCGCTCGGGCCTGTGACTGCCTCGTTCACTTAGTCTAAGTACTGCTCTGCAGAAATAAATGTGCACCTCTCCGCCAAAGGAGAGTGGGGTCTGCAGGGTGAGTCTCTGCGTGCACTGTTTTTCTGTTTACAAAAGCAATGCATACTCCTAGCAGGAGATTTCGGAAGGATACTAAAATAAGGAATGGGAGGTTATTGATTGCTTTCCTCTGGCTGTTTTTCAGTATGAGGGTGTGTGTGTGTGTGTGTGTGTGTGTGTGTGTGTGTGTGTGTGTGTGTGTTAAGAAGTGCAGTTATTGTGCTGCTTCATGGCTGATGCTGTTCTGTGTGCTGTTTGTGGTCTGTGCTGTTCAGGGGAGACTGTCATTCATCTGCTCACTGTCACCAGCTCTTTCATCACATGCTGCCCAGCTGTTGCTCATGGCTGTGCTGTTGGGAAGTGTGGTAACTGAACCAGAGCATCCCTTACTCTTAGCACTCTGGGCCCACTGCCGTCTTTTTCTTAGACGTCCTTGGTCTCATGGCGCTTCTTTCTCCCCTGTTTGGCAAGTCTCTTGCTGCTCTCAGTTCTTCTCTACGGCTGCGAATAGGACCAGGGCCTCCCACGTGTCTGGCAAGCTGTCCCACCAAGCGGCATCCCGTTCTCTGTGTTTGGCAGTTAGTGTGTCGTCTCTAAGTTCTCCCTTTTGGAATCTTCTGAGCTTTGGTCTGGTGTCTGTCCTTCACCCCAGGTGTCTGTCCTTCACCCCAGGGCAGTTTTCAGCTCTGCTGTTGTCAGTTATTGACTCTGTCTGGTCAGGTGACTTACCAGAGAGTTTGGTTTTGATGGCTTGAGCCTGGGCTGCGGCCATTTCTCCTGTAGCTCCTTACTACCCTGGAGTACGGTTACATGGTGCTTGCCCCTTTGTGTGTAACAGGTAGTTGCTGATGGTCCTGGCCAGGGTGCCTGAGTGTGACACAGGCCTCTGTCTTCACCACAACCATTGTTGAGAAGCTACTTTTCTAGAACTTGCCTGCTTAGCAGCCAGCTAAGTCACATCCTGAGCACCCAGCCTCACTCTCCATTAGTGCCGGCTCCCATTACACACCTCTTTCAGCAGAATCGCCTTGTGAAGACTTGTGTGTTTCTTGAAGCTGGTCCTTAAAAGACTGTAATCACCCAGGCTGAGTATGTCATGAATAAGAACCACGGCCCTGACAGGCTTATCAGAAGATGCAGGCGCAGAGCCACTGGGGACCCATGGCTGTTACAGCCTGGAAGTTGGTGACCTCACGCTGGGTGCACCAACTTGGGGGTCCTTAACAAACAATGTGCTGAGCATGACTGCCATGCGTCCCCTGCTTTGCCTGAGCTGTCTGTCCTGCACCAACAGAACTACGTCGTGCTTCTGGACTCCACGCTCCCCAGGTCGCAATACGACTACGTCCTGCCTCAGGTGTCCTTCACTGCAGTGGGCTACCACAAACACATCACTCTGGTTTTCAGCCCCACGGTACGTAAGACTGAAGTTTAAAAAAAAAATCCATAGATGGAAGGCATGTGCACGGCCATCTGCAAGACTGCCCGCTAGGCCATTTCCATGTTGGATCTTTCTGACCCCTTCCTTCCATGTGTGCAGTAGAACCTGCTGTCAGGAAGCTAGTCGTGAGCAGGCAGAATTGCTTGGCTCCGTGGCTTGGGACTTGAGGGAGAGGGAGCGTTTCCCTGTGGCCCGTGGCATCGCTTTCCTTTAGAATACCGCAGTCTGAGCAGCAGCTGCAGCGCACAGGCAGTGCAGAGGACACGAGAATGTGTCAATGTCAGCAGCAGGGGGCAGTAGCTGCAATATTTGGACACGTACATTGCAAGGGAAGACAGTAAGTGGGCTGAAAAGATGCCCGTGGGGGAAGGACCTGGTCAGTTTATCAGTCCCTGTAGCAGGCGCCTTCACTGCGTCCATCCAAACTGGTGTGTGCTACATTCAGGAGATCATTTAGGTTGGTTCTGGGAGCTTAACAGAGGCATCGGTGATGGAAAATGTACTGCAGGCCCAGCTCAGGGTCACTGGCCCTGAACATGGTCAGAGTGGAAGCCCAAAGAGTGCATCACCAGAGAGCAGCTTTGAGGTGGCTCAGCAGGCCAGGGCCCGCCACCAAGCATGGTGACTGAGACAGTCCTGGAACTCACAGGAGGAAGGAGGGAACAGATTCTGACTGCACGTGGGCATGGTACATGCAGGCATGGGCTTGCAAACACACACATACACATTTATGTAGAAAAAGAAAGGCCTTGCTTTGCAGTTGCAGTGTTGATTATTGCTTCTGGGAAAGGAAAGAATTTAACTTACATGTCTTTGAGATGCCTGCAGAGCCCTACACTCCAGACTGCACTGCTCTTGTGTGGGGCACCATGGGTCTCAGTCTGTTCAGGCTGCCAAAAAATCCACTTTGGAGCAGGTAACTTGAAACAGCAACTGCGCCTCATAGTTCTAGAGGCTGTGAGTCGAGATGCCGCTGGCAGACAAAGTGGCTGCCCAGGTCCTCAGCGTGTACCACAGAGTTCCTCTCAGCCTGATGTATGAAGGCGATGACCCCGTGCACAAAGGCTCTTCTCACTCCTTAATCACTTCCTGAGAGCATTGTCCCAGACCCTTCTGCAGTATGTCACATGGGTCTCAAATGTGACAGGTCGTGGCAGAGAAACTTGGGGGAGACTATTCATAACCACAGCAGCATGGGGTGTCCAGTGCAGCCCATGGTGGGGGACATGCAGCGTGCTTTGAGTGCTTGTCAGTCTGTCTTTGGAACTGGCAGAAGTGGAGTTGCTGAGCCACAAATGTGCAGGGCTGGGGATGGAGCCCCACTGGTAGAGGCCTTGTCTAGCGCATGCATCGACCCGCACGGTGGTGCGTGCCTTTAGTCTCGGCACTCAGGAGGAAGAGACAGGAAGGTCATAGGTTTATGGTCTTCTCAGCCAGAGTGAGTTTAGTTGTGATAGTAAGAGCCTACTTGTTCCAGCTCTGAGTGTTAGGCTTTGGAGGACTTTGAATCACACCTGCACCCTGCTTATAGTTTTTTGGATATTAAGGGATTCTGGGAAACCTTGGGTGCCAGTGTGGGAGTGTGAGTGGGTCAAAGTTCTGTGCGGCAGTGGTTGAAGATGTGAGAACTCGCCGGGCCTCATGGCTGTCATGGCTGTCTTGCAGAGAAAGCTGCCTGAACAAGACATTGCACAAGGGTCCTACATTGCCCTGCCCCTGACACTGCTGCTCCTGCTGGCTGGCTACAACCACGATAAGGTAGGGAAACAGAGGCCTCACGGGAAGGCAGGGGTCAAGAGACAGACCATGGGAGGGTGCCTGTCACAGAAGTTGTAGAAGACTAAGGTTGGAGGGCCAGGCAGCTGTCCGAGGCTCCTGCATCTCTATTAATGCCGGTGACGTCATTTCTAATCATTAGGGAGGTGTTGCCTGGTGAGAGTTACACCCTCTGTAAAACCTCCCTGCCAGCCTTCTGCAGGCACAGGGTGCCCGTACATAGAGGCTGGTGCCTGCGTGTGCGGGGCCGCCCAGGTACTCATGGTCTCTCTCCGTTCCAGCTTATTCCTTTGCTGCTGCAGCTGACGAGTCGTCTTCAGGGAGTCAGGGCCCTAGGCCAGGCGGCCTCTGACAGCAGCGGCCCAGAGGACATGAAGAGACAAACCAAGAAACAGAAGACCAGGCGCACGTGAGGAGGAAGGAGGCCGGTCCCCTGCGATGGCACGGCCAGGGCTGCCACGTGCCTGGGGGCAAAGGCACTGTTCAGTCACCTCAGGCAGGCCGAGGGCCCTGTGCTCCTCTGGGGCCAGTCCTGTGGTGCAATGCAACAGATGGACCTGCTGTCACCCTGCTGAGCACAATTTATTTTCCGAGTTGAAGATAATTTATTATTATTATTTTGTCAGAGAAGTATTTAAGGTGAGCCGGTGGCGTGAGAACGTAATTCCAATCCTCCACATTCGATTGCAAGAACCGTCCAGGGAACATGGCCTTTGTCTGGACTCTCCCCAAACTCCCTCTGCACTAGGGCCCTGCTGGAAGCCAACTCGTGTCTGTCCACACCAGAAGGACCTGTCAAGAGCCAGAATGAATGAAGTCACCCACTCATTTTGTTGTAGCTCATCTCTGATACAGTTCTTCAGGGGCTGGGCATGGTGAGGCGTGCATCAGAGCCGGTGGCTGTGGGATTGTGCACAGCCAACCTGTGGCTGCGCTCGAGCTCACTGCTGTCTCGGGATGTGTGTCCTGTATCCTAGAGAAGCCAGAAAGACTTCGTTGTGCTGGGCTTCAAAAGAATTTCACTTCTTGGTGTGTGTGTGTCTGAGTGTCTGTGTCCACTGGGCTCTTAACACAAACCATCATGTGGGTTTGCTTGCTGTGAACGAATGGTGAGCCGCATGAGCCCCTGGGACAGATGAGACGTAAGTCCTGTCCACTATGTTCCCAACTCTCACTCCAGGTGGACACCACAGGAAACACCCCCTAAATGTTAGTGGGATTTTTAATGGACATGGTGTAAAGGCTTGTGAGAGGCAAGTGTCAGTGGCTCTGTCTGGCTGTGGCCCTCATGTGGTGGCTTCACTGTTGTCCAAGGGTTGCCCCTGGTGTTGGCTCAACCTTTCCCAGTCCATTTGGAAGCACTCCTTTTCTGGTGTGTCCGACTTCCTGCACTTGCTGGATGGACTGGGGCAGAGCACCAGTGGCCTGTGGGAAGTGAACATTTCTATCTGGTGGCTTATAAATGGTGCAAAAGTTCTGTGATTCACTGTTCATGAGACAGTGAACTGCCCAGAGTATGAGGCTCTCGGAGGGCCCCAGGCTAGGAGAGTGTTTGCCTAGCATTCACAAGGCTGAGTTTCATCCCCAGCACTGCCCCCAAAAAGGCCAGGTGGTGCACACCCTTGTAATCCCAGCTTGGGTGGTAGAGGCAGGAGGATCAGAAATTCAGGGTTGTCGTCAGCTTCATAGTGAATCTGAGGCCAGCTTGGGCTGCATGAGAAAATGCCATGAAAGCAAGCCTAACTCCTAAGTGAGGAAGGACAGCTCTGGAAGCTTCCAGCCGGAGCCCTTCTAAAGCCCTGCTGCATGGTTGCCTTCTGGTCCTCCCTGTTTGGGATTTAGTCTCCTAGCCAGCTGTGTAAAGTTCCTGCTGGGGTGGAGGTGGGTGGGCAAGGAGAAGGCTGGAGGGAAGGAGCCATCCCTGTGCCTAATAGAATGAAAGACAGTGTTCCCTTCCCGGAGTTACAACACAGGCTCATTGTGAGCAGATTGTGATCCCAGCACTGATGAGGCTGAGGCAGGGGGATTGAGAGTTCAGAGCCATCTTGACCTACAGAGAGGTTGGCCAATCTAGGTGACTTGCTGAAACCCTGTCGTAAAAGGTAAGAGGGCTCAGGTGTAGCTCGGTGTGCTTGCCCACCTAGCATGCTTGGGGCCCTGGGTTCATGTATCCTCAATGGACCTTCATAGTATCTTCAGCCTTGTTCTTCAGTTAGCAGCGATTTGAACTCTAACCACTAGGTTCTGCCAAATGGAACCTAATAATGTGGTTGTGTGTCAGGCTGTTTAGAAAATGTGTGTTATATGCCAGTGTAGGCACAGTGACAGGTGGGCCACAACAGGCGCAAGTGGCAGAAACCTTGCACCGTTCATCAGCTTTGCTGTGGGAGCAGTAGCCTGAGCCCGTACCCAAAGCCAGGAAGAGGCCAGCCCCTAAACACCAGAGTAGCCCAAAAGCAGAGCTGGGCAAGTTCAGGGGCCAGAGCTGGCTTCCTCACTGGTAACTGATCTTGACCGACAGCTTGATGGGATTTAGAGTCACCATGGAAACATCAGGCACAACTGTAAGGGATTTTCTATATTAGGTTCTCCAAGTGGGAAGGCCCACCCTACACGCAGGTTTTGCCAGTCCATGGTTAGGATTGGAGGACGTGAGCTGATCAGAGGCCGGCTCTGCCTCCTGGCTGGGGTGTGACATGGCCAGCCGCCATGTGCTCTGGCCACCATGCTCTTCACCTCCCACATCCTTGGGACGTGGAGCTTAGACACATTTCCTTTATGAAGTGGTTGCTATTAGAGTGTATTTGTTTTGAAGCGACGAGACAGAAGCATCTGCGTGTTTCTAGCCTCTCCACTGCCAGAATGAGTCTCCCACAATCCACCCGGGATATTCTCCACATCCAAGGATAAAGATGGTCCCTGCGACCAGTAGAATGTGAAAAGTGAGGACGGTGTCCTCTTCGGCCAGAGCGTAAGGAGCGTGGACACGGGGACACTGACTGCCTAGCGGCATCCCATGGAGAGTGGGGGTCCTGCCAGGATACCATTTGGCCTGGGGAATGTTCTCACTCTGGGCACAGCCCACCGCCCGTGCCTGTTGCTCTGTGGCTTCTTGGTGTGGTCCACTGTGACCTGTGTCACTGTGGGGGACGGGGCCCTGTGCTGGGAAAGACTGGTTCAGTGGTTCAGCCTGGTCTCTGGACCTTGTTCTGTCATTAAGATGTGAAGGACATTTTAGTCATCTGCAGCTGGCTCATCCACTGCCTGCTAGTGGAAAGCTCGCTTCTGCTAGGGTTTGCCCAGGCCAGCCCATGGCTGCCCAGGTGATGGGTTCGAGGAAACAAGGTTTGGGGCAGTGCTCACTCATGCTCTGGCTGGCAAGCATCGTCAAGAAAGCTCAACCCCAGCAAAGCAAGCACCCCTGGACCTAAGACGGGGCAGGAAAGTCACGTCAGGATCTCCTGAACCACAGCCAAGCCTGTCTCATCTAAGTGGAGGGCTAGGGCCTGAGGGCTTCACAGCTTCTCATTATCTTCAGCATAAGCGGACAGGGAAGCAGAGGGCTACAGCAGTTCAGCGCCTTCCTGAAGATGGTCAGCGCCATCACCGGGGCTGGAGCTCACCCTCGGACTCCCAATGTTCTCTTTTCATAATTGGAGATGAGGGCGTTGGTCTGTAGCCCAGGCTGGCCTGGAACTCACTATGGAGCCTAGGCTGGCTTTCAACTCTTGGAGGTTCTCCTGCCTCAGCCTCCTGAATCCTAAAATTATAGGCGAGAGCCATCACACCTAGCTTCAAGTCTTCCCTCAGCCCTCATTCCTGCCTCCATTCCAGCGTGTGAGGTGGATATACTGCTGCTGCCTAGCCTGAGGGCGTGTTCACGTGGTGCATGTTCACATGGTGCATGTGCATCCAGAGGTAGGAGCTTGAGGTAGTGTCCTCCACAATGGCTGTCCACCTTACTGTTTACAGAGTCTTTCTCTGATGCTAGAGCTTGTGGGTTTATAGACAAGGACCGTGGGGGGTAAGAAACAGTTAAGAACTTAGTGGGAACAGTGCAGGACTTGTTATCTGTCTCAGTCTTTCCTGGACACACACAGGACTAGTTTTCCCGGCAGCCCTTGCATCTAGGTAGGGCTGGCGAGGCTTGGCCCGGACCTGCCAGCCTGTCTTTTGCTGTGTTGGGATCTGCGTGTGTGCTCGGATCTGAACTCAGGTCTTCGTGCTCGCACAGCTTGCTCTGCTGGTGGAACTGCCTCCCTGTCCTCTGTGAGAGGGTGTCTTTGTCCTGCATCATGCTCATGGATCTCTGCCTTCCTGGTCTAGGACAGGAAGCAGCTTGTTCCATCTTATCACACTGATTTAAACCAAGTACAGAGGCTCCATCTTAGATGCAAGGAATGCTGGGAAATCTGGTCCTGCTTGTGTAGGCAGACAAAAAATCCTGCACTGTGCCCCCTTAAATACTGTGACTGTTTCCTACCCTTAGCCAGAGCCTGGTGTGAGTGAGGTACTCAGAGTGTCTGAGGCACGTTTCTGGGTCACTCTGGAGACATGGCAGAGCACATTCTTCCACCGCTGCTCAGGGATGAAGACAGTGGGGCTTCTCCTGAATGTCCTTTGCCCACCCACATGCTTCTTGGGAAGCACCCTTGTGACTGTGAGAGAGCAGGGGGTCCCTGGAAGCTTCCTGTGCATTCTCTCAACACTGGGGGCTCTGAGCTTTTCCCTGTTCTTTCATTCCTGTCAGGGAAAGGGCCCCACATGGGATGCCTCACTCGTGTAACCCAGACCAACATTTATCATGTCCCTGTCTTGCTTTGGGTGAGTAATTTTGACAAAAGGAGCCATTGCTGCAGCTGGCCAGAGACCAGACACTTCGTTGCTCCTTGTGTCTGATCTTGCTGCTGGCTCCTTGCGGTAGTGCCTTCCTCCAGTGTTGAAGCCATCTATTGCCATGGGCACAGTAAACCCTGTTCTCACTAGACACATGGATGCATACTGTAATCCAAAAGTTCACAAGGCTCAGGCAGGAGAGTTGCTGTGAGTTTGATGCCAAACTGGGCTACATGACAAGACCTTGTTCCAAAAGAGCAAAAGCCTACTCTTATGCCATTCTCTTTCCCACTTTTAGTGCTCCTGTATTATTTTGGGGCATGTGGGAGTCAGAACTTTGCCAGTGTTTCCCGTTGACTACAATCAGCTCTGTCCCTGCCCCGTCTCCCCCCAATCCCCATCTCCCCCCAATCCCCATCTCCCCCCCAATCCCCGTCTCCCCCCAATCCCCATCTCCCCCTAATCCCCATCTCCCGTGGTGCTGGGATCAAGACCTTTGCCTTCTACATGTTGGATAAGTACTCTGCCACTGAAATATCCTCAGCCATCCTTTTCTTACCATTGCTAGAATTATGAAACACCTGCTCAGTGTTGGGAAGGTGTTGCTGACAGTTCGACATTTGCCTTAGTGATAGAGGCATCCGTCACATCGGCTGATGGGCTGGAGAAAACACTTCAGATGCGTAGTCAGTTTCCAGCGCCTTCAGCTGTGATCTTGCCTGCTGGTAGGTAGCCCGGTTGTCTCAGAACAAAGAGTAAGGTGGCTTCCTGTCAGAGTCCAGCGCAGCAGTCGGTGCTTGTAAGTAAAGCCGGGCTATTCCTCTGACAGCATTGCTTGCCTCCCTGTGCCAACTACTTCATTCCTCTGCCTACAGAACACTGGGACGCGGTTACAACCGTTTTCCTTGTGGGTCTGGAGACTGAGCTGAGTGAGGGCTTCGTGCATGCTAGGCGAGCAGCTCACCATTGAGCTACTCCCCAGCCCTCTGTCCGTGGCCCAGGATGGCCTCAGACTCTGCTCTGTCTTTCTACAGCCTTCCAAGAGCTAGAGTCAAGGGGATGGGCCACTGGATCTGACAGTTTAGTCCTTTTGAAGATCAAATGGCCAATAAGACATAACAATAAGGGAGAAAATCTGAGTTTATGACAGTACGAAAACTGCAATAAAATTTATGAGGTGAAGGCAAAGCCCGGGATGTCGCTACCAACTGGACAATCCTTCCTTTTCGACTCATTAAACAACAATCCCTGATTCCTGTGATACTAAGCTTAAGGGCCATGTACTAAGTGATAAAGTACAGAATCAGTAATCTGAGGAAATTTAAACAGGAAATGTTTGAGTTAGAAGAGATGGCTTGGTGGTTAGAAGTACTTGCTCTTGCTGAGGACCCAGGTTTTGCTCCCAGCCCCTACCCGATGGCTCACCACTGCCTGCAACTCCAGTTCCGGGGGATCTGACGTCCTCTTCTGACCTTCTTGGGCTCTACACCGAAGTGATATACCTGCTGTTCATCTATGTACATGGTGTATACACATGCAGACAAAACACTCACACACATAAGATAAATAAATCTAAAAAAGTTAAAGAATGCAGAGATTGTCCCCACATTGTGGAAGGACAGAACTGAGCTGACTCCTGTGAATCCTTCACACAGTCATTGTGGCACACAGGTACACATTTGTGTACACACAGACACAAAGTAAATAAGACAGAGGTTAGCTATATAAAAGGATGCATACATGTACACAATTATATTTTAACACACTACTAAAAACTCAACTAGTTTGGAGCCATGCTGGTTTCAAATAAAATAGGCAAGTTGATACAAAGCCACTCGAATATAAAGTCAGGCCACCAGAGGGCGGGAAAATCTTAAATTTATGGAACCTCCTTGTCTTAGTCACTGTTCTGTTGCTGTGACCGAGGCAATTCTTATAAAAGGAAGCATTTAGTTGGGGCTTGCACACAGTTGCAGAGGTGTGGTCCATTATCACCACTGTGGGAGCATCGTGACACACGGCAGGCAGGTGCTGCACAGAGGGCTGAGAGGTCCCTCCAGATCCCAACACGGGAACTGGGCCCGGCATGGGCTTTGGAAGCCTCAAAGTCCACATCCCCAGTGACACACTTCCTCCAACAAGGCCACACCTCTTAATCCTTCTCACCCTTCCCAAAGAGTTCTATTCCCTAATGGCTAAGGATTCAAAAGAGCCTGCGGGGGGCGGGGTGCATTCTTATTCAAACCACAATTATGCTTAAGCAAAAAATTGACAGAATTATCAAGAAAATTATAAAGAAAGCAGATTGTTTTTTTTCTCATAGTGATAGAAAAAATTAAAATTGTTAGAATATACAATTTGGATTATGAAAAATTACAAAGCATAATTAGTGTAGATGTTAAGTGTGGGTTGTAAATTGCATCTCTTTTTCTCCACATTAAAAACATTTAGCTTTATTTTTTTGCTGTTTTTTTTTGTAAAATTGAAAGATGATTTTTATGTCATCCACTTTACAACCCCCTATACACACACACACACACACACACACACATCTAGGCTGATCTGGAGCTCACTACGTAGCCCAGGCTGGCCCCAAGCTTGCAGCCTTCCTGCAATAGCCTCCAGAAGCTGGACTCACAGGCACATGTCACCATACCGAGCTACAGTCTTTCTTGGTTTAAAGTGTCCCGTTGAGTGTTTAGTACACTATGTTGTACAGCTCCCCCAATATCTGATTTAGTACAATTTCCTCACACCAAATAGTTTCTCTCCTCATATGCTTTTTTTTTTTCTGCTTTCCGTTCCACCTGCCATCAGCCCTAAACAGCAGTAACCTGCTTCTCTAGAGATTGGACAATTTGGGACATTCTACATGAATTAACTCATATAATACATGTTTCTTTTTGTTCTTGATTGAGTTTACTGTTATATTTGGTTTTAAAACCACAAATTTCTCCTTAAAATCTTGGTCTCTGGCTTTTTAAAATTACTCAAAAGCAAAATGGGCTTTGGTGTTGTTTGACGGTTAATGCTAAATCATCTCATTCACATAAAAGCTGAAACCAAATCCAGAAGGGATGAATGCAGGCCAGTCAGCGTCTCTGCCCAGCATCGGGACTGCCTCCCAGAAGTCGGCAGGAGTCAGGGCGGAGCCTCAAGTGCCAGAGTTCGAAGCTATCTTGGATTTGCCATTTTTCAGTTGTCTCTAGGACTGAACTTCCTTCGATGGTGGATCTCTGCTGTTCTTGCTGTTGGCTTTCCGGTCTGAGCACTGCAACCTGTCCCGTGCTTTATCAGTACAATGTTAGGCTTGCACAGGCAACCCTGTTCAACTCGAGGCTTAATTTAAAGGCAGAGTTGTTTAACAGTAATTTTATACAATTGGTTTGATCACGAGCAATTTTATTAGTATTTCTGACTAGGTACCCAGAAAGACCTCTGCTTCACCCACTATCCTGATAGTGGGACTAACCAACTTGAAGAATACTGAGGCTGAGCTGGATGTGATGGTCCAGGCCCGTGAAAGGCAGGAGGACCAAGAATTCAAGGTCATCTTCAGCTACTCAGAAAATTGGAGGCCAGCCTGGGCCTCACAATAAAGAGCAGTGGAGGCTAGAGAAATTCCCCATGTTAAGAAGTCCAGTGACGCAGCGACAGCTTGACTGGTGACAGCCGGGATTAGCACACAGCCCTAAGGGACAGTGGAAAGACAGCCTAGTTGGCCAAGTGTGGGCTGTGCAAGGATGAGGACCTGAGTGTGGTCCCCAGCTTGGACCTATGTGAAAAGCCAGGCCTGTGGCGAATGCTTGTTATCCCAGCACGGGGCAGAGAACACAGGTAGGCCCCTAGCCAGCCAGTCTGTCAAGCAAGCTCCAGGCCTTAGGGAAAGTCCTTCCCTCAGAGGTGGAGGACCACACCTGAAGCCTCTGCTTGCCACACGCATGTGCACGTCCCGTCCACACACGAAAGACGGACAAAGGAAAAAAGCAACGTCGATCTAAGTTTGATCCTGCCTTCCTGCTAAATCTGAACTCGTTTTCTATTACATTTGGACCAGCTCTGTCCCCGTACTAGTTCTGGGATGGAATCCAGGGCAAATGCTCTACTGCTCAGCCACCCACCAAACTACCTCTGACATAAATTTGCTGAACGGTGCTGCTTTCTCCGTCTGTCCATCTGTCTGTCTGTCTCTGTGTTTTTCTCTCTCTCTTTCCCTCTCTCCCTTACTTTTTGAGATAGTCTTTCTACACAGCTGTCCTGAAACTCGCTATGTAGACTGCAGGCATTAAGGTTATTGTATAATTCAAATGCTGATTTCTTGAGCCCCCATATGTAGTTGCAAAGTTGGTTCTGAGACTCTCCTAGCTTAATGTCTTAACTCTGCTCCCCAATGGTCCCCTACTATGTCAATGAAGCAGCTTACAGCCAATCACTGAGCAGCGAAGAGACTAGGGCTGGACTTCCTGCCAAGTCGGGGAGGACAGGAAGTGAGGATTCAGCAGGGGAATCCAGGCTTAGGAGAGGTCCCGGCAAGCTGAGGGGAGAGGAGCTGCCATTCTAGCTCTTCTCACCTCCTCCGCTACCCTAAACTGCTCCCCTTTTACGCTCTGCCTCGTGCTCTCCATGTGTGCTATCTCCACGCCCAGCACCACCCACGCTGCTCTGCTCCTGCTTCTCTCCTGACCAGTCCAGTCTACTTCTTTCTCTACTCTAGACTCTTCCAGATGTTCTGGGTGTTTTTTTTCCCTCATTGAAATCTCCCATCAACCGCAGACTGCCACTGCACTCAGAAGCGTTTATCTACGTCTGTCTGCTCCAATTCACACCGTCATTTCTGGTCTCCAAACTGCTACTCACCACACACCAATTGTTAGTATTCTGACAATTTCTAACACCAATACCAAACGCTGAACGTCCTTTCGGCCTCATTTTTATACTTTCAGAGTCCGAGACCACGCCCCTCTCTGTGCCAGACATGGAAGGCCATTACCAGCTGGCAAAAGCCACACTCCTCATGAGACAATTAACAGATGTGGACAAACTATAGCCCAACTAAATTCCCACACTTGGGATCAAAACAAAAGCATATTTACATCACATAACTGAGTTTACAAAGAGCCAAAACTTCCATTACAGGACGGGAGTGGGCGTGAGCAACAGGTGAGCCAGAAAGTAGATTTGTTGCTGGTGGGTTTAGTGGCAGCAGAGATCCGAGTGTGTCCACACACCGCCCTCCCCCAACCTCAGGTCACAGCACCAATGTTATGTTATATAATGATATGAGGGGTACCATGGCAGGCCCATGCCAAGGTGTACCCCCTAAGAAATTACCCATATTCTGCAGATCTCCGAAGTGCTTGAGGACCACATGTCTATTTGAAGTAGATCCAAATAGACAAACTTTGCTTGTAATGTTTAATTAAAAAGCTTGCTAAAGCACCAGGCTCCAAGTCTGGAGACTGGGTGTTCAGACCTAAAATAAAAAGCTTTTGGTGATAGGCTGCCAGCTCCTGACAGTACCCCTAAATCTCCTCCAAAGAATATGATGGACATAGAAGAAACTTGCTCTGAATGTGGCAAAGCTGGCCGCTGGGCGGTAGCCTGGCCTTTGGGCCGCTGGGAGGTTGACTGCCTTACTTTGCTAAGAAAGCCCCTCCACGCAGAAGCCCGACCGATCTTGGACTGATGGCCAAAGGTGGATGTCCCACGGACACAGGGGAGTCTTGGGGGACTCTCAGGCAGCTGGTAAGCCTTTGTCTTTTTTTTATAGATTTGGAAGCTGCCTGGCCTGCACTTCCTGCTTACTCAGGGAAAATTTATCCTTCTCAGATGGATTTAAAGACCAAACTAGTAAAGACTTTATCAGTTTGACAGCAGAGACCAAGGTTTCAGCTGCCTCCTCAGTCCTTTCCTGTGGATGAGACCCTACTGCTAGAACTCCATTTTCTCCCTTACCTCCTGGCTTCTGGTACCAGGCTCCAAATCTCCTCTCAGCCACTGACATCCTCCCTGCCCCCCACCCCCACCTCCGCCGTTGGTATGGTGATGACTCACTTAAGGGCTTGGTCTTCATTCCATCCTCCCTGAGTCCTGGGGGTGGTGACTCAGGACGTTGTCAGGACCCTAAAAGTCCACTGAGGGCAGGCCAGTTGAACTGCCTGCTCAACATAAAAATGTATCTATAGAAACACAAGTGTTTTTAAATAGCAACCAAGTCGGCCATACCACCTGCCATGTGACCTCACCTTTTCAAGACGACCACATGGTACAAAGCAACAATCATAAAACTTCTTAGTCCCAATGAACCCTCAGTTTATTATTGTATCTGCTTTTAGACTAAGAAAGCAAAAAAGTCTCATATTTTAAATTAGTATGGGTCTTATTGAAGAAAGCATTTAAAATAAAGGCTCCCAAAAATCTAGGAATGTAGTTCAGTAGTAATGTATTTGTCTCTCATCTTCAAGGTCCCATGTTCAATTCTCAGCACAGTAAAATAAAATAAAATAAAATAAATAAAAAGAAGTTGAGAATAATGATGTGGCAAGGGGGTCCTATGGTAGGCACCCCCTGAGAAATTATGCCATATTCTGCAGATCTCCGAAATGTTTGAAGACTTATCTATCTAAAGTAGATCTAACTAGACAAACTTTGCTTGTTTCTATTACTCACTTTCTGCTTAACTTTTAAAACATGTATAGGAGGCTAAGTAAAGCTTAATCTTGCAATTAATTACCTTTGTCATTCTTAGCATGATTCAGAGCCTGCATGAAGTCTGCTGCTGTTGACCATCTGAATCAGTCCCACATCCCAACCTGAGACCAAAACAAAAACATGTCCATTTCCACAACAGACCTGAGATTGCTCCCTGTAGGCCTCGTAGTTTGAGGAGAGATCTTATTTCCACAAGTGTCCTCTGACCTAGATAAATGCTGCACATGGACACATATACACACACTAACACACATACTCAATAAATGTAATCTTCTAGTTACAAAATTAATTATCTGAGTCTGAAATGCCATGGACCCCTAACAGCCAAAACAATCTTGTAAAGAAAGGATGGTCTGGGGCATCTGTCTAGATTAACTAGCTCAGAGCCTTTCTGAGATATTCAAGGTAAATAACAAGCAATGTTCACTACTTCGCAGTGGCTGGGCACCAAGAGCCTGCCATAGCCGAGTTCTTTCACCGTCATGGGTGGAATGGCAAGGGTTATACTGGTGGAGCTCCTGCTTGATGACATCATACCCTGCGCAATCCTTAGCTCCTCAGACCTGGACCTCAACATTGTCAGAATCATCTGGTCTTTGAAGAATTTGAGAGATGAATCTGCAGTCCTAGTGTTTGAGTTCTATGGAGATCACCTAAAGGCAATCTGACCTTGTTGTTTATTAATATTCATTTATTACCTTTTAGTTAAACAGTGGTTATTCCTAAAACAGCCATATACTCAAATCACCACACAGAGACTAGGATTTACTTAATTAACCTAGAGCACAATGCTGGGCAATAGTTACTCTGTCCTAAACCTCCAAGCCCACATAGTTTCCTCCTGTTCAGATTTCCGACATTATACTTGCTTTTAGTCATACCTTAGGTCTGGTCCATCTCTCCCTATGGTTTCAAGTCCTCTCCTGCCAATCTCTCTCTCCTCTCCCGCCTACCTCAAAGAAGATGATGAGCATTGAAGAACCTTCATATGGAGATGGCTTCAAATGTGGCAAACAAGCCACCTGGACAAAAAGAAAATGCCCTCGTTTCACGACAGACAGAATGCTGCCAAAAATGGGCAAGCTTAAATGCAGGACAAGTCAACTGCCAAACTCTGCAAAGACAGGGTAAGCAAGTCCTAAATAGTTCCTACTTCACATATATGTCTGTCAAATATACTGAGCCAGAAGGCTGAAGATGATGCTCCAACGTTATAGAGTGTTTTGGGTGATTGACTATTCAGGCAGCAAACTCTCTATTGATTTTTTTTTTTTTGGAAGCTGCTAACATGCACTTCCTATTTACTCCAGTAACTAATTTTATTCCTTCTCAAGTCTTTGATGTGGTTGAAGACCAAATAATTATAGTTCCACAATTAAGCTTAAGTTGTTTAGAATTTGAGGAAATGTTTTCGTATAGGTAATACCAATAAGGATAAAAGTTAATTTAGGTATAGAACTCTAAACTTGTTGAGATGGGATAGATAATCAGATGCTTTCTCCTAAGGTGCCAAATACACATGGACTGGACATTGCACATGTAAATCTTACCTAATAGTTTTCATAACTGTTTTATAATTATTATTGTATTAAAAGAAAAGGCGCCTTTTATTGGACTTAAAGGGAGAAATGTTGGTATAATGTTCTGTGGAATGTATACAGTTTACCCTTGTTCATTCAAATGCTGATTTCTCTCCCCCACTATCTGATTTCAATCTGGACATTCTAATGTTTATTCTAAGGATCACCTGTCTCATGTTTGTGTAAACATGCCACCATTTGTTCTCTGTATTTTCAATAAAACAACCAGCCAATGCTGTGCAATGGAGAGAATAGAGTGGGACATCCTGGTCTAGAGGGGAGAAGAAAGAAATGAGTGGGAGGAGAGGAGAGAGAGATTGGCAGGAGAGGACTTGGAACCATGGGGAGAGATGAACCAGACCTAAGGTATGACTAAAAGCAAGTATAATGTGTAAAATCTGAATAGGAGGAGACTATGTGGGCTTGGAGGTTTAGGACAGAGTAACTATTGCCCAGCATTGTGCTCTAGGTTAATTAAGTAAATCCTAGTCTCTGTGTGGTGATTTGGGTATGTAGCTGTTTTAGGAATAACCACTGTTTAACTAAAAGATAAATCAATAATAAAGATTAATATTCAACAACAGTCCAATCTTTGAATGTTGAGAAATTTCAGGCTTAATAGAAGTCCTGTTTGGAACAGTCTAAAATGCTGGACTAATTGAGATTAGTAGCTTTCTTCAAAGCTCTCTTGGGAGAAGGCTTTGATGAGAAACAGCAATTGAAGCAGTTGAGGCAGGAACAAGCAGAATGCTGGAACATGCAAGATGCTAGAACAGATGTGTCATTGTCTCAGCACACTGGAGGAATGAATATTGTCAGGTTTGATCCAGCGGCTCTGGATCCTTTTGTTCTGCAAGCATATAATTTCTCATAAGCATCATACAGTCCTAAAATTATAAATGTATGAGATGTCACGATGAAACCAAACTGTAAACCAATTTCATCTATGCCATTTAAAAAATGGCATAATAAACTTTGAGGATATTGTAGACAAGGATCTATTGGCCATGTAATATTGAAGTTCTGGGCAGAGACATTTTTTTATGTCTCAGTCAGTTTTAGAGTTGTTCCCATGTGAAGGGATCATCAATTTATGTTACCTGTTTAATTTAGTCTTCTTGATTTCTCTCTTCTTGTGCATGGCCAAGATCTTCAGGTGGCCTTCCTCTGTCATTTCTGATTTTTATTAGTTTTTATGGAACCCATAATTTCTCTTCTCCTGTATGAATATATGCAAAACCTCTTCCCCAGCTTAACACATTCCCTGTTCTCCATTTTGGAATTAGGACCTTTTTATGCTGCTTAGCAGTCCTTTCTAAATTCCACTGTGTCTTAGCAGGTGTGCTATTCATCTCATTTAAACATTTTAAAATTGATAAGTAATTATTTAATCTATTTTTAGGAGATATGTTTCCCTTCTGTATTATGACCATCTTTTTAAAATTACTGTTAGATATTTTCATGATTGTTTGACCTGTAGGGTTATAAATTTTATCTGTAACAGGTTTCATGTCATAATGTCTAAAATATTGTTGAATTCCAATGGATATACATGCTGAAGTACCATCAGCCCCAATTTGCAAGGGCATCTCCAAAACACTCACTATCTCTAACAAATCTGTAACCTTAGGATCATGCTCTCCAGACTTTAAGGCAAAAGCCCACTGGAATTCTGAATATGAATCTATGGCCTGGTGCATGTATTTCAGTTCTCCAAACTCTGTAAAATGGAGCAAACCAGGGGTCTGTCTGATCAGGAATCTGTGAGCTCTTACTTTAGGAACTGCCATTGCTTTGTTTTTAAGGTCAGAAATAAAACAAAACAAAACAACTTCTCTATAGTTTTACTTTCTATGTAAGTTCTTGCTAGATTACTATAAATTCTGCCCCACATTGTTTTGCCATTTGTTGCTGATTATTAATATTTATCCTTGATTTATCTTTTAGTTAAACAGTGGTTATTCCTAAAACAGCTGTATACCCAAATCACCACACAGAGACTAGGATTTATTTAATTAACCTAGAGCACAATGCTGGGCAATAGTTACTCCATCCTAAACCTCCAAGCCCTCACAGTTTCCTCCCATTCAGATTTTACACATTATACTTGCTTTTAGTCATATCTTAGGTCTGGTTCATCTCTCCCCATGGTTCCAAGTCCTCTCCTGCCAATCTCTGCTGTCCAACTCCTCCCACTCACTTCTCTCTCCTCTCCTATGGACCAGGATATCCCACCCTATTCTCTCCATTGCACAGCACTGGGTGGTTGTTTAATTGAAAATACAGAGAACAAATGGTGGCATGTTTACGCAAACTTGAGGCAGGTGATGCTTAGAATAAACATTAGAATGCAGTGTCCAGATTGAAACCAGATAGTGGGGTAGAGAAATCAATGAACAAAGGTAAATTGTATACATTCCACAAGAACATTATACCAACAGGACTTGGAGCCAATATGTCCTTGTTGGGGCTAGAACGAGGACACGCCTCCCTCTATCTGCCCAGGATCCGACTAAGTGAAGCAGGAAAATATTGATGCAAGTTTGTGGTCACCCCTGAAAAGACAGAAGGAACAGCCAGGCTAGAAGCTGTTGGGGAGCCCTCCACCAGGAAACTGTAGACGTTTTTAAAATGGGTAATTTGTGTGCAAGCATTTAAAAGTGTCTTTTGTGCCTCTGAGACCATGTGTGTCTGTGACTATCTGAACACCAGATATATTATTCAAAAGTTTACAAAGTTAAAGCCAAGGGACCAGTGTTTGCTCTTTTTTATGAAATGTGTAGTGACCGAGGAAAGACTCGACAAGCCTTGCTATTTGAAGCCCTTGTCTGACCGTTTGCCTTGAATCATGTGTTTTGTTATATTATATGTGAGATACGCTTGCACTGCAGAGAAAGGATGTCTTTGTGGACACAGGGCCAGAATCCTAAGACATCTTACAGGGTCCATCTGTTGTCCTCTGGCCAAAGAGTGAAAGCCATTGTTTAAAAACAGATGGTGAATTAATAGCGAAGGCTTTGTGTGCAGTGATGGTGGCCAGGGTTGGCTCCTTTACATGCTGAAGGGATTTGTTTCTGCTGCGCTACATGAGCAGAAGCTGCAAAGCCTAGAGCAGGAGGTTAATGTCCTCTAGACTGGAGCTGTTAATGGTGCTGAGGCAGGGTAGAAACAGGGTGGTAATGGGGAGAGGCTGGGACCCCCCACTTTGGAGTCTGGTTGGAGCCTCTCAGTGTCAGCACAGTTCACATTTGTGAGGTTCCTGAAGGTTGCGGACAGCAGGGATATTTATGTTAAAAGTAGTAAAATAGCAATAAGCCAGGCCCGTGTGTCCAATGCCTCAGGGAAGGCCTCCCTCCTCTCCCACATGGTAACAACAAGAACAGCTTTGTTAACAGTGTCCGTATCTGATCTAGACTTGTTCCCCTGTTGGTAGTGTTACCCTTTGGAGACAGTGACCTCAGAATCATCAGAATTCTGTGTCTTAGCACACGACGCGCTTGTCTAGCACCTGGAGGCAGATCTCTGTGAGTTTGATCCCAGCTTGGTCTACATAGCGAGGCCCTGTTTCAAACAATAAGATAAATAGTGGATTTTCTGCATTTTTGTAAAGCCATGGCTAGGATTTTTTTTTCTTTCTCCTAAATGCCTTGTGTTGAAATAATAAACTCCAAATATCCTTCACATAGGTCTGGAGAGATGACTCAGAGGTTAAGAGCACTGGCTGTTCTTTCAGAGGTCCTGAGTTCAATTCCCAGCAACCACATGGTAGATCATGAACTATCTATAATGAGATCTGGTGCCCTCTTCTGGCCTGCTGGTATTCATGCAGGCAGAAAACTATACATAAATGAATCTTAAAAACAAAACAAAACAAAAACAACTCAAACAAGCATCTAACTCTTTTTGTTAAAAAAATACATAACCTGTGATTAATATAAAATAAAATAAAAATGTTAAAAATATCCTTCACATTGTTTTGTTTTGAATTTTTTTCTTCATTGAAGTCAGAATCTGAGTTTTCTGGGACAAAGTTAAGAATCCAGCTGTGCCGAGTCAAGGTCTCCAAAAGATTAAGGAACTCCTTAGGCTGCTGGTGGTAGCTCAAGGCTGTTCCCACCCTGTGGCCACAGCTTTTGTGGGACACCCCTTGGATTGTTTGGGACATTGCTGGCGGATTCCCTCCAGGAATTCCTGCTTTCTTGGGCATGCTACTTTGGTTTCTTTGTTTCTTCTGTTTTTTATACCCATATGGTGTCTAATGAGTACCCTGACTCCTGACAAAGCAATCCAAGAGTCAGCCATTCTGTCCTGGGGCAGACTGGTGCCAGGCAGCTTTCCTGAGGAATAAACATCTCTAAACATCCTAAGTCTGTCCTAGGTAGGGATGCTACTGCTATGAGGAAACACTACGGCCAAAGCAACTTGGGGACAAAAGGGTTTATTTGGCTTACCCTTCCACATCACTGTGAGTCACGACTGGAACTCAAACAGGGCCGGAAACTGTAGCAGGAGCTGATGTGAGGCCATGGAGGGCGCTGCTGACTGGCTTGCCCTTGTGGCTTGCTCACCTGCTTTCTTATAGAACCCAGGACCACCTGCTCAGGGATGGCCCCACCCACAGTCAGCTGGGTACCCCGCATTAATCACTGATTAAGAAAATACCATATGAGCGCGCCTGTAGAGCAATCTCATGGAGGCGTTTTCTTTCTTTTTAAATTTTATTTTAAAAGTTGTATAAGGCCAGATGATGAGGGTGTTAGAAACCTGTCAATGATTCTCAATGAGCAGGAAGAGGAATGAGCTGAGAAAGCTTGCCACCTCATGTTCAGTATAACTACCTGCTGGTGATGTAACTATTGTTAACTAACAGCCAACCATCCAAAGGAATCACTTACCTCTCTACAAGAATCATACTGTTATTGCCATTTCTAGACCCGAGGTAGCAAAATATGTTTGTTAAAAAATAAAGTACAGTAATTTCTTATTAAAATGACAGGTACTTAGGTGAAATTAGGGCATGGATTGGTTACTTCAGAAAGTAGTGTATGAGAACAGCATTCCCATAGCACCACAAAAGGCTGATTCACCAGGACTGAGCATGCTTCCTTTTGGGTGTGCTTTTTGCGTCTTATTCTTTCTGCCTACTCTAATGGTATACGGTAGGGTAACAATTGCTAAATGATGTTCATCATAAACACAAACCTCCTGAGAGATGTTCTGAGTGCTGTGTTAAATGCTGAAATCATGAAGACGCTTCTGAAGGCCACAGCGGTATGCACGGTGCTGTGCTTTCAACACAGCAGCGTCTGCCATCGCCGGTGACGGCTTGCAGCTTCCCCTTGTCCTCTTCCCTCCCACAGCAGAAGTCAATCACAGTGTGCGTAAGTAGTGATCCAGTGTGAAATAAGCTCCCTTCAGTGGAATCAGTCCTCTATAAACGCCACAAAATACATCACCGACCTGGATGATAGAGGTCCGTGGCCTAAAATGTGTAACATTTTGTGTCTTGGTCATGGCTGCACAGCCAGAAACATGAGTGTCAAGATAGGCTCCTGCATTCTGCACACTGCTCACGAACCCGTGTAGTCTCTAGGGGCGTCTGGGCTGGGGGCAAGGCCCTCGTGTTCCTCTGCTTTCTACCATGTTGACAGTGGCTACTGGTAGCAGAGAGCCATTTTCTGTCATGGTGGTGTGTTGCAGAGTTCTATGGAAGATTCTTAGTCTCTACCAGCACAGACAGAGGATGAGGAAGGAGCCACAGGCACAGGGGTCCTGACATCCAAGCCTGTTGGGAGTCACTATTCTGGTTGAAGAATTATGAACACCAAGACCTCAGGTTTTGCTGTGCTTGCTCTCATTTGGAGGGTCCGTTGGGGGTGTCTCTTGCGGGGCCTTCTTTCAGAGGAGGTTGAACTTCTTGCTTTATTAGTTTCCGTGGTCTGATACTCTGTTTTCCCACTCTATCTATTTCATGATCCTGGATGAACGAATCCTGATCAATGAGAACTTTTGGACAGGTCGTCAGAGGCAGAAGAAGGCGTGGCGTGTTCTCGGGGTTCCCCACGATCTGGTCTAAACACAAAGGCATTCTCCTGCTCTCTGTCCTGGTCATCATCCTCCACAACCACTACAGTTCACTTATTATTCTTCAAGTCCAATCTGGTTATCTTGGGCCAAAAAACACGCCACCAATTTTGGTCTCTCCATTCAAAACAAGGACCGCTATTGGAGTTAGTGCCAAGCCACAGTCATTCCCGTGTCTAGCCATGGCCACACATTTCTAGCCATTTGGCTTCCTTCAGGTACCAGCACAAGCCTCCGTATTCCTTGCATGTCTTAACCACAGCCAGCTCCGTCTCTTCAGTCTGAACTGGCACAAACCTGAACAAGTTCAGGACTGTGCTCAGCAAGATTGTGGTCGCCAAGTTCAGCTGGACAGTAGAAGCTGCCGGCTGAATGCTGTATCGCAGGGACACTCTAATTCCCACCGAGAATATCTTGTGTGGCCGAAGAACAAAGAAACACCTGGTTAGCTCCTCACGAAGATTATTTGGGTCTGAGGAATAAAAACTCAACCGGAAGATGAAGTCAATCGGGTGAACCAGTTTTTACTTTTTTAATTTTTTTTTTTGATGCTTTTTTGGTACCATCCAGCCAATGTAGCTGCTTGGGCTGAATTTATGAATCTCAGCCGTAAAGAGTCATTTCTCTCAAGTCCAGGTGACACACAATTTGATCAAACAGCTCTTGTTCTTTGGCTCTTTTCTCTCTTTTTTTCTTTTTTCTTTTTTTCCAGACAGGGTTTCTCTGTGTAGCCCTGGCTGTCCTGGATTCACTTTCTAGACCAGGCTGGCTTTGAACTCAGAGTGAGCCGCTTGTCTCTACCTCCCTGAGTGCTGGGACTAAAGGCGTGCGCCACCACGCCCGGCTTCTTTTGGGCAAGCCCACACTAACGTCTGGACCTTCAGAAGGGACACCGATGGTGCAGGAATCTGTGTGGCAGCATGCGGTGACTCCCGGACTCGCTCCTCCTCAGCGTGTTTGTGCATAGGCTGGCAGCCAAGCATTCCTCGAAGGAAGCTCAGCATTTCTGGCGCTGTACTGGGGAGGAAGACCTTGTAGCCACGGAACCCACGGAGACCACGAGGACTGCTGAGCGTGACCCTTGGGGAGAGCCCCTCAGCTGGCCTGAGGGGAGGACAGGTCTCTGGAGATGGGGAGAAATGGCTGCAGAAGGTGATTGCTCACCACGCCCTAATCCCTCTGAGGCATCTTCCTTAACTGAGGCTCCACCATCTTCTCAGATGACTTTAGCTTGTGACAAGTTGACATAAAACTACCCAGCACAGCCTTTGTCTTCTATCCAAGAGAGCTGCCCAAGACCTCACCGAGGGGAAGCAAGCCCTCACCCACCCAGAATGCCTACTCTCATGAAGCAGTAACATATCCATCTGCAAACACCCAGTCCTGTGAACTCCAACTTAAAGACCCAGAACGGAAGAGGCACTGTTCCCCAGCCTGATGGGATGGATGTTTCTAGAGCGTGTGTCAGCATCATGCTTCTCTGACTCCTAGGAAAGCCTGACCACATGCCCTGTGTTCTGGGTTAGAAGGCACCCGCCGGCTCAGCAGCGAAGACAGATGAAGGGTTGTTCTCTCAGAGCTCAGTCCCCTTAACAGAGCAGGAAAATCCCTGGACACACTCACTGGGGAAGTGCCCCCGACAACTAGCAGTGGTCAGGTCAGTTACAGTGCTTGCCACACACAAGGCAGCTACAGTGCTTGCCTTGTGTGGTAAAACAACAAAACCCCAGCGTAGCTAAAAACAACCCTGTGCATTAAAGAACACCAGGAGGCATCACCATTCCCGATTTCAAGCTGTGTTAGAGATCTAGAGTAATAAAACCCACATGGTATTGGCATCAAAACAGACAAGATGATCAATGGAATTGAACCGAACCCCTCCCCCCATAAATCCACACGTCAACAAATACCTGATTTTTGACGAAGAAGCCAAAATTACACAATGGAAAAAAGATTGCACCTTCAACAAATGGTGCTGTCTAACTGGATGTCTGCACGTAGAAGAATACAAATAGACCCATATTTATCACTCTGCACAAAACTCAAGTCCAAGTGGATCAAAGACCTCAACATAAATCTGGATACACTGAACCTGATAGGAGAGAAAGTGAAGAAAGCTTCAAACACATCCGCACAAGAGATAACTTCTAAATCAACTCAACAGCTCAGGCCCTAAAAGCAACAATTAATAAATGGGACCACCCGAACCTGAGAAGCTTCTGTAAGGGGAAGGATAAACCGACAGAAAGAGAAAGGATGTTCACCAACTCCACATCTGATAGAGGTATAATCTCCAAAATATCAGGATCTCAAGAAACTAGACATTAACCCAACTAGACAAATAACCCAAGTAAAATGGGGTACAGATACAAATAGAGAATTCTCAACAGAGGGACCTCGGATGGCCAAGAAACACTTAAAGAAATGTTCAACCTCCTCAGCCATCAGAGAAATGCAAATCTGGCTCTCAGAGTCCATGTTACACCTGTCAGAATTGCTAAGATCAAAAGCACGAGGGACAGTTCATGCTGCCGAGGATGTGGAGCAAGGGGGGGCACCTCTCCATTGCTGGTGGGAGTGCACAGCTGCACAGCCACTTTGGAAGTCAATACGGCAGTTTCTCAGAAAACTGGGAAGATGTGGCCACACCGCTACCCAAAGGACGCCCCATCCTACTACACCTCAACTATGTTCACAGATGTCTTGTTCACAATAGCCAGAATTGGAAACAACCTAGATGTTGTTAATCAAAGAATGGATTTAGGAATGTGGTATGTTTACACAATGGATTATTACTCAGCTATTAAAAACAATGACATTATGAAATTTGCATGCAAATGAATGGAACTAGGGGGAAAAATCATCCCGAGTGAGGTAACCCAGATTCAGAAAGACAAACATGGTACATACTCATTTATAAGTGGAATTAGCTGTTATGTAAATGGTAATCATGGTACAATCCACGGATCTAGAGAGGCTGCATAACAAGGAAGACTCTAGAGAAGACACTGTCCCTGGGAAGGGGAAAAAGAACATGTTTTGAGGGTAGACTGGGGGTGTGAGAGATGGAAACAGGACTGAGGGGAGGGAGGGAGAGAATACGGGGAGAGATGACTAGGATTGGGGTTCATTGGGGGGGGGATGGAGAAACCTAGCGTGGTGGAAACTCCCTGGGATCTATGAGAGTGACCCTAGTGAAGTCTCACACTAATGAGGAACACCCAGCATGAAATGGCCATCTTCTGTACCAGGAAAGTCTCCCCACAGGGAGATTGGGACATGACGCAGCCCCAGGCCTTCAACCTGCTCTATGACCTGCAGGATGTGCTGGGGTAATGGTGATGCAGAACTGGTGGGAGTGGCCAAGCCATGGCTGAGCTAATTGAGAACCACACCATGGAGGGAGCCAGGGCCTGACACTGCATGGATGGCCAGGACCCAGGGGCTGGGCAGCCCAGAAGCCCAGGATAGAACCAAATGCAATTGGCAAAACACAAGAAAAGAAAATGAGTCAATGAAATGCTTCTTAATGACATTCTGCTGTACTCACAGATTGGTGGTTAGCTCAGAGAGGCATCATTTAGCAACTGGTGGGAACAGATGCAGCGACCCACAGCCAAATACTCTGCAAAACCAGGGGAACCCAAGAGAAGTTTGGGAGGAAGGATTCTAGGAGCCAGAGGGGCCAAGGACACCACGAGAACACGACCCACAGAATCAACTAAACAGGGCTCATAGGGGCTCACAGAGGCTGAAGTGATAATCACAGACCACAGGGTCTGTCTCTTGGGGCCTTGGGAGGTGCGTGATCTTTGCCAGCCGAAGACAGTGGAATTCTGAGGTCTCTGAACGGGTATAAATATGAGAGCCCAGAGAGAGAAAGGAGGCCTTTGGGAGATGGACGGAGGAGGAAGGCTGCTTGTTCGTGCTGCGGCTGCTGTTTGCTGGGCTGCTGGATATCCTGACTGAGACGGGTATTTTCCCAAAGAACCCGACCGTCCCAGCCAGCCAGAACTAAGTCTAAAGAGGTCTATGTCCCTTTTCCCTCCTAAGCTTCTTTCTCTTGTACCTAGGGTTGGGGGATCCGAAGGGAGGTAGAGGCATAAGGAACCCCAAATAAAGCAGAGTTTAAAGAGGGATTGGGAGGGTGGGAGGGAATAAGGGAGGGGGCTATGCTTGGGATGCAAAGTACCTAACCTGTGATTGATATAAAAATAAATAAATTAAAAAAAATAAAGACTGTGCCAGCACATGCCCTTGTGTAGGTTTCCAGCAGAAGGAGGGGCCGCAGTAGAGGTGGCTTCCTCCCACTCAGAAGATCTGAATAAAAGACGTGTCTTCCAGCCTCAAAAACCAGGATTAGAAGTGGATCTTCATACTTCAAATTAAGCAAGAGTTCCTCATTTTTGGGTTTTAGTCAATTCCAGATGTTGTCACGTTGACAGCCCAGACTAGCCACAACTACTAAGCCTGGTGACAGCATTCTGGCCTAGATGGATCTTGATGGAATCTCAGGTATTTGGTTTCCATTTTTATGACATGAAAATATTGAATATTTTTCACATATTAAAACATTTAAATTACATTTATTTATCTATGTTTACATGCGGTGTGCACATCTCATGACACGCATGTGGAGGGCAGACTTGACACATTCTCCTCCCACCAGATGGGTCCCTGGGACCAACCTCAAGGTCTGAGGCTTTGTGACAGGTACCATTATCCACTGGCCCCATTATATATTATGAGATTTCTGATTTTGTATATATATGTGTGTGTGTATGTGTATGCGATTTGTGATTTTGCATATATATATGTATATATTTTATACATATATACATGAGATTTGTGATTTTGCTGTTGTTGTTTGAGTCTTGAGACACAACCGTACTCTGTAGCCTAGGCTAGCCTTAAGCTTATGGTCATCTTCCTGCCTCAGCCTCCAAGTACTGAGATTGCAGTCACTAGCCACATGCCTGCCATGCACTCCACTCGAGAACTTGTTATTCTATTTATTTGTGCATTATTGAAAGGAGTGCTTATTCTTCTGGTTGTATACTTTCTGGGTTCTTCATATATTCTGGATATTAATCCCCCATCAGATGAATAGCTGCAAAGATTTTCCCTCTTTCTGTAGGCTGTTGCAGAGGCTTGAGTAGGATTGGCTCCCACAGACTTGTGTTTGAACACTCGGCCCATAGGGAGTGGCACTCTTAGGAGGTGTGGCCTTGCTGGAGGAGGTGTGTCATTGTGGGAGGTGGGCTTTGAGCCATGCCCTGTGTGGCATATAGTCTTTTTCTCAGCTCCTTCTCCAGCACCATGTCTGCCTGTGTGCCGCCATGTTTCTTACTATGGACTAAACCTCTGAAACTGTGAACCGGCGCAATTAAATGTTTTCCTTTTCAACAGCTGCCATGGCCATGGTGTCTCTTCACAGCACCAGAACCCCAACTACGAGAGAAACCCTCACGAAAACAGCTGTCTTCACTGTGTCTTCTCCTTTGCTATTCAATACCTTCCATTTCCTAGCTATTGGTGCTGTTCTGCAGGGCACTGAAGTCTTTCCGAGTCATCTTTGTCTATGCCGTTCCCATGCCTTTCTCTAGCAGTTTCAATTTCCCACATCTTACATTAAGTCTTCAATGAACTGTGAGTTGCTTTTTGTGCAGGGTGAAAGAGAAGGAGTGTGCCATTCTTCATGCTGCTATGGAGTTTCCCCAGGTCGAGTTACTGAAGTCTGTCTTTTTTCTGTATTCGTCGTGCTTTTATTGAGAATCGGCTACTGTGCTGTGTTGACTTATTTCTGTGCCCTCTATCCTGTGTTTCATCTATATAAGTGTGTTTCTGTTCCAGGAGCATGCTGGGGTGGGTACTATGACTTTCGGACAATTTTGTTCAGGATTGTTTGGGGGGGGGTCTTAGGCCTTTCATACTTCTCTATGGATTTCAGAAGCACTTTTCTTTTTTAAATGAATACTTATTTTTAGAGCCTCTGTTATGTTTGCCTGTTACACAGCAAAAACTGACGGATACAATCCCTTAGGAAGCTGACTGTCACCAAGAAAAATGTGAGCGGGGACAAGAAGCTACCTGGCCCCCTTTGAGAGAGTGTCTGCCCCGGGCACTGTCGTCAGCTGACATCCTTCCAAGGAGCTTCAGGCCAAGGCAGCACTTCAGCTAATGTGCTCTTCCTGAACAGCCCCAGACACTGCCTGAGGCCCTGTTGTTGAGGCTCTTCTCATCTGCTCTCTCCTCTCTGTCCACCTCCCTCCCGCCTCTCTATTCACCACCAGCCTGTACTCTGAGCTGAATGAAGGGCTCCCACTTGCTTACTCTCCTCTGTATCTTCCACAGGAGCCACCCCTGAAACTCGTACACTTAAGACTCCATCTTGATAACCGCTTGGCAGAGGATCCAAGATGACCCAGCACAGACTGAAGAATTCCATGGAAAGATTCGGCTCATTCATAGCTAGCTACTTCAACATGGATAGTGGCAGTTTTTACCCGGAGACCACAGAGACCAGTTTCTCAACCGATTTCAAATCAGTCGCTAGGTGGCTTTTTCTGATGACCAATGAGAGGTAATGAGGGAACATTGTAGAGGATTTTCCCACTACCTCCCAGATGGATGGAAAACTAAGGGCATAGCAGGAAGTGGACCCAAGTAAACTGTCCTGTGACTGTATGGTTGGCATTTGTTTGTTTCTTAGTTACCAGGAAATACCCCACCTGATTTTCCAGTTACAATGTCATCTGACCAGAGCTGGAATTGGCCAGATGGAAATAGGTTAGACAGGCAGACAGGCAGAGCTGCCCAGATTCTAGGTGGCTTTAGCTTCAGCGTGGGTCTGGGGAGGAGTGTGAGGCTTGTGCTGCCATGAGTGAGATGCTTTGTGGTGGTGAGGTTCAGAGCTAACACAAGACGGTGACCTGCAGCCAGGAGTGAAGACAGCTGCTTCTGGGGAGGGCCTGTCCACAGCTGCTCCGCAGGTGGACTGTGGAGTTAGACCTACGCCTTGGCTCACACGGTCTCTGTGAGGTTTGGGTTCAGGAGGGATGCTGAATCAGGTTGCGCTTTTGAGGAAGAGATTTATTTGGAGAGTTATGAATTCCATAGGCAAGCAGGCCGATGGGGTGTATGAAGGGACAAGGTGGGATTTCTCTCTGGCAGATTTCTGAGAAAGGAGTGAGGGCCCATATCACTTAAGTAGCCCATAGGAGGCAGTTGCAGGTTGGTTGTCTGTGATTGCTGTGTGGTTGAGGAAGGATTTATTTAATGTGTGTCCTTCATATGGGACAGTCACCTGCAGCCCTCGACCTCCGAAGGAACCTGGCACACTTCTTTTGAGGGAATGGGAGCTAAGGCTTCATAGCAGATCACTTGCCAAATCTCTGTAATGTCAAAAATTAGGAGGCACCAACAAGGCTGTGAAGGTGGAAGATGGAAAGCTGCAATGGGCTGGGCCTGGGCAGGGATCTGACATTCTGCTCATGACCACCAGGATCTAGGAAGAACCAAGGTCAGGGGAGGCAGATGATCCCACGCTGGACTCAGGTTGCCTGGTCCTCATGTCAGGGACCCACAAAGCCCCAAGCAGTGGTGGGCGTGGTGGAGAGACTGTCAGTCTAGACAACGCTCCTGGTCCAGGCTCTTCCTCTCTACCGAGCAGGAAGGGAACCGTGCTTCTTCAGATCCGGGCAGTCCAGGGACACGGCTAGTGGGCAGGGTTCACGTTTCCTTCCTTAGAGTCACCTGCATGCATTGCTAACACTCAAAACTGTAAGACAGTTTGTCACCTTGGAAGTCTTGGGCGCCGAGACACTGCTGTCTCCTCCCCCAGCAACAATGAGAGGTCAGGAGGCCCAAGTGGAAAGAGGCCGCCTGCGGAAAGAGTCCACTCCCAGGCCAGCAAACGGTCCCCAAGAGGGGAGAGCAGGCCCTCCCCTGTTCTACCCCCTGACGTGCTCTGGGCCTGGCACACCACTACAATGTGCGGGGACAGAGTGGTGGTGTGTGTGCCTGCCCAGGCTGCACTGTCATTGCTTGGCTTGGCACACAGTAGGTGTAGAGGCAAGAGAGGATAGAGGGCTCTCTCTGCAAGTGGACCGGAGGCCAGTAAGGTCCCTGCGGTTGGTTGCATGGGTATCTTGCACATGACCCTGCCGCCACATTCAAATATGGAAGTTATGGGCTTTCCTGGGAACATTTTTTTCTCTAATTCTTAGGCAGGAGGCTATGTCTTCAACATTGGAGTTTTCTAGTTCCTCTTTGAGCTAAACTTTAAGGCTCGGGTGGAAATTGGCCCAGCAGCCCAGATTTTCTGGACTCCTGTAGGTCTTCCTGTGACCAGCAGATGGCACCATAACCTCATGTCCATGGGCTGGGACACCAGGGATGCTGCCACTCAGCAAGTCTTAAAGTGACTCTAGCTCCTCCCCGTGGCCTTAAGGATAGCTAAAGTAAGTCCCAAGAACTGACACTGCTCCTAGACCTTGGGAGGTTCTGAGGGGCTTTTTACCTCTCTCTCCTCTAAACTGGAACATGCCAATCTGCAAGAGGGAGTCAGTCTTGGGGACTGTGTGTGAAGGGAGGAGGGCAAGGAGAGGGTAGCTCAGAGGTCAGACTGGTTGCAGCAGCTTCCTGGCTCACCTATCTCTTCCTCTGGCGCATCCCAAGACAGACCCTCCCTGACCTACGGGCCTCACGCTAGCCATAGAGCTGGTTTGTGGTCATGTGCACAACCCATCCACTCACCCACTTCATTGAGAATCTACTCAGTTCCAGATGCTGACTGGAGACATGGACTGAGGGAGGGGGACAGACACTTAGACCTGGAGAGGAAAAAAGAGTGTCTCTCTCCAGGGACGGTTCAAGGCGCAGCGCTGGCCTGGGCTTTTATGGATGTTGACAGGGGACAACATCCCTAGGCACTCCTAACCCAGGAGATGGGGAGCTACGGAGTATTTCACTCACTAGTGAATGATCACAACTCCTCTCAGCTCGCTTGGGGGGCTGTGGGGCGGGTGACAGGCGGACTGCAGGGAGGGGCAGAGGCGCTGGGAGTGAGTCCAGACAGAGCAACACATCACTCAGACACAGCATGAAAAGCACCTTTTCGTCTTAACATAGGCTTAGTGGGTTTCCCATCGCATGGCCAGCTCAGCAGCGATCGCAACAGTTAACATTTATTGAGTATTTGTTAGAGACCAGGCACTTCTGCAGTATGTGTGTTTTCATCTGCTCTTGAGCCAGCTCAATGAGGTAGGGCCTATTAACATGGATGAAGCAAGCGAGTTACGAGGTCTTTCGGCTGGAGCCAGGATTTGAACCGATCAATACCCTAAAGCCTATGACCTCCCCGCCCCTCCCCACGGGTACCTCAGCCTTGCAGCAGAATCTTGGGATGGAGGCCAGGCCCGTGGCTATGGTATCTGGTGGATGTCAAGCAGCCAAGATGGCCAGACAGACTGAGAGTTGGTAGAGGGAGGAACCTGAGGTGGGAAATGAAGTCCTCCTGAGGTGAGGGAAGAAGAGACAGCCTAACATAGCTTTCCTGGCTTCTTGCCTGCCAGGGCCATGTTGGGTGGCAGACGCTGGCAGCGACCTTTTATTCCCCAGTGGCATGCCCACTGCCTCCCTGGCAAGAAAAGCCCAGAGTTCAGGTCATGGATGGGAGGAGGCTTTATTGACAATGGGGCAGTGGTATTTCGGGCACGCACACAGGGCACTGCTCTGAGAGTCACCAAAGGGATCTCTCTTCCCCTCACCAGGCTGAACTTTCCAATATTTCTTTTTCTAGCGACCAAGACAAGCCATCGCTACCCACCAGCGTCCTCCACAGAGAGTGACTCACAGCTGCCATGGGCAGCCAGGAGCAGAGTTTTGCCTGAAGTGCGTCTCGTATGGCAGGCACAGGACCCTTGTTGGCCCCCCAGGCAGGCATATCAGTGTCTGCCCAGCACCCCACTTCCCAGCCTCTCAGGGTGAGCACAAAATGAGGCCGCAGCCTGGGCTCCCTGCAGAAGCTGGAGTTGAGGCTAAAGTACAGGGACACAAGCCTGAGCAGGGGCCCAATCATTTTCCTCCTGCTCTGGCTGCCTTGCCTAGGCAGCCTTGTCCTGCCATGTCTGTGTGGGCCCCTCAGCTCCCATGCTCTGTCACCCACATCCTTCCCTGGCTGGCGGGATTCCTCAGCTATCACTTTTTTCCAGGGCACGAACAGGGCTGGGGCGTGGCCAGGTACTTCTTAGCGGCAACAGAAACAGCGATAGGCTCCCAATTTGGGGGTTGCTTCTCCCCTGTTACCTGTTTGCCTGTGGCAGGGTGAATCATGGAGGGCCGAGACTGGCTTTGAGACCTTAGCTCTAGGAGCCCTAAACCTTTTATAGCCTCCCCCAAAGTTGGGCAGAGACTCAGGGGTAAGCTGGGCCTGGCTGGGCCCGGGAGGGGCAGGAACAAAAATAACCTGGTGCAGGCTCCTGCTGGGGCCAGAAATAGCATAGTGACAAGTGCCTCGAAACACCCTGGGCACACAGCAGCGGGGAGGCTGAGCCGAGAGGGTCCTGTCGCCACCAGACCCTCATCTGGCCAAGGGGCTCGCGTTCCATCCACTCTACATACCATACTTGACTTTCCGTGTGCTCACATGAGTGAGTGGGAGCCCAGAGGACTGCAGCTCAGGAGAGAGAATCCGGAGAGATGCTAAACTTGGGCTTAGCCTTCGCCACAGCCACACTGCGCTTGCGCAGAGGCCCTCGAGCGGACGCGAGGGTCAGGGCATCCAGCAGGCTGCGGTCCTCATCAAGCTGGCGGGCTGTGCACAGGGGTGTGGGCACTTTCACGGTGTTACCAAATTTGGAGTAGTCCACAGAATAGCGGCCGTCCTCCTCGGCCACAATGGGGACAAAGCGCTGCCCCCACAGAATCTCGTCAGCTAGGTAGGAGGTGCGGGCCTGGGTGGTAATGCCCGTGGTCTCTACCACGCCTTCCAGGATGACGATGATCTCCAGGTCCTGGTGGTGGTGCAGGTCACTGGGAGCCAGGTCGTAGAGCGGGCTGTTGGAGTCGATGACGTGGTAGATGATGAGCGGAGCCACCAGGAAGATGCTGTTCCCGCCCACGCCGTTCTCCATGGGGATGTCCACCTGGTGGAGGGGCACCACCTCGCCCTCGGGGCTGGTGGTCTTGCGCACCACCTGCATGTGGATGGTGGCGCTGATGATCATGCTCTTCCGTAGGTCTCCCACGCGCAGCATGAAGCAGAGGCGGCCGTGGCGCAGGGTGATGACGGCGTGCTTGCTGAAGATGAGCGTTTCCGCTCGCCGGTGGGCCTGGGCCGTCTTCATGAAGATGCAGCCCAGCATGATGGCGTTGATCATCAGCCCCACGATGTTCTGCACGATGAGAATAAGGATGGCCAGGGGACACTCCTCTGTCACCATGCGCCCGCCGAAGCCGATGGTCACCTGGACCTCGATGGAGAAGAGGAAGGCGGAGGAAAAGGAGTGGATGCTCGTGACGCAGGGCACGGAGGTGCCCTCTCCCGGGGCCAGGTCGCCGTGGGCGAAGGCGATGAGCCACCAGACCATGGCGAAGAGCAGCCAGCTGCACAGGAAGGACATGGTGAAAATGAGCAGCGTGTGGGGCCACTTGAGGTCCACCAGCGTGGTGAACACGTCCTGCAGGAAGCGGCCCTGCTCGCGAATGTTCTTGTGCGCCACGTTGCAGTTGCCTTTCTTGGACACGAAGCGGGCCCTTCTTTCCCGGGTACGGTACCTGGGCTCTGCAGGGTCCTCTGCCAGCCGGGTCAGCACATATTCCTCAGGGATAATGCCCTTGCGGGACAGCATGGCTCCGGTGGCCCCGGGAAGGGGTCTCCCCCATGAGGGGCCCTGCACTGACCTGGCCCCGGGCCTGTCTACGGGGTCCTCTCTCCGAGCCTTCTCCTCGGGCTCCCCTAAGCTTGTACCCCCCTCTGCCCTGATATGCTCCCCGCTGGGTCCTGCTCCTCTCACACCGGCTTCAGGCGCCAGCTCCGCCTGCTCATGGCTGACTGAGCCCAGTCCAGCCTGCGCTCTACCTGGCCCGGATCTCCTTTCGGATCTCCTCCACCACGCCGGGACCTCCCCTGAAGTCCCTTGCGCTGGCCCAGCCTTTCTTCTCAAACCACCTCAGAACTTATCACCTCCGGGTCTTTCGGCTCGCCAGTCCCCCTCTCGTCCCGCGCTGTTCCCTGGCCTCACCCACTTCTGTCCCCTCCACGTACCAGCTCTACTTCTTGACCCAGCCTGCCCTCCAGGTGTGCCCCCGATCTCCTACCCCACCCCTCGCCGAGCGCCCTCGCCGCTGTCCGGATCCTTCTCCAGCTCTCGCCCTCTCGGTCTCCTTGGGATCCCGCGCCCTTCGAGTCACCCCGCAACCGGCTGCACTCCGGGTCCCCTCGTCCCCCACCGCCCAGACCCCCTGGCTCCGTGCGCGGCCTCCCTGCTGCCCGGCCGCCCGCCCGCGGCCCCCGCCGATCCGTGCCCGCCCCGCCTGTCGCCGCCGCCGCACCTGCTCTTGCTGCTCAAGCCGCGGCCACCTCCCTGCCCCCTCCCACTCTGGGAGCGCTCTCCGGGCCGGCTTCCCGGGCGAGCGTGTGCGAGCCGGTCCCCGGGCATGGACCAGTGCGCGGTGGGGGTGGGAGGCTGCGGCCGGGGGGCTCCAGAGAGCAAGGGCAGCCTCGCCGCCAGGGGCGCCAGACCGGCTCCCGAGCGGGGACAGGGTTGGACCTGGGCGTTAGCCCCGCCCACAGAGCTCCAGTCCCGCCCTCTCCTGCTCAGCATCCTCAGTCAGGCCATCAGGCTTTCTTCAAAGGATGGCTTTAAGGAAGTTCCTTGGTGAAATCCTCACAGTTTGGCTCAGCAGCCCCTATTGCCCTGACTTCTATAGTCGGGTCTTACCTGCCTCTCCCGCAGCGCCGGAGTCCAAGGGAAAGGGGAAAGAAGGCAGTGAGAAGTTTCAGCATCAATCCCGGAGCTGGCTTAGCCTCAGGACTTCTCATTTGACGATTCTCCTTCCACTTGAGGGTCACTCTTACCCTACATTTATTTGTTTGTTTGTCTATTTGAGACAGGATTTCTTGTAGCCCAGGATGGCTTCGAACTTGCTATGTAGCAGAGGATGACCTTGAACTCCTGATCCTCCTGCCTCCACCTCCAGAGTGCTGGGATTACAAGTGTATAACAAGGCCCTGGGTACTGCCCCTGCATTTAAGAGGATTTGTTCTGCCAGCGTTTGCTTTGCACTCTGTACAACTGTAGCCTGATTTCTTCCCCCCTTTCCCTAGGGGGTGGGAGTGAGGGTCTAGGCCTGAGCAGCGGTTTCAGGGCTAGCTTAGGCATAGAGTGGGTGTCCCAGGTTACTGTCCACAGCAAGGATGATGTTTCCATTACAGACAGCAGCTGGCTCCTGAAGGCTGCTGGACCTGTGGCGGCCCGCCCTGGGGCTCAGATCCTTTGAGACACACTCCGCTTCTGTGCAGCTGCGGGGCTCGAGGCTAGAGTAATGAGTGACACTAGGAATATGGGCCACTGTGGAGCATTTTCATGTTGAGTGGGGGACTTCCAGGCGGAGTTTCCTTCCTTCCCTCCAAGTCCACCGACGGCTGAGTGGACCCTGCCACAAGCACTGAGCGCAGGTTGGACTGTACTAATTGGGTGTCATGCCTATGGCAGGGAGGATAAAACAAGTTGAGTATAAAATAGGAAGCTTCAGGAGACAGTTAAGACAGGGAATCTGTGAGGCCACTTCAACTTTTAGCCCTGAGGAAAGTGCCCTTGGAGAGCTCCAGGAGCTTTGGGCACCTCTGCGGAAGTCCCTTGGGTTAAAGGAGGAACAGCTCGTTGGGTTGCTTGGGCCAGTGAGTAGTTCAAGCATGGAGTGGAGCAGAGGTGAGCTTTGATTGACACCTGCAGGGGTCTGTTCTAATGACAGTGACCAGAGATGGCCCACATGGTAGAGGGACCCCAGACTCAGCTGGTTAATTAGACTATTATGCAAAGATCTGGAACAGGATGGCCTTGGTTGTTCTTAGACTTCCTCGCTCTTCCTCTGCTGCTTCTCTGTGGCGTGGAGTCCGTGCCTTGGTAGGGCAGAGTCCTCTAACCCTCCCTGTGCCTGCTCCTGGAAGTCCAGAGTGGAAGGAACTGCTGGTCCCACAGAAGCATCAGAGGACTGAGAGGCTAGTCCCTGCCCTCGGGAGGAGAGACTGGGTGTCTTGTCCAAAGGGCTCAGCTCTTTCTCTGATTGACTCCTTATTGGCTCACAACCATCTCCCCACTGTCCTCACCAAGTTCTTTTCCCCAGAGGCTACCCCACACTCTGTCCCACCCCACACTCTGTCCCACCCCACACTCTCTGTCCTACCCCACACTCTGTCCCACCCCACACTCTCCATCCTAGCATTAATGGTCTCTGATGCCTCCCTGCCGCCAGGGGGTGGTTCCACACCCCTCCACGAGGGTCCTTGAGGTACCCAGTCTCTGCAGTTCCTTCACTCTTGCTGCATGATCCCTGCCTTCCTCTCCATCCCCCTGTCCCTCTGACTATCTAATTTCTTCCCTCCTACACCCAACACGAATCCTGCCTTTCCCAGGCAGCCTGCCAGGCCTCACTGAGCTCACTCCTGAGTTCCTCTGGCTCCTGGCGCCCCAGGAACAGTCTGTGATGGGTTCCTTCTGGTGGCTCGTGAACTTTCCCTTTATTACCACGCTCTGACCTGATTGCAGCCCTCAGAGATGAAGACCTAGGACTACTAGGTCTGCAGCCCCAGGGTCTCATAAGCCAGTCCTGCAGGCAGGATGCTAGTTAGAACCAAATGGTATGTAAATAAACACCTGCCATTTCTTGGCTGAGGAGAGGGTTAGACTCCTGTCTCCTAATGCAAATGGGGTTGGGACAAGCTGTTGTTTTGGTCTCTGGGGGTCTGGTCCCTGGCATCTTTGAGCCACTGCCTGGATGATTTGTACAGGAACTGCTCAGGGACCACCTCCTCCCACTGCTGAAGGCTTTTGGGGTGAGGAAGGGAGGCAGAAACGGCCTGGCCAGCGGCGTGTCCCTGATGGGGTGGGAGTGGGCATGGGACCAGGTGAGTCCATTGGGAGTCAGTCCTCGGACTTTTCTGGAAGTATTTGTCTCCTGGTTGCTCTGGGACAGGATGTAAGCTAAAGCTCCAACCAGCCATTTGTCACAGGACAGAGAGCAAGGAAGTGGGATTCAGAAATGGAGATAGCATCCTGATGTCAGAAACCTGGAGTCACCCATGTTTGAAGCAGCCGTCCTCGGGGGAACTGTGAGCAGTCAGATGCACAGTGAAGATGCTGGGTGACAGGCTCTGCAGTTAAGACCCAGGTGAGCAGGAGGGAGTCCCAGCTGGCTGAAGACTGCCTTTTGGTTTGATGGGGCTGCATTGAGCGATTACCACCTTTGCTTCAGACTGAATTCCATCCCTAAATTCATAGGCTGCAGCCTCCGGTTCTGTGTACTTGGGGCCAGGACCCATGAGGAGGTAATTAAAGTTCAGTGAGGTTGTGGGCAGGAGCTAATCTAATCTGTCTAGTGACTTAAAGGAAAATAAGACAGGGTGGGGAGAGGGGAAGTGGGCATTGAGAGGCTGTGAGGACACAGTGAAAGCTCTGGAGAGGCCTGGGGAGAAGCGGAAGATGCCCCACCTTGATCTTGACTCCCAGCCTGCAGGACAAGGAGAAATACGTTTGCTACGAGAAGCGGCCCAGTCTGTGGCGTTTTGTTATGGCAGCTGGATCTGCCTGACACAGATCAGGAACACGTTTTTGCCTCTGTTCACATGATGCCAAATGCAGGCTGGTCCCTGCACCCCTGGGGTACTGCTCCCCTTTCCACAGAGCCAGGGCCTTCAGTAGCAAAGAATTAATTTATTTACAGGTGATTTACAGTAAGAAATCTTAGGCAAGCGAGTGAGGTGTGGCGGGGCACTTTGGCGCTGGCAGGTCACTTGTCCGCACGGACGAAGGAGGCGAAGATGCTGTCCTTTTGGCTGAGAAGCGTCTCTGGCTTGTCAAACTCCAGGATGGCACCCCTCTTCAGGACCATCACCAGGTCTGCACTTAGGATGGTGTGCACGCGGTGCTGGGTGGGTAGGGGATGCTGGTTAGTGCGGCAGGCAGGATGGCGGAGAAATGCTGTCCTCCCCAGCTGGGAGGAAAGCCACAGCCACCATGTCTCCTCTCTCTGACACCTCTTTTTCCTTCGTGTAGTCCTGACAGACCGGAACCCGCTCTCCCTACTACTTCCTGAGTGCTAGGATTAGTGCCAGCACCACACCCTTTTCTACAGTGCTGGGGATTGAACCCCCGGCTCCATACCTGGAGGAATGAGTCCTGTCCTGGGTGGTGGTTCCAGCCCTCTACCCTTCTCTCCTCAAGCAGGCCTCCGCTTTGCCCCCACTCCATCCAGGCTTCAGGACTTCCCTCCCTAGGCTCCCACCTTCAGTGAAAAGCAGCCCCAGGGCTCACAGGGCTTAAGGGAAGGGCCTGTCTTGGAATCCGAAGAAATAGGGGGAAGGCCTGAGGTGACTAAAGGTGTGACTCTCCGGACACCCCCAAGCCTGCTCTGTCCCCTGCCAGCTCTCTACACTGCCCTGCTGAGCACTCTAGGGTCGGTCCCTCACTACGGGGATCAGTCCTTCCAGTCCCTCCTGGTGACCCGCTAGCAATGGCCTCTTACCGCGATGGTGACCACAGTGCGGTCTGCGAAGGCTGTCATCACCACCTTCTGGAGGATGTTTTCCTGTCAGGGTGGAGGTAGCAGCTGCTGGTTCATCTCTCTGGGCAGGTTCTGGGGAAAGGGCGCCAGGTGGCCCAGCCCCCATCTGCCTCCCACCCAGCTCCATGCCGTCTTCCCTCTGGCTCTGGACCCAGGGGACTGACCATGTTCCCAATACTTAGGGGCTGGACTTGACTTTGTCACATAGACCTTGATGTGAATGTCAGGTTGAGGCTTAAGACCCTTCTGTGCCAACAGCTCCCTAACATGCCCTCCCAGGACCAACCGTAGCCATGTCAATGGAGGCAGTAGCTTCATCCATGATGAAGATGCTAGTCTTTCTCACAAAGGCCCGAGCCAGGCAGAACAGCTGCCTCTGGCCCTGGCTGAAATTCTCCCCTCCTTCTGTGATGATGGCATCTGGAAGCAGATATAGGAGGGGAGGGACGGGGTTAATTCTGGCTGTGAGTAGGACAGCCCCATGGCTTGTGGGTTGTAAGGGGAGGCATGTACAGGGCACACCTATGTGGCTGTGTCAGCACATGTGCAGCCATGGCGTATCTGACACAACAGGGATTCCCTCTGTGCAGGGTTCATCCGGGCACTGTGTACTGCTGGGGCCCTGAGCAGGCCTGCTAGAGGCCTTCGCCAGAGGGATGAACCAGTGAATGCAAATTTTGTCTGGCCTCACAGTGCCCACACCAGGGCTCTGACTGACTCAGTGGGCTGTAGGATGCGTGTCCTACACTTATACCCGCTGGGACCTCTCTCCCCAGAGCAGGAGGGTGGACAAGGCAGAGCTAAAGATGCGCTGTGGGCTGGGGCACTTCCAATCTGTCTCCCAGGAGCCCTGGTTGCCCCCGTGCCAGACTCGGAGCTAGTAGGTTGTGTGACCCTAGGTACATTGACCTCCGGACCCCCGTACGGTGGAAGGTGGGGATTGCATGGCCACTGAGTTCCAGCTAGACTTGGAGATTCACACTCGGGGCTCATCTTAACCATGGGTGTGAAGTTTCTCCCCCAAACCTATCTGTGCAAGGAGCAGTCACCCAGGCCTCCTGGCAGGGCCTTCACCACCAGCTTCAGCTGGGCGATCTCCAGAGCCTCCCACAGCGTGCTGTCTGAGCATTTCTTCTCCGGGTCCAGGTTGAATCTGGGGCAGGGGAGGCACAGAGAGCCCTCAGGGAGCGGCTTCTGCCTTCATCTCCAGAGCAGTGCTGGGGGGTGGGGTGCACTTGGAAGAGCTGTGAAGGTGGCCTCTCTCTGCAGATGCTTGTCGCCATCTTGTGCAAAGAGAGCAAAGCTGGGGCTGGGACGGGAAGAGTGGACCGCAGAGTCTCACCTGATGGTGCCGCTGAAGAGGACAGGGTCCTGGAGGATGATGGACAGGCGTGAGCGGAGCGTGTGCAATGGCAGCTTGGCGATGTCAATGCCGTCGATGATGATGCGCCCTGTGTGGGGGTGATGTCACAGGTCAAGTGCCACCAGGGTGGGAGCCGTGCTGGGAATGGGCTCAGCCCGGGCCATGGATCCCAGCAAGGATATAGAAAGGCAACAGTTGCTGGGTTTCCTGTGACATCGCAACAAGAGGCCAGGACTGAGGTCTTCCCTGGTCACTGTGGGTATTTGTGCGCATGCGTGGCAGCTAACACGCAAATCACCTTCAAACATGTCCACCATTCGGAAAAAGGCGAGAGAGAAGGAGGACTTCCCACTGCCTGTGCGACCGCAGATTCCAATCTGGAAGAGAAGCAGGTGCATCTCTGCAGCCTGGGCTGTGCACAGGTTGGGGGTCACAGTGCTGCGGCCCTAGGGTGTGCATAGGCGTGGGGGGTCACATCTTGAGTCTCTCATCTTGGCTTCCTGACCAGCTCCTCTTTGGTCAGGCTAGACCCAGGGTTGAGCTTGTTTCCTGTGGTGGGTTCAGAGGGGGCTCTCTTGGGGCCCCAAAGGAAGATTGTAGTACATATGGTATGTTGTGCAGGCTTTGCCATGGATCTGTGGGAAGACCAACATCCTGTTTGGGAGCTCTCAGTGAGGGAGGGCCCTGGTGTACAGCAGGCCAATGTGCGGTGGTGAATGTGGCCTGGGGGATGCCTGATCCTACTGCTTCCTGGTTCCTGGGTCCTACCGGAAATTTACATATAGAGCTGATACACAGACTGAGATAGTGACACAGAAGGGCCAGTGTGGAAGAGATAGGCAGGGACAGAGATATTCCCCAAGGACAGACATAGTAAGACAATAACACATAGAGGAGAGAGAGACAAAGGCAGAGAGAGAGGAGCGTGTCAGAGGTGGGCTGGATGACAAGGGATGTGAGAGGACTCAGATTGCTGTCCAGTGGCAGCATCCCAGACCTCGGCTCTCAAGTGTGAGGGGGATAGAGAGGGTGCTTCCCTGCAGGGAAGGGACCTGACAAAGCCCCCTAAACCATGGAGTCCCGGATGGCTGATTCGGGTGGGCCCGAGGGGAGGAGGACCACAGCTGACGGCTTCCCTCCCGACGGGCTCCCACTCCGGCTGACCTTCTGTCCTGGGGAGATGAGGGCGTTGACATGCTTCAGCACCGGCTTCAGGGAACTGTCATAGCGCACACTCAGGTTCTGAATCTGGATCTTCCCTTGGTCTGGCCAGTTCTTGGGGATCAACGACGGGGCTGAGGGCCAGGCTGGGGGTCAGCACCAGGCATAGGCCACTGCTAGCACCCGGAAGGGTCACCTGCCCCGCTGGAGACACCCTCTGCAGGCTCTCACCCAGGAGCCCCTCATAGCTCTCTGCCTCGGTTTTCAGGAGTGTGTGGATTCGCTTCACAGCCCCCAGCTGGATCTCCATGTCTGCCAGGTTCCTCACCATCCAGTTGAGGTAGTTGGAGACCTATGGGGACCAGCCCATCACAACTGCTTAGCAGTCACTACTTCCCCCTTAGCCTCTAGGAGGACTAGATCCATAAACTGCCTGTAAACTGTCTGTGCACAGTGATAATCCTTGCCCATCACCTGCTTGCTATCCCTTCAGCAAAGCCCACGTGGGCATGCAGCATCTGCCCCCTACCTCAGCTGAAGAAACTGCCTTGCTACCCACGAGCTAGGATCTGGCTCCTCCCTGCCCTGGCCCGCTACCACTCACCATCAAGGCGTAGGTGAGGCCCAGGCCCACCAGGCCCGCAGAGAGCTCCCTGTGCAGGGAGTTGGAGATAGAGGTGGCAGCCGCAATGAGGACCACGCATGCTCCGATGTACTCCTGAGGAAGGACAGCAGCTGGCCTGGACTGTTGTACATCAGAGCCACAGGTTCCTCATCCTGCCTCACCCCTGGGGCGGAGAACACTCAGCCAGCCTGAGCCCTGCACTCACACAGCAGATACACACGAGGCTGGCAGAAGCTCAGGCCTAGGACCTCCAGACTGTGCCCTACATCCGGAGGAAAGGTGCCCTACTGGCCAGCCCCAATGAGCCTGTGTGTGTGTGTATCACATGAGCAATGGAAGGCACATGCTTGCCAGTCCCCCGCCCTTCTGACAGGATCTTATAGCGAATGCAGGACTTGAACTTTGCATTCTTTTGTCGATATCCCCAGGGTGCTGGGATTATGTGAGGACTGAACCCAGGGCTTTGTGCATGCTAGGCAAGCCCTCTCCCAGCTGAGCTACTCCCTAATCTCAACCTCCACTGCTCTTTTTAAACATTTTTTTTACATTCTATTTACCCTGTACTCTGATTATAGCCCCCTCCCTCATC
>CM053762.1:2941218-3156566 GCA_028658305.1 Pachyuromys duprasi | reverse complement strand
CCCCCCCCCCCCCCCCGCTCCCATTACTAGGGAGCCCACTTGGAGACTAAGCTGCCTATTGGAGCAGGGAGTCTAGGTCCTTTCCATGCATGGTCCTTAGTTGATGCATCAGTCTCTGCAGGACCCTCTGGGCCCAGATTTTTTGGCTTTGTTGCTCTCCTTGTGAAGTTCCTGTCCTTTCCGGGTCCTATCCTCACTTTCTTCCATAAGACTCCCTGCACTCTGTCCAAAGTTTGGCTGTTAGGCTCAGCATCTGCTTCGATCCCTTGTTGGGTGGAGCCTTTCAGAGGACCCTCTATAGTAGGCTCCTGTCATGTTCCCTTTCTTCCACTAATTCCAGTGTCTATCCTGTTGTCTATCCCGCTTGCCCTTCTGAATGAAGATTAAGCATACTCACTAGGGTCCTCCTTGTTGTTTAGCTTCTTTAGGACTATAGATTTTAGTATGTTTATCCTGTATTATATGGCTAATATCCACTTATAAGCGAGTATATACCATGCATGTCTTTCTGCTTCTGGGTTACCTCACTCAGGATGATCTTTTCTACTTCCATTTGCCTGCAAATGTCATGTTTTGCCCTCATTGTCCTTAATGTCTCCGTCCTGCATACTTCCACTGTCCTTGTTCCTGGAACATCCCTGGTATTTCATGCCCTCTTCTAGTCTTCATCTATATTTGGCCCCTGTACCAGGTCCACACTCCTAAAGAACCCTTGCCCAGGCCCCAAGGCAGGGTGGCACTTGCCATTCTGACTTCCAGCCACCTATTGGCTGCCGTGAGGAAGAGGGAAGCGATGTTGTTGGAGTCGGTATACTCTAGCAGCTTCTGCTGGAACCGGGCCTCGTACCTGGAGGGTGAGCAGGACAGAGGAACAGGGTGGGAACAGGCCTCAGCAGCCCAATCAGGCCAGCTCCCTGTCTGGTCCCTGTCTGTCCACTTCTCTCCTGCCTTGGGACACAGCAAACCCTTAACAGGTGTTCTGTTTTCCTAAATCTTTCTAAACCACAGAGTGTGTCCCCGCTGAGGACATCAACGGCACCCTGGGTTCAGAACCTCCTCCCTGGCAGGGGCCTGGTATGCTCAGCCCTCTCTCCAGCCGCTCACTCTGCAGCAGCCTCCCCGGCCGGTTCAGAGCTCACGGCATCATCTCCCTTGGCTCATGCTCTTCCCATCAGCTGCAAGCTTCTCCCTTGCTTTCCACAAACCTAGTCCCAGCTCAACTGTCAGGCCTGACCCTAACTGCATCTCCTCAGAAACACCTTCGATGGCTCCTCCCTGCCCTCCGGGGGCCACCCCTTACCTCTATGAGCTGTGTCTCTGCAGCCTGCTAGCTGCTCAGAGTCTGCTTGAACACTCACTTCTCTAACCATTTATGGTCCATCTTATCCACCAGACTGGGGCATGTGTGAGCACAGGAAGTGTGTCTGCCCGCCTCCCAGAGCCTGGCACTGTCATGAAAACTCTAGTGGGACAAGCGAGCTGCCCTCCCAGCTTTGCTCTCTCCGGTAGGTAGCATCTTGTTGGACAAGGATCCAACAGCTGGGCTGTTGTCCCAAGCCCTTGTCATACTTCTGCACCACTGTACACAGACATGCCTCCTCTGATGGCCTGGACTCCTCTGTCACCTCCTTCAGACCTTGCTGGCATCAGCCAGGCCCTGAGGTGGCACGGAAGCGCTTGTTTGATGAGAAACAAAGGGAGCAGTGAAAAGCCATCTTGACACTAAACTGGGAAAAACCAAACTTGGAGACTCAGAGGACTCCATGCCTTGTTGGGCATACGCTTCTTACCCCTGAGCTGTTTGTTCTGCTTGAATTATTTCCTGGCAGAGGACATGCATCTGAGGATGGTAAAGTGCACCTCTGAAGTGTTGGGGAGCATGCATTGTATAGCTAAAGTGGTAGATGAGTGTGGGTGGGTGACAGGTCTGAGGTGAGTGTGACTCTCGGCATGATTAAGAAGGGCTTGAGTAATTGCATGCTAGTGTGTGAGTATATGTGTGAATGCATTTGTGCCTGGGAAAAGGTGTATGGGGGTCTGAAAACCTGTGTGGGTGGCAGAAAGGTTGAAGCAGGTTGTGCCTGGGGACTGGGAAAGAGCTCCAGAGCTGTGCAAACCCAGACTGGCATCCTAGCACCATGGGCATGTTAGGATCAAGAAGGTTTTTTCACGGGTGAGTGGACACTGATGTTCAGCATAGACTGAGGGTCCAAGCCCAGTGCAAGGCCCTGTGGCCACTCTGCTGTTTCCGTCCCACCTCATCATATTTCCACTGTATCACATGCACAGAGCTGCCTCCTCTGAGGGAGGTAGCTGTGTTGGTCTTTGCAGCCACGTTCCCCAGACTTTGCTCCAAGAAGTGCTCATTTGATGATGGACCATGAGAAGCTGCCTTGACACCATTGCCCAGTGCAGAGCAGCTGGACATAGGCTCACACCGTGTCGCATGGCTGCCGGGAGGATGGCTGCTAATAACATGTATTCAGCATTTAGCCCTCAGCACTCCATTGAAATCAACAATGGTAGCTAGCTCCCGCCAGCAAATTAGACAGACAACAGTGAATAAAAGTCATCTTTTCAGGGTTAGGATTCCTTCACCATGATGTGCAGGGTGTGAGGAACCAGACAGCGGGTCCTTGACTGGCCACAGACTTGGTTCGAGCCCTGGCCTTGGTCTGAGGCTAAGGGACAGAGCTGGAATCTGCTCATAAGTCTAGCTCGCTCATGAAGGTCAGTCTGCAATGCCAGGACCCAGCCCAACGGCTTCTGGACACCAGTTTCCCAAAGCTGAAGCAACCGAGAGCAGCTGGGAGCCAAGCCTGGAGCTCTGTGTCAGGCTTCAGGTTTCTGTGTGGTCATGTACAGGCCTGTGAGGGGTAGGGACCTGGGGAATGTGATAGAGCTAGGGGAGCTCTGCCCTGCTCTCCTCAGATGACATCTGAAGGTGAACTCCCGCAGGCCCACCTGCCTCCAGAGTGAGTATGGCCCACCAAAGCCCAGGGCGCCTCCCCTAGAGCTGACCTTACACTTAATGGTAGGGAAGAGATGACGGTCTTAGACCCTCAGCTGGTCCTTAAGCCCTAGGGTAGCTCCTGACCCAGGCCTTCGTGTCACGTGGTTATTGCCATGCAGCTATGCCATCCTAAAAATAACCTGTTGTCACCCTCTGGCTTAGGCTCGGAGATGAGAACCCAACTATGTGGGCCAGGGGTCCATGGTCTGACTGGGAGGGGGTCAGGGGCTTGAGCAGATGCAGCGCTACTTGGTTGTGAGAGTAAATGTCTCCTCTGCTCCCTGAAAGCCAACACCACCACTCAAGAGGTGGCATGGTGTGAGGGACATTGAACTCTCAGAGAACTCTGAGTGGGTGGCCTCCTTCCTGTCCCTGGAGTCCCAGCTTCTGTAACTCTTGCTCCAAGAAGCCTCCCCTGACTGCTTCCCTCCTGTTCTCCCAAAGCCTGTGTCCCCATATCTGGTAGAGCAGTAGTCACATGGCCTGTGAGGACTGAGCGTGCCTCCAGGGCCGTGGGCCACATGGCCTGTGTTCAGTGCCTGGCACTGGCTCCAGTGAGGGAGTTAGAATCTGGGCTCAGCGGTGGCATTTCCAAGAAGGTTGTGCGACTGCCCAGTGCCTCATTTTCCCTATCTGTGCAGCAGGAATCTTGGGGCACAGAATGAACAGAAGTGGCCCCTAGCATGGTGTTTGGTGACAGAACACTGACAGAGGAAGGCCTCAGGGCGGGCTCCTGAGGTGGTAGGGCCTTCCCAGTATGGACGGATTTGTCCTGGGCTCGCTTCTTGTCTCGTCCTGCCTTGCTGCTGCGGCCCGCAGCTAGGTTTTTACTAGAGTCCACCCAGCCTGTCCCTGTTGGTGGACATGGACCGCAGGCTCTGGGACCTCCTGAGCGGGCTCCCACCTGTGAGCCCGAGGCTAACAGCACTCCTCCACTCCCACCATGGGGAATCTGGGCACGTACCTGAAGGCACGGATGGTGGTGAGCCCTTCCACGGTTTCGGCAAAGTGTGAGAGCAGGGGGAGCTGCGTTGCGTCATCCAGCTGCTGCAGGTCCCTGTGACGGACGGGGTGGTTAGCGGGCCGCCTGCTCGGCCTCACCTCTCGCAGCCTCAGTTTCTCACTTGCGGAGGGCAACACTGGGATGCTGCTGAGATGCTAATGGGGACGCCACAGGAGGTGCTTCTGTGCTCCACCAGAGCCCGGTCACCATCCTGGGCACCGTCCACCTCACATGCCCGGTCACCATCCTGGGCACCGTCCACCTCACATGCCCGGTCACCATCCTGGGCACCGTCCACCTCACATGGGGCACTCAGATAGGGGCAGTGTGTGTGTGTGTGTGTGTGTGTAAATGTATGTGAGAATGTGTGTCTGTATGTGAATGTGTGTGTATATGAATGTGTGAGTGCATATATGTGTGTGTGTGTGAGTGTATATGTATGTGTGTGAGTGTATGCACACACTGATTCCACTTCACATGGGACTGGCCAAAGGGACAGAGAAGCAGCTTTGACATTTTCAGTTCCTTGTTTTCTAAGAACCACAGCAGGCCTCAGGGCATCCTAGGCCAGGATCTAAATAGTTCCTGGGTGGGGAGAGGAGGCTACAGGTCTCTATGGCAACAAGAGGCCTCCTGCTCCCCGCAGCCACGTTATCATATGCCAGGTAGGCCAGCCAGGACACAGGAAGCAGCATCCCTAGACACTGACGCAAGAGCCAGGCATCCAAGGAATGGGCGAACATGTCTTCTTTGGCAAAAAGGGTGTGTGCAGGACAGATTGTACTACAGCGTGTGGGCACACTTGAGGAGTGGAGTGAGGCGTAATGTTCAAAGAGACACCGCCATCTTTGCTCACGTCAGTGCAGGGATTTCTGCATGGTGCTTAGAGAGTCTGGCCATTCAGACAAAAAGCCATTTATATCAATGGTGACTCTTATGGGCAGGTGATTAGGGTAAAAAAAATGCATCTATACATAATGATTATTGCTGCCAAGCAGTTTTGACTCTTGATTCTTTCAACTCTACGCCCCTGGGAAAGATACTTAACGTTCATATCATTACCCGAAGTAAGAAAAGCACGTTTTGTATCACATGCTTAAATCCCCAAAGCAAAGGTTGCACAGAACTGTTAGGTTATGACGACAGCCTAATGATTTGATATAGATCAAATAGAATGCATATATACACACACATGTATGGGCACGTACACATGCATACATATATACGCTCACACATTTTTTATACGTTGGGAATGAACCCGCCATGATAAGTAAGTGCTCACTTCCAGTCTCTGTTCTGCCTCACTGTTTTTCAAATGTTGGTTATGAGTCAGGATAGTGACTTAATGATGGCTGTAATTGGCAGTTTGAGTAATTGTGGCCTAGAGGGTCTCTTAAGTTTTCATTCTAATTTTTTGAATCAATGAGTCTAACAGAATTTCTCTTAAGAACGCTCTAGAGAATATTCTAGAAAAGGTGTGTGTGTGTGTGTGTGTGTGTGTACTCCCAAGGGCAAATATGATCCATGAGAGCAGCTGCAGGAGCCTCAGTCCAGTCGAGGTTTCTAGCCACTCTCCGCTCCCTGTGGGCTAAGGAGGGTGTTAATCTATCACACCTTTCATGTCAGGTGCTCCATGTCCCCGGCACCCAACCGGAGCCCAGCCTGATTCCAGAGTCCTACAGCTCCCACGGGCAGTGTCTGGGACAAATGCAGGAGGCCATAAACATTGTTCTCCCTGCCCTAGCAATTCCATTCCTGACCACATCTCCCAAGGAAATAACAGATATTACACGTAGAGTGTGTGCTGACCAATGGTGCGCTGGGGGATGGGGGTAGTTCCTCCATCTCTATTGGCTTTATTTTCAATTTTTGGGAAACATGACTCTATCATTTTTATTATCATGGTTCTGTCAAGCGTACCCAACTGCAAAAGACCTCCTATCCCTGTCCCCATACCTCCCCCGCAGGCCAGAAACGCTGCTGTCACCTGGAGGCCACTCGGAAGTACTTCTGGATGAAATAGCACACGACAGCCAAGGGTAAGAGGGCCACGAGGAACACAGGCGTGACATAGGAGATGACCGTCAAGGCAGAGACGCAGAGCAGGGTGGAGCGGCTCAGACACTCCAGCGTGGACGGGATGTGCTGTGGAGGCAGGAGGGGACAGCAGGGACGTTTCTGGATGAGACTCTTGGGAGCACCACCCGCCACCATGCTTGACTCTCACTTGTTGTAGGCCATGTGTGTTTGTCCCGCTTCCCTGCAAGGGCAGGAACCAAGACTCTGCTTCTCACCATCTAGCAAGATGGCAAGAAAGGAGAGAAGCCGAATCTAAGTGGATATTCAGAATACCCTGGAACCTTCCTAAATGAGTCAGTGAACTTTTCCATGGAAGCCAGAGGCTTCAGTCTTATGAAGCTCTCAAAGGAGGCAGTGTCAGTCAGAGAAGAACAAGGGGCTCCTCACTCAGGGACACTGTATCCCCACACAGGGACACTGTATTCTCCACACAGGGACACTGTATCCCTACACAGGGACACTGTATTCCCCTCCCCACACAGGGACACTGTATTCCCCTCCCTACACATTGACACTGGGCTCCCCACACAGGGACACTGTATTTCCCTCCCTACACAGGAACCCTGGGCTCCTCACTCAGGGCTTTGAACATCTATTCAGAGAGACCAGCATCTAAGAGGAAACGCTCCCAGCGTCCAGGGAAAGCATGACATAGGCAGTACCTGGTCAATGGTGTTACAGTCAGAAGAAAATCTGTTCAGGATACTCCCCAGGGGCGTGGTCTCAAAGAACCTAAGAGGCAAGCAGAACCATTATTTATTGATGGGCTTGCTCTCTGTTCATGGAATGGGGGCAGATATTTGTTTGATTTAAATATTTCTAGAACTGCCTGGCTTCCTAGGAGCAGTTGCCTTCGTGGGTCTGCAAATATCTGGCTCGTGTCCTTCCATATAGCCTCCCTGACCTGCAGCTCACCATGACCACTGATACTCTCATCCACCTGACTCACTTGGCAACTGTTCCCGTGGGACACAGCCCTCTCCCAGGAGAGCACGTCCCTAGGGACAGCCTGTCAACCGGCTGACAGTGAGAGGCTGTGCTGGCTGTCAGCACTCTAGCTGTGCCTGGGAGTTGGCCCAACCCAACCAGAGATCTTTTGAACTTCAGACTGGGGGCAAACAGAGGGTAAGTCAATGAGGCCGCCATGTCCACTGGCCACAGAGAGACAGCAAGGCTGGAAGGTGGAAGTATGGCCAGGCAGTGAGGCCGCTATGAGGTCATGGAAGTCTGGAAGCCGTGAGGCCAAGTGACCAGCACGCCCATGTGTTTCCAGCCAGCCTGGCCGGCCAGTCGGGCGTGATGCTAGAGTACCAGGTGCTGTGAGGGCTCTGCGCCATCTCATTAGGGCGATTCAAACAGCTAATCCTGCTCCCCAAAAGTGCAGTCTGCAGAGGGAGGGGAGAGAGGTCGCAGTGGAACTGTGGGCAGCACTTGTAGCACCCAGGGAAGGGAATCAACCGTTACCTGAAGCCTGCACATGCTCACGTTAAGGGCTGGTGTGACATCGGATGAGCCAGCTCTGTAAAATGCTCACAGGGTCTGCTGAGTAAGTGCAAATCCTCCCTGCTTCTTGCATAAGGACACTTCTAACACGCTGTTACCCTCACAGGCCCGTGACAGACGCCATCTGTGCTTATTTTACAGATGGGGGTCTGCCTGGTATGGCTGGGCCTGGGTTACCTCATGGGGGCCAGGATGATGCGGTTGAGCAGGCTGCGGTGCAGCCGCTTGGCCACCTTCAGCCCTGTCCATTCTACAGTGACAGAGGTGACAAGGCACAGCACGATGCCCAGGCTGCAGAGCACAGTGAATACCATGGCACAGACAGACTGGTCCAGGGCGCATTCCTGGGTGGGAGGAGAATGAGTGTGTCGCGGGGCTGTTTGTGGGCTCAGCCCTCCCTTCCTCTGTCAGCCCTGCTGTGGGCAGCAGTCCTACCTGGCTGAGAGAACAGTTCCTGGCAGCAGGGCTCAGGACCAGGGCACTGTCAGTCCACTTGGCCAGCCAATAATCAATGGCCACCAAGACCATGTGCTTGAGCAGCTGGGAGAAGACAAGCAGGGACAGAAGCAGAATGCCGGCAGAGGACAGGTACTTAGTACAGGCTCGCCACGGGATCTTGGCTCGCTGATGCAGCACCGAAGATAAGTTGTCGTCTTCCTCACTCTCAGCTGCCTCCTCTGCGGGTTGCAAGAACCCACCCTGTAGCTTCACAGATCACAACCCTCTGAGGGTGAGCCAGGGTGAGGGTGAGTCTTATTCCCACTTACAGACGGGAAAGCATACAGAGAGAAAGAAGATGCTGAATCAAACCACGCCACCCAACCACGTCCAGGCTCTCTGGGCAAAGGCTAATGCCCTCACTAGAACCACCCATAAGACAAGCTCTGGGCAAACTGGGCGGGGCTAGCTACAGCATATTGACTGAGGCGGGAGGACTGCCCACCGTGGGCGGCGCCGCTTCATGGGCTGGGGCCCTGAACTGAGTAAACAGGAGACAGAGAGCTGAGCTGCTCCCTGCTGTGGACACCACATGGCCAGCAGCCCCCACCCTTCACCACGCTTTCTTGGCCACCATGGACTACACCCCTAGGCCTGCAAGCCCGAGCAAAGCTTTCCTAAGGCGGCTTCTTGTCAGGTACTTTGGCAGAGCAAGAAGGAAAGCGGCCAGCACGTCGTGCTGTTAACTATTCTCCCAGGCTGGTGGTCGCACCTTCCTCCTCTTCCTCATCCAGCAGAAGGCCGTCTCTTGAGGACATGGCACGGGGCAGGCCCTGAGATGGCTCGGGCACTTTTCTCTCCATGACTGTCTCCTGAAAGATAGTGTGTTCAGAGTGTGTTTGTGGGAAGTAGAGCTTGGGGCGACTACCTTAGTGATGACTGGCGTACAGGTTGTCTGTGCCTCAGGGAGGGTTCTCTCTCTCTCTCTCACATACACACACACACACACACACGCTCATTCTGCCAGAATTAACTTCTCCTCTTCATCAACTAACAGCACTGCTACGTCTCAGAGGGGGATATTCTTTTGTGTATGAGGACGTCTCTGTAGCCCAGACTAGGCTTGAACTTTCCATCTTCCTGCCTCAGCCTCCCTGATGCTAGGGTTCCAGGCATGCACCACCACATCTGTTCCTCCTGTTCTTAGTCTCTGAGATTCAGGCAACTTAGGCAGACACACGAGCACAGACTGGCTAATCCTCACATTCCAGCATCCTAGTTGTAACCACCCAGTCAGGGCGGGCATGTGACCAGACTGGATGACAAGGTTCTGCTGAACCATGAGGACACTGGCTGGTTGCAGAAGGGAACCCTGGGGCTGCCGACCCAGCCCTGCTGCTGTGAGACCGGGGCCGGTTCGAGGGCTGTGGGGCAGAGAGACAGAGAGAGACAACCCTGATGGCGACCCAGCAACGAAGAGAGCCCCAGCTCTCCTGGGACCCTTTGGTTTCCTCACCTCCCTCTTTCGCTAGTCTGAGCTGATTGATGGAGCCTTTTCCCGGCATGTGGGCGTCTGCGTGCACCTGACTCTGCGCTGGGTCCCTGCGAAGCTGCCAGCACGGCCTGGCAGAGGAGGCTCAAGACAACCCTCCCCCTTCCTTTTGGAGACTTCCTGGAGGCAGTGAGGTCAGACGGGCCTGTGAGTTCTAGCTGTACCCAGAGGCGGCAGCGTGGCCCCCAAACCCTCACCTTCTCCAGCTCCTGGTCCTGCCGGTTCATGAGGGTCTTCCAATGCTCAAAGAGCTGGCACTCAGACCTCTGGAAGTCCTTGAGTGTGCCCTCCCTCTGGATGGTGCCGTCCTTCATAGCAATGATCTGTCAGGGCAGCCACGAGGCAGGTGTGCTTGCTTGGGGTCTGGGACAGGTGTAGCAGCCCTCACGCTCTGAGGACTACCACCTCGACCCCCCGCCTGTGCAGTCAGGTAGCCCACCCTTGCCAACACGCTTCTCAGTGGGCCCCTCTGCAGAGAGAGTAATTATACCACAGCCAGTGTGGCAGGTTACCCGAAGGACCCCGCCAACATCAGCTTCTGTCTGCTGAGCAGGCCAACTGCATGCTGTCCTGAGCTGGCCCTGATGGTAGGTTCTATCAATTGGTGGTAGCACGCCTGTTAATCCAAGCAGCTGTGGCTGTGTCTTCTGAAATCCGGCAAACTCTACGTGAAGCACCCAGTGACACCACCATGCGGAGCTGCTATTAGCCGGCACCTACCCGTCCTGGGGTCCTGTGCACAGCTACCTCAAAGAACCAGGCGCTTCCATCTCTCCCTTACTGGACTCAGGATCATTCTCACCTACAACCATCTTGCTTTGTGAAGCCATTTCACCTGTTTTAAGAGCTTTCCGAATTATTTGTTGTCTTTTTCATAGTGGAGGAGGCTCTCATTCCACAAGGAAGATTTATTTTGAGAGAAATTAATTAACAGGCCTTTTTGGCTCAGATGTGAAGATCAGAGAGGGTCTCAGATTCCCTGCTGTCCAGGGCTATTTTGGTATAGGAGTAAGCAGGTGTAGATTTCCAAGGGCCCACTATCTTTATCTTAGTGTTAAGTGACTCCCAATGAGATGGAGAGTAACTGTATCCCTACCTACTGACGAAGGGGTGTTGGAGAGGCTTAGTCAGCATGGGGCTCACAACACCATGTTCTGCGGGAGCGGTGTTGTCTGTAGGACTACTGCACTGTTCCTTCCAGCATTCTCCGGGACTGAGGCTCCTACCCACTCACCCCAGAAGGCCAACGGCCCAGGCAGTTGACTCTCCCCTCTAGACAGGCACATCTACAGCCAGGGGAAACAGGCTGGACGAGGCTTTCCAGAAGGTAGAGACGGAGTGTCTGGTGCTGGCCCAAGGTACACCAGAAGGGAACCAAGCCAGGCAGGGAGTGTCTGCAGGCCTCGGTGACACCAAGTCTCTGGACTATAAGCGTTTCCCAGCCTGCATAAAGCCCCCCGCCCCCATCACCTGTGCCCTGTGGCCCCTCACCCAGTCTGCATGAGGCAGGTACTGTAGCTTGTGCGTCACCAGGACCACTGTCCTCTTGTCATCCCGGAGCAGCTCAAGGATGCCGGCCTGCATCAGGTGGTCGCTCAGATGGACATCCAGAGCGGAGAAAGGGTCATCCTGAGAAAGACGATTAGGTGGAGGCAGGCGCGTGGGGGATGGGTGGGTGTGAGGAGAAGCCGATCTAGGCACTGATGCTGGTTAGCTGTGTGGCCTTGGACCACCTGTCTGACCTCAGTCAAGCGCCACTGTCTCACTCATCTCCCTTAAACAGGCCACTTCCTGTCCCGAGCCATCCTATGAAGCCTGAACGCATCGGTACCATACCCCAGGCTCTCCCAGTCTGCCCGGTCTTCCTTCCTAGCCCCACTTCCCACCTGTCCTTCCCAAGCTCCCTCCCTTCTAGGTCACTGTCCTGGGCTTCGCCTGAGCTGCCCCTTCCGTGTGGCGTACTGCTCTGCCTTGTGCATACTGAACTACTCTTACCCACCCAAGCACGAGTCCTTCTGTGTCCTGAGCAGCTCTGTCCCAGGGACAACTCTGCAAAGCCAGCTCTGATTTTTTGTACGCTCCTGCCTGCAGGCCCCCGAGATCTCAGGCCCTGTGAGATGAACTCAATGGGCAGGGGAAAGTACCTGCTGGACTTTTATTTGAGTTGGGCCTTGGATGACCTAGAACTTCATCAGCTGCATGTTAGGTCTAAGAATGTGTGCACGAAGCATCGCTGGTGAGGAGTGCTGTGGGGGTCAAGGGGCAGGGCAAGAGGTGAAGCTAGGATCAGAGAGCTGAGGATTTTTGTACTGGGTCTTTGTCCAAACGCTCCATTTCCCTTTGGTTTAATTGACTCTTGAAGAATCTCTTCCAGAAAGCTCTCCCTGATCACTCTGGCCATCACAGCTTTCTCATGGTCTGGGCCATACAGCGTAGCTTTGAACCAGCTATATTTCCTGCATGTATGTGAGTCTGTCTCCCTAATCAAACTTCAAATCTTCAAGGTCAAGGGCTGGGTCTTAAGATTCTTCAGTATCAACCAAGGTACTTGACACAGATCTTGGCATGAGGTAGGCAAGTTTTATCTCACGTTTGATGGCTAGACTGCTGTGTTGAGAAGGGTTCTGAGGGCAACTTGAGTTCCCTGGAAGCTCAGTAATTGATTCCCAATATCTAACCTGAGCACAAGCTGGGAAGTGGTGTCACACACTCTCTGTGTTTGCCTTCTGAGAACCGGGCATCTGTGGTGACAGTTTTGTCTCTAACCACAGCTTGTCTCCTCTCGAAGTTATTGAAGGGCTCAACAGGAAGTCCATAGTGGGTTATCAGCACTGTTCTGACCTGCCTCAGTTTCTCCATAAGTAAGATAAAGGCAGTATCTCTAGCAGGAGAGCTTTGTTCCTGGTTAGAGAGGTTGCTGCTGGATGATGATGGTGATGATGATGATGATGAGTGTCAGGGAACCAAGTAAGCAGGCAGTCAGAGGTGAGGGCCCAAGGGAACAGTCATCTGAGACACTCACCAAGAAGACAACATTGGTGTGCTGGTAGAGGGCTCGGGCCACACTGATTCGCTGACGCTGACCACCAGACAAATTGATACCCTGTCATCAAGAGAGAGGAAAAGATTGTGCCCTCAATCTTTCAGGCTCTCCTGTGCAGAGAGATGTAGTCATCCTCATTTTGGGATGGCTGGCCTCTCCCATCAGCCATGATGCTGTGTAAATATTCCTCCAAACTGAAGCATCCTCTCCTGGATGGAGGAAGGAGACATATAAGACTCAGGGAGCTAAGAAATTATATGGTATTCAAGAAGCAAGGAAAACTCACAAGGTTCAGAAAGCTCCAGAAACTTACAAGATTCATAGGACTCTCCCCATGGTTATATCAGCAGGAGCAATTGCTGTGGAAGGGAGACTCCAACTGGGAAAACTGCAGTAAGTTGTGCAGGTTGCTGCAGGAAAGCAGCTTTTGTGAGTTAATATCCATACTGGAGCGGCCTTTGGGTGAGTCGCTAATACTCCTGTTACTAACCCCAAGAGACTCATGGGCTCCCTAAGACAGACTCAGATGGAACTGTGTTTTAGTCTGTTGTTGCTACAATATCTGGGGTGAACAGAGTTTTTTTTTTTAATGTCTCCCCAGGAGAAGTCACACAACTTAGGTCAATGGTCATCATAATTTTGTTCTACTTGAAGCTCTTCAGCCCTTTGCATTGTCCTATTCTACCATTCATTTAGGGTACTCAGGACCTCGGGGCACAGTGGAAACATTGTTAGGGAGCAGGGGCTGCTGCCACTAACCCGTTCCCCAATCTGAGTCTGGTCTCCGTGGGGCAGGATGTCTATGTCTGGCTGCAGGGAGCAGGCTTCAATGACCATCTTGTACCTGGAGAGTAAGGACAGGGAGTCAGCTGCTTGGCCTGGTCAGAGCGGGGCCTCAGTCCTTGCGTGGTCACCAGGCTGTGGGCTGACGGGCGCAGTGAGTGATCGCTTTAATGCACTTCCTGCCTTGTGCAAGCAAACACCATGAGAGCAGCAAAGAGCTAAGGTCAGCGTTTACACAGCCTGGGGTAAGTTAAATATTTGAAGGATGAAATTGTTTGGGAGCAAATAGGCCGAGTGAAGGATGAGGGGGGCTTGAGGGCCCTGAGCAGTAGGAAATGCAGCCAGAGCTCTTGCTGGGGCACCATCTGGGAAAATCACTGCTGAGTGTCTGCAGGTGGTAATGGTGGTGGCTGATCAAATATTTGCCTAGCCTGTTCTTATCTTCCTCTGGACAGCTCTCAGCCTGAGCAGGTGCCAGCCAGCATCCATGGAGACTTCAGGGTTTCTTGGTGACACGTGCCCTTAGGCAGCTTTGGATTTGAGACCCATTTCAGCTATTTACTGGCTGGCCTTGGGTAAGTTACTTCATCTTCAGAGCCTTGTTTTCCTCATCCATAAAATGGGCATAAGAGTGTTACTGTGTCAGGGACATGCACATATATGAGAAGCCTGGCACCTAGCTAACTGCTAAGTGATCAGTGGTTATGACTGGCTATGACTGCCATCAAGGAGCGTCGTGTGTGCGTTGGGGGGGAGGACTAGAGCTGATAGTGGGGTAAACCCACTTCACCCCCACTTCTGTCCTAGCTGGACGAGGCAGCAGTGCCCTCTCCTCCTCTAACACATGGGCAGGGGATGCTGGAACCTGGGGACATTTGGATCCTTCCCAGATGGGTAGATGGCCGGACTGCAGGATGCCAGGTGCCGAGAGCCACAGCCACCCCTCCGCAGCCTCTCTCCTGGAGGCTCTTACCGCTGCTTATTGAAGGGGCTCTCGAAGGTGATGTTCTCCTCCACAGTGGCATTTAGCAGCCATGGTTTCTGAGATGCATAGGCCACAGGGCCTCTGCTCCTGGAACAAACTGGAGGTGAGGGTGAGGGTCTTTCTGGGGCTCATTCTCAGAACTGTCAGGCCACTCAATGGCTTAGACTGGGGCAAGAAGGAGAACATACTGATAGTCAGGGCACGTGGCAGGAACCTGTGCTGGGCACTGCGTAACACAAGTCAGGTTCCTCCTGATGGACTCAGCCCTCCAGAAAGGTCTCTACTTCCCTCCAGCCCCACTTTGTGCCACCCCAGGGACCCACTCCACAGCCACACGCAAGGCTCGGTGCAGCCAGACTCGGGAAGGGACCCACTCCACAGCCACACGCAAGGCTCGGTGCAGCCAGACTCGGGAAGGGACCCACTCCACAGCCACACGCAAGGCTCTGTGCAGCCAGACTCGGGAAGGGACCCACTCCACAGCCACACGCAAGGCTCTCGGTGCAGCCAGACTCGGGAGCCTCACTGACCACACGGGTATATGAGGAGACCCGGACTTGGCTCATTTAAAAACGAGAATGAGGAAGGCCCGCATGACACAGGCCTTTAGAGGAAAACCTCCCCAGTCAGAGGAGCCTCTGCAGACTCCATCAAGGCTTGAAGCAATGTTCTGAGGAAGTCCTGGAGAGCCCAAGCCTCTGGTGGCTAGGTACAGGACTTCTCTCCCCCGCCCCCATAAGCTTTCTCCAGCCCCATCTCAACCCTGAGGCAGGGAGGATCCCCAAGTGTCACCAACCCAAGAATTCCTTAGCCCGGCTTCCTTACAGCCTCGGCAGCTGCTGGGCTCCTCACAGAAGCAGAGCCAAGGAAATCACATCCAGTGTGTGCACCTTCCAAAGCCCACCCACCCGCTCCCACACCCTCCACTGCAGAAGCTGCTGAGAATGAACATGCATGGTGAGCAGAGGTGTGGACACTCCCAGGCTGGAGTGGAGCACAGAGCTCCTCCTGCAGCCAGAAAGGCGCCACAGTCCGGGGCCTCGCAGAAAGCCTGCTAGCCAGGCATGTACGGTCAGCACAGCTACCTGGCATCCGCGTCAGCCGCTGTCTCCCGTTCTGGGCTGCTGAAGTGGAGAAGAGACACAGGTCAGGCTCCCCTGATGGGCTGGGCCCTTCATGGGGGATGTCTAGAGCCTTCAAACCAGCCTCCTGGTTCTTCTGCAATCCCCTGGCACCCAGCCTGCAGCCACATATGAGCTACTAGACTGTCCTTGAACTCACGGACCTTGAAAATGGGATCACAGGCTCACCCCACCAGGCCTGGGATGGGTACAGAGCATTGTCACAGCTAAGGTTTTTTTTTTTTCCCCTTCCCCTCTGCAAACCATGTTTTGCCTTCATCAGAACTGCGTGGCTTAGCAGAGCACGTGACAGCACAACCATGGATTCATTCTTGGCATCCTCACCCACAGGGTGCACCACCCCACCCATGCCAACCCCGTCCCGGGGCAGTACCTGGGGTCCTCTCCCTCGCTGTCTGCAAGGCTGCTGGGTCAAACAGAAAGATCAGCACCAGTTACTCCACCGCTTTCCACCACACTGGAGCATCACGGAGGAGTCCCTGCTCTACCTCCCACCCTCTCCAGAGGCCTCGGTGGCTTCCTTGCTGCAGAACTGACTCGTCTGATCTCAGCACCTGGCTGAGGACCCTCCAGACAGCACGGCTCAGCTGGCGCTCCTGGCATAGTCCTGGGGCAGCACCGAGGCTGGGTGGGCACCAAGGCAGTTTCCTACCAGGGACAGTTGAGCTCAGGGAGGGGGCGGGGCTTTGCTACCACAGTCACCAACACCGCACACAGGGCTTCTCACAGTGCAGACTCGGATCGTGGGTCAGAAATAACTGGAGACTGCTTTTAAAAAGTGGAAAGTGTCAGTGTGCATGACAGGCAGCTTAGACCTGGGGTTTTCTTGAATCTGTCAGCGCAGGAAGGTGAATCCTCCCACGGTGAGAGGCACTTCGGAATCAGTAATCTGAATTGTGGGGCCCGGTTTTTCTGTGGTCTTTCTCCTTTCCCCGCTCAGCACCACTCAACCTTCTAGGAACACCTCCCACTGATAAAATGTGACTTGTGATACATACACGAGGAAAAAAAAAACAACCTCTGCATTCACGCAGGGCTTTATGATTACAATTCCTAAATTAGAAGTATCTTTAGACAAGGCCTCCACGCAGCTCAGACTGACCGCAGATTTGCTCTGTAGCTAAAGATGACCCTGAGCTCCTGGTCTTCCTATTTCAGCCCATCAGGTGCTGGGACTCCGGACCCGAACCTCCGCACCTACTTATCTTATTTTAATAACGCTGAAGGCAGCCGTGACTTATTGAGCTTTTGTAAATACTGATAAGCACTGTAACAGAATGGTCTCTTAATTTTTTTAGATTTCTTTATTTGCTTTTATATATGGGCATTTAGCCTTCATCTGTGGCATGTGTGTGCCTGCTAACCCTGAGGTCAGCAGAGGGTGTCCTATGCCCTGGGTCTGGAGTTAAACACATGATAGATGGGAGCTGTCTTGGGGGTGCTGAGAACTGAACCTGGGTCTTCTGGAAGAGCAGCTCTTAACTTCAGAACCATCTTTCCAACCTTAGAATGATCGCTTTAATGTACCAAACAACCACACAGAGTTGTTTTGATTTCTTAGTTCCATTTTGCTCATATATCTGGGCTCTGAGGGGCTGAGTAACTTATTCAACGTCACACAGCCTGAAAATGACAAGAACCTGCTCTGGTTCAGGACCAAGTAAGCTTGTGACACATTTGTCATCACAGTCCCTGGCCCTGTGCTCTGGGTTTGTGGTCCCTGTCCATTCTCCCAACCCCGAACCTATGGAGGTGATTGACAATTCCTAGGCAGACCACTGACTTGTGATGGAAAACCCAGAGCTGACAAGCACCTGCTCTGTGGCCATAGCCCAGGTAAGTTTCTCTCGGAAGACTTCCTCCAGGGTAGCAAAGGCTGTGGTCTGCATCTCTATGGCCTCCCCCAGGACTCACCATCCCCCCCCCCCTCCGATAGCCCTGACTCAGCCCTGATCATCTTGCTCTGTTAGTTCTCCTAATGGACTTCCTTGTTCTCCATCAGCGCCTGTGTTCCCAGCGGGATTTAAAGGCAGGAGGAACATCTTTCCCGCCCCTACTGTGCTCAGCACGTGACAGATCTGTACTATATGGAGCCTGTCTTTCTGGGTCTGGGCTACCTCACTCAGGATAATGTTTTCTAGTTCCACACATTTGCCTGTCGATTGCATGATTTCCTTGTTTCTAATAGCTGAGTAGTAGTCCACTGTGTAAATGCACCATGTACCACAATTCACATCTGGGTTGTTTCCAGTTTCTGGTTACTACAAATAAACCTGCCATGAACATAGTTGAACAAATGTCCTTGTGGTATGGTGGAGCACCTTCTGGGAATATGCGCAGGAGTGGTACAGCTTGGTCTTGAGGTAGAGCTACTCACTACACGGTAAGTACTCACTTATTAGTGGATGTTAGCCATACAGTACAGGATAACCATACTACAATACACAGACCCAAAGAAGCTGAGTGTCAAGGAGGCCCAAGGGAGGATGCTTGAATCTCCCTCAGACGGGGAAACAGAATGGATGCTGAAAGTGGATGAAGGGAGGGGTCTGGGTGAGAGGGGGTGTGGGGAGCAGAACGAGGGTGGGGATCGGATGGGGAGAGCACAGGTGGGAGGCAAGAGGGCTGGGAGAGAGAAGGGAAACCGAGGGGGAGGACATCTCTGAGACAAGCTGGAGACAGAGTAGGCTCCTGGGAGGACATGGGGATGACTCTAGCTGAGATTGCTAGCTGTTGGGGAACATGGAAGCTGGGGGCCAACTCCTAGGCAGGAGAGACCTCCAGTGCAGGGAGGGGGACACCAATCCACCCAGAAACCTTAAATCCCAAATTTACCCTGCCTAAATGGATGAAGATGAAGCAGAGAATGAAGGAATGGGCAACTGACGCCTGGCCCAAACTGAGACCCACTGTACGGGAGAGAGCCAACCCCGGGCACTATTAATGATACTCTGCTATGACTGCAGACAGGACCTAGCATGACTGTTCTCTGAAAGGCTCCACCCTGCTGCAGAACAAAACATACTGAGACCCACAGCCGAACATTAGGCGGAGCTAGGGGGATCTTGTGGAGGAGTGGGGGAAGGACAGAAGGTCCCGGAGGGCACAAATCCCCTCAAAATGACCAACAGAGTCAACTAACCTAGGCCCATAAGGCCTTAAGGAGACTGAAGCACCAACCAAAGAGCATGCGTGGACTGGACCTAGAGCCATAACACATATGTAACTGATGGGCAGCATGGTCTTCATATGAGTCCCCTAGCCACAAGGGGAGCGTGGGTCATATCTGATGTGGACTCTGTTGCCTGCTCTTGCGTCACTTTCCCCTAGCTGGGCTGCCTTGTCTGGCCTCAGTAGAAGAGTAAGTCCTGGTGTGACTTGATGGGCCGGGGTGGATTTGTAGCAGGGAGCTCTCCTTTTCTGCGGAGAAGGGAAGGGGGCGAGGAGGAAGAGGGTGGGAAGGTAGGACTGGGATGAGGTGGGGGGGCTGTGATCAAGATGTAAATTGAATATTTTTAAAATTAAAAAAATTAAAGATAAAAAATGAAGTTTGTTAACAGGGTTACTAATCATTAGGGAAGAGGGAGAGAGGAAAGTGAGTGAGCAAGTGAGGGTTGAGTTCTTGCTGGTGGCCATTCCTATGCACAGTGCCAAGGATTTTGCACTCGGCATGGTCTCACCCTACAACTGCATCCTGTTCCCACGTTATAGATGAGCACACTGAGGCTTCCGGGGGTTGGAGGAGAGGCTCTGCGTGACAGAGTCGAGGAGGAGAAGCTGGAGTGCTAACCAGGGTTCACTTCCTCTTTCTACTGTAGCCCTAAGCTCCTGGCAGGAGCCTCACTCAGGCTCTGTGTATATACTTTACACAAAAAAGTAGAGTAGCACATGTGGCCAGCCCCTTCTTCTCACCAACTGCTGGAGTGTGTGCATGGCGCGCACACACGTTATGTGTTTTGTATGTACCTCTTCATGTGGGCATGTCTCATGTTGGTGCATGCAGCTGGAGGCCAGAGGTCCGAAAGTGACTTTCTCAGTTGCCCTCCACCTTGTGTTTTGAGACAGGGACTCCCGCAAACTGGAGTCCACTGTCCAACAAAGTCCAGAACGTACGTGCCTGCCTCCTGAGCATCCAGCTTTGCCCCCGAGAGCAAGCAGCCTGCTGAGCAAATCTCTCTGCATTCCCCTCCTCTCCTGGCCTGTAGTCTGCATGCCAAGTTACACCAGGGTACAAAGCCTGGCCTGCAGGGGCTCATGGTTGGATGGGTGAATCTGACAGACAGACAAAAGGCAGAGACCTCGGAGAAAGGGAGGAGGAACCAAAGTATTAGAGAATTTTGAGGAAGCTATTCAAATGTACGAAATGAAAAAGACTGGGAACTTGGGAGGTGAAATAGGTCATGTGTTTAGCTTCTTTATACTTGTGTATCTTTCCTAATTTAAGGTGCATCTAACATTTTATTTTTAATGATGTGTATTTGTGTGTCTGTGTGGGTATGTGTACACGGGTACAGTTTCCTAGGAAGTCTAGAAGAGGGCATTGGATCCCTGGGAACTTGAGTTCTGGGCAGTTGTGAGCTTCTCTGTATGGCTGCTGGGAACTGAACTTAGGTCCTCCGCAAGAGCAGAAACTGCTGAGCCATTCCTCCAGCCCCTAATGCCTCTCTTTTTGAAATTACAATATATATACATATACAATATATATGTATGTATGTATGCATATATATTTTTTGAGTGGTATTAGGGACTGAATCCAGGCCTCAACAGCCTCATTTTGAAATGAGGTCTTGCTGAGTTGCCCAGACTGTTTTGGACCTCACAGGCCTTGAAAACGGGATCACAGGCTCACTCACCAGGCCTGGCAGAAAATGTCATTTTTAAAAAGTCATTTGGAAGAGGAAGGCATGAGGCACGTTTCACAGAAGTCAGATGAGCTGAACCTTGATGGGTGGGGAGGGCCAGGGGACAGTTGGGAAGGAGGTAATGGTAGAGAGGGACGCAGCACATGGAGACAGGCAGTGAGGAGGTGTGAAGAATACGGCTGTACACTGTGTGAAAGCCCCTTACTGAGAAGTTCCTGTTTCCTTTCCACTGGGCACGCAAAGGTACAGACAGTGTGAGAGAAAGCTTTGTCAGCCCAGCACACTGGGAGGAGATGCCCTTTCTGCCCAGTGTAGGCAGTGGGAGAACCAAGTACCCCAATGTGCATTGTGTTTTGAATATAAATAGTTCCCCACAGGCTCAGGCACCTAACACTGCGTCCCTCTTTGGGAGTTCTGTTTGGGGAGGCCATAGAGGTCGGGAGGACCCTTGCCAGAAGCAGGACCTAGCTGGAGGCAGTAGCTCGCTAGGTTGAGACCATGTGACTGTCTTGCCCCTGCCCTCTTTGTCCCCTCTCTCCCTCTGCTTCCTGTCTCTCACGAAGCTGCCTGCTCTTCACCCGTCCTCAGCGGCCATGAGGTATGCCTCACCGGAATCAACTGAGTCAAAGGCTATGGATTTTGCTTGTTTGTTTTAAAGGCAGAGTCTCACTCACTGTGTCGTCCTGGCTGACCTGGGACTTGCTGTGTAGACCAGGCTGGCCTCAAGCTCACAGAGATCTAAAGGGCTATAGCCGTGAGCCAAAACAATTTGTTCTCCTGCCTTAAATTATGTCCTCAGGTATTGATTACAATGGTGCAGAATAACTCAGGCCCCCAGCTTTCATTCAAGATCCCAGCAATGAATTAAAGGGGGCGAGGAGGAAACTGACGAGGGAGGAGGTTAGGACCCCCAGAGCCTCTAAACTTCACTGTCTCTCCCACCCACAGCTCTGTGACTACCCTGAGCTCCCACCCACTTGCTCCTCCCTGTGCAGTTGGTGCCAAGGCAGAAAAGCCTAGAAACAGAAAAGGCAGGGTATGTTTCGTTGCCTTAAAGGAGGAAAGTAAGTTCCAGGAAGCTGGCATTTGTCACCTGCCCAAGGCCACGAAGCAAGGGAGTGGCCCAGTCAGAGCTCAAGAGGCCACCTGCTTCCCAAGCCTGGCTGGTCCTATCCAAGTCTCTTGTCTACTGGCCTCTTCCAGGAGACTCAGCGGACACCCAAGTCCCCAGTCTCTCCTTGGCACACTTGGGTCCACCTAAGGGTGGGAGTCAGGCAACTCTGAGCCAAAAACCACAAATCAAGAGGCAGGCTCTGAGAAAGGCCTAGAAACAAGGAAGGCTGTTATTGGGCATAGAAAGACACACCCATAGGTCACATGTGGGTGCCTCAGTAGATGATAGGGAGAAGGTAGCAAGGAGTCCTGGCAAAACAAGATTTGTACTTCCTCCTAGGGTGGGAAACTTTTCCCCACCCTGTGCTTTCTGGAAACATACTTCCTGATGGGTTTTGGGGGACAATAGAAATTAGGTTAGAGTAGGGACTAATGGCTTTATTCTTCACTTTCTGGGAAATGAATGGTACCTGAGTGTCTGCTAATATTGACTTTTATTAACATGTTTTCTTCTTAGAGATTACACATAGAGTTTCAAATTCCCAGGTTGACAGTTCACTGCCTCTGGAAGCCAGGGGGAGGCTGATGACTCATGAAAGAGGAAGTGTGGGCGTCACACTTTAAATTCTTTCCTCAGGTATTGAGTCCTAGTACCATGGCCTACTCAGGACAGCTTTCCATCCTGAGGCTCCTTCTACATAGTTCTATCTATCTGGAGTTACCTGGGGGCAAGGGCCGGACTTTCTTCCCTTAGTTAAATGGAGAAGCTGCCAAGATCCTGTCCTGGGCTCCTGGAGAACAGCATGGGTCCTTAGGGGCCCCAGAGCCACACAGACCAATCACCACACAGAGCGTGAGGTGAACTTACAGGGCTGGCTCTTTCCCAAAGTGGGCGCAGAAGTTAGGAGCTTGGGTTAGGGAGTAACTTGGGTAAAGGCTTGTGGGAGAGAGAAGCACTAATACAGTCCCTGGCTGTCCCTGGTTCATTCATTTGTAAATGAATTCATTTAGTAACGTGACTATGGATTCAGGGAGAAAAATAAAACGTGGTTCTTGTCTCCAGGGAGCTTTCTATGGCCTCCCCTGGGAGACAGGCTGGGGTACAGTATGGGGCTTTTGTTCTTGGCAGGAGGCACATGGCTGAATAATAACATTTATCATAATATTTATAGGGCTCTTGCTACATGCTAGGCTAATCCTCTCATCCCCATGGGTTAAAAGGGGAAACTGGTACAGGACGCTTATGGAATTTTCCAAAACACACAGATCAAATCTGATCTCAGGGAGCCGGGCCCGAGCATCTGCTCCTGCCTGCTCAGCCATACTTAGCTCATTTGGTCCTTGCAGGAATAAATGAGCGGTTGCACCCCCAAGCTGAGCTCTATCTCCCTGGAGCGTTTTCCATGCCACACCTCCCTAATCTCCCAGCTTCTGCCCTGTGCTCCCGGGACTCTATCTGGCGGCCTGGTCACCAGGGCTTGGCCTTGCTAAGGAAGATCTGTCCTGCCATGGTCCTTGCCTCCAGCTGTAAGGCATGCACTGTCAGGAAGGGCCTCTGGGTCAAAAGCTATTCTGTTCATGGTGCACTTCATCTCTCTGAAGAACCAAGGTCCAATATCTTGGGTTCTGATCCCTCCCCCTCTCAGGAATGAGAGGGATTCAATGTACAGCTCCCATTCTTAGCTCATTGCTCTGAGATAGATGTACAGGTGGAGAGGGGCACTCTGTGATTTTGCAGGACAAATAACAGAAGCCAACAGAGTCACAGCGAGTTAGACTCTCTTGTGCAGCCATTTTAATGAGCTCCTAGCTGGCCTCCCCTTTGGTCCCTTCCCCCACTCCATCATCCTTTATCAGAAACAGCCACTTGTCCGGCCCTTCAGCTCCATGTTACTTGCCACGCCTGGCACATGTAATCTGCGTCAGGTTCACTTCATCAGCCCCTCCTCACCACATCCCACACAGCCACTGCTCCAGGACCAGAGCCACGCTCTTTAATGCCAGAAGTCTTGGCCTGCGCAGCGACCTCATCTGGGGTCATCTGGGATGCCTTCCTCTCCCACCTCTGCCTTTTCCATCACATGAGCCCACACTCATCCTCAAGGGGCTTCTCAGTGGGCCTCCCCCACCTCAGCCACAAGCTTCCACGATTGCTGGGTTCTCTGGTCTTCTCACCCTCCCTATTCTTCTTTTCAAGACAGGTTTCTCTGCCCTGGCTGTCCCGGAACTCACTCTACAGACCAGGCTGGCCTTGAACCCAGAGAGCCGCCTGCCTCTGCCTCCTGAGTGCTGGGATTAAGCAAGGAGGCAAGTCTTAAGTATCGCTGCATTCCTGTTGCTACGCACAGGGTCTGGCATCACGGATCAGCATATTTGGGGTGAGTTAATGTATTGGTATGAAGAAGCCAGAGCTTGAATTGACCCAGAAATGGGTTCTCACAGCCACCTAGGGATGGCCACAGATTAACCTGTTCTGCCTTAAGGGAGCCGGGCCATGGAGGACAGCAAGGTGGATTCTGAAGACAAGAATTCTGGTACCAGTCTTCCTCCTGGCTTCAAAGAGCCTTGACATCTACTGGTTTGTGATGAGTGTGAAGCCCGAGTATTCATGTAGTGGCTCTGTGAAGGTGCATGCATATATGTGTATGTGTGTGTATATGCGTGTGTGTGTGTGTGTATGTGTGAATGACAGAGAGAGAGAGAGAGAGAGAGAGAGAGAGAGAGAGAGAGAGAGACTGCTACTTTTGGGTCATCTGGTGAGCTGTTACTTCTTCCTGACCGTCTCACGTCCTTTCAGCACACAGCGGAAGCTCAGAGGTACCACTTGGCTGCAAATTCTACTTCTGCCATGATAAGAACTGGGTAGCTTGCTTCATTTCAGTTTCTCATCTGTTGAGTGGGAGAGCAGGGTGGGGGACTGGGACACTGAGGGTGCTGCTCAGTGCCTGGCACGTGAAAGGCACCCAGCCTTAGCCGCCACAGAGAGGCTCCTCCATCCCCTAGGCTGGGGCGGCAGCCGGACCCCAAACACTGGGACATCTTGAGGAAAGGCAGGGGCTGAGCCAGCTGAATCCCTGGTGGTCAGAGGAGCTGATGTGTGTGGGGTGGGAATGGGGTAGAGAAGATGAAGGGAGATAGCAGCCAGGCTCAGAGGCAAGCTAGCTTGCGAGCAGTGAGGGACACAGGGGCAGCTCCAGGTTTGAACTCTGCAACCCATTCTAGAAACTGGACCCAGACTGCCTTTCACATGGAATTTAGAGACTATTTCCCTGGGAACAGGACCCCAAGTGGCAGTGGCCAAGCCTAGGTTCCTTTTCCAACATGCTGATGGAAAGTGACCCAAACTTCCAGAGCCCTAGTTGCTGCCACCACAAAGTAGTACATGGCTTTGGTGGGTCATGCTTGCTAAGTGACCAGCCCACAGCAGAGACCCAGTTAACACTGGCTGCTTTCCTCAGCTCACGGCTCACTGAGGCGCCTGTCTTGTCACAGACACACGGCTGATAGGCTTATTACGGGAAGCCATGAGGAGCCGCTGATATCACAGCTAGTACAGTGAACTCAAGCCAGGCCCAGGCCCTTCCCAGAACTGCCCAGGAACCTCTCAGTGGGACGGCAAGCAGAGGCAGGGCTACTTCTGCTCCCAAACAGGAACCCAGTGGGCTCACCTGCTGGCTCACGGGCTCATCTGCTGGCTCACGGCCTCACCAGGGAGGGAGACTTGTTAAGCAGGGACAATTTGGAAAGAAGAGGCTGTGAGCTGAAGCCTGTAGTCAGTTCTCCCTGCTCTGCTCTCTCTCTCTGCTCAGGTTTATCAAAACCTGTCATCTTCAGTAATTTCCTTTAAAAAATGAGCTGTAGGGTGAGCTGCCCTCCTGATGAATTAACTGCAGCTCCCAGTCCTGAATAAGAGCTGTGAACCCCAGCTGGGGGTCGGGGTACCTCTTTCCCTTGGCAATGGCAGGGCAAGAGCCGGGCATTGTGGGGGTAGCTGTAGCTAGCTCCTGTTCAGGTTCTGAATACCTCTCCACCCTCCTCATTCCTCAGCATTCCCGCTCCTGCCTTTAAAGATTCCACTTGATATTCATCCTTCCGCAGCTAATTTCACTGCCTTTTAGAAGCAGGTGGGTATAAATAATAGGTTCGTGATGGACTCTGCCTAAGGTTCTTTTTAATTAAGATAATGATCTTTGGAAACCAGTGTTTGTCTGGGCTACCTCTGGGCCTTCCACACACATTCTGAATGGTCCCAATCTGCTTTGCTGGTGAAAAACTTGAAACCAGTGTTGGCAGGGAAGAAATACACCCCGGGAAATATAAGATTTAAGAGTGAGCAGAACCGAGTTCAAATCTCCACTCTGCCTCTTCCTAGTTGTATGAATTAGGGCAAACACAGCTCTCATCTATAACGTGAGAACTGTTAATAATACTCTGCTGATATCCATTCATCTGTAGAATTGTGCAAAGAACCGGGTACACCACACAGCAAGGGTTGAATGGACACTAGTAAAGACAATATGAGAAACACAATAGCACTCAATGCCCACTCAATGCTCACAGGCATCCCATAAATGAGTGGTGCACGCTCTGCAGAGATGGACAGTTGGAGGGAAAGAAACAAACATTACCTGTTCCAGAAGACCGCCCCCGAGACCTTCTGCATCTCCCCCAGGGTGGCGAGGAGGAGCGAGGACTTGCCGCAGCCCACCTGCCCCACAATCATCGTCAGCTGGCCTGTGGCAACGGAAGGCAGCTGTGGGAGAGAGCTGGGTGTAGCCTGAGCAACTCTCATGGTGAGGATAGATGGACCCTCACCCCCTCCCCGGCCTGGAATCCCCAGGAAATCCCTTTCTCCTGAGTTTTCCCTTCGGGAGTTGACCGTGTTTTTCTCTGGCTTCCCAGGCCCTTCTCCACTCCTGACATCCCTGCTTCCTCCCAGAAGTGCTCCCTCATGGGAGCACACTCCTTGTGGTCCCTCTAAAGTGCCACCCTGGCTCCCACCTATGACCCTCTGCCACCGGGCTGATGGGAACACTCCCATGTTCAGAACCTCCATTTCCATAATCCTCCTAGACCACTCGAGTCTGACGCCTGCTAAACCATCACTGGCAACAGATGGTCTGACATCAAGGTGTCACTGTCTTGCCCTGACGTTGGGTGTAGTAGCCTGCTTCTGTCTAGAATTCATACCTCAGGATGCCCAGCTAGGGAGCAGAGGGCAGGTGCTCAGCAAACACTGATTTGGCTTTTCCTTTTTGTCTAGGACATGCGGCCACATCTGGAGGGGATCTGGAGGGGTGAGTTGGGCCATACCTCGGGGGATACGGATGGTGATGTTGGACAGAGTGGGGATTCCATCAGGGGTCCAGGTGAAGAAGCCTCCGATGATCTATTGTCCATCCCCACCCAGGTGCAGAGGACGACAGAAAGGCAAGCGGGTTTTCAGTGCGGAGCGTCCCTGTCTCTCCTTTCCACCCCTACCCCCTCCCCCGTGAAGATCAGTGGTTCCTATTTCTAAGCCCCTGAGTGCCTCCTGGGCAGGGCAGTGGGGACTATGTCCCACCCAAGGCACTCTAGGGAGAGTAAGGAGGGAGTTCCCCTGTTGTTGGCCTTGTCTTTCCCCCTGGCAGGAGGTAGGGGAGGGGTTTTGTATAGAGGACTCAGAACCCAGGTTTTGAGGGTGTTAGGCTTCTCCTGGAAGATGGTGCTGAGGCTGGGTTAGGGTTAAGGACTCACCTGGACACAGAAGTTCTCGGTGTCCCCATCCATGCTGGGGGTCAGCCTCTGCAGTGGGCCCAAGAGGTCCCGAACCTCTTCCCGGGCTGGGCGCTTGCGGTTCACGACCTTTAGGGGCTGTGGATGGGTGGGAGTTGAGGCGCTCCCTTCTGGGGGAAATGCGAAGGCCCAGCACAGGTGGGCACATGCTTCAGGAGTGTCGGGGAGGTTGAGCACTTACCACCGCCTGATACTTGCCAGCTTGGCCTTGGGGTGCGGGTTCTCGGGGGGCACACTGCTCCTCACGAATCTCTGCGCTGGACAGGAACTCACTCAGTTTTTGCACGCTGCAGAGGAAGCAAAGACATACCCTTCACCCCCGGGGGCAGAAGAGGGGAGAGGAGGAAGCGTGAGCTGAGAGAACAGCTCCTGGTGAGTGCCGGTTCTAAGTGTGCCACAGTCTGCGCTGCCTGGAAGCCGATCAGTGGGCTCCATCACAGGCCGGGTCCTGAGGACTGAGCTCAGGCCGGCAGGCTTGGCGGCAAGCACCTTTATACACTAAGCCATCTTGTTACCCCCCCCCCCCGCCACTGCCCCATTTTTTTATTGCTTTGTTTTGAGGCAGGGTCTCATGTAGCCCAGGTTAGCCTCAAACTTACTAGTGTAGCTAAGGACAGCTTTGAATTCCTGATCCTCTTGCCTCAGTTTCTCTACTTTCTGGGGTTACAGGTGTGCACCACAACACCCAGGCTTAAAAACACATTTATATTTCACAGTGACGGGGATTGAGTCCAGGCCTTGCCTACACTGGGTGAGCATATTAGCTTGAGTTAACACTCCACAGCCCCTAAGACTAGTCATCTGGAATAGTCTGGATTGGCGGTACCTTTGTTTAGTTTGGGTCGGTTAATGTTAAAGATGGTTAGTTGCATGTTAAGGCTCAGAACGTTTGGGTTTTATGGGTTAAACTACTAGAGTTAAGCTTGGCTATGTTAAGACCACTTGGGATTAAGACCAGTTATTTCGGAATGGCTAGTGTCTGGGGAGCTTGAACTATGCCAGACACCATGTTAACTGCCATGTAAGCATCATAGAATCTTTTCCCACAACAGCTCAGAAGAGGCGCAGACCTCAGGGAGGTATGTCCTGTGAAGGACAGCTCTGGGGATATCCTTGCCTGGATCCTTCTCTCACCTCACTAGGGCTTTGACAGTAGACCGAACCACGCTAGACAGTAGGAACAGCGGTGTGACCAGGATGTGGAAGAGAGAGAGGGAGGCAAAGGCCACGGAGGGTGAGAAGTCCGACTCTTTGAAGAAGCTGACGTGGCCCACGAAGGTCTGTGGATAAAGGCATAGGGAGGAGGCGATGACTCAGGGTGTGGGCCCCCCCCCCTTCCCACACTGGAAGCCCACAGCCCTGGAAAGGAAGCTTGAGAGATGATCAGGACTGTGGGGAACCTTTCAGTTAGAGACAGTCATCTTCCCTAGTCACCCCATGGAAATGTCCCCAGAAATCATGCTAGCAGCAGGGGCTGCTGCTTTCCGGTCCCTCCCCGCTGTGCCAAGAATAAGCAGGGAGGAGCCCGGGAGCTGAATCTGCTCCTGCTCCAATTAGAACTCCGGACTGGAGTTTCCTTAGTCCTCAGTCTGGAGAAAGAGTTGCTACAGTGTTGCCTCCCTGGACTCTCCCCGGCTACCTGGCTGATTCTGCAGCACAGTTCCCAGAGTCCTGGCCAGGAATCCGCTCAATAAATCACACTGAAAATGAATTTCCAAGCATGCCTTGCAGCCTGTGCCTTCAGGCTGTGCAGGAATGTTGGCCTCAGGGGAAATAATGATATCTTTTAAAGGAACCTCCACTCTGGAGCAGTCCCAGAGGAGATGGTGGCAGGGGGGTGAGGTGGCAGGGGGGGGGGGATCCAGGGGCCCCGGCCTTGCGGTAGGGCATGTGACCTCCCTCCACAGCTAGGCTTGTGCACAGCTTTGGTCAGAGGCACATCATATCCGAGATACAGGAGCTGTGCGTGGCATGTTCCTAAATCTAAAAAAGCAGGTTACACAACTGTGTATGCGACATGGTCCTATTTCTGTAGAAGTGGCATATCGTCCGCTTTACAAAGGGCGAGAAAGAAACGCCCTGACAACGCTGTACGGGGTGTGGAGGACTCACCTCCATTTTCACTCCCTCCCGACCTTCCCATCACTTCCACAACAGATGTTTCATTTTTCTGTGTTAAAATTTTCATAACTGACAATGCTGCCCCTCCTCTTCTTCCTTATGTGGTGCTGGCCTGGAGCTCCAGCACCCTGCGTACTAGACAAGCACTATCAACGGAGCCTCAGGTCCCGCCCCGATAGCTATTTGTAAAAGGTTTCATTCTTCTACTCCGTCTCGTGTACCCCAGGGCCTGAGGCAGAGGTCCTGTCTGTGTGGGAGGACACAACTTTTGAGATCCTTGTGCAAACAGTGGGACCTGGGCGGCTGTCCACCCAGCCCCTCCCCAGCCCGGTGCAGAGGAGAAATGTGTACTTACAATGAGGACTGCGGCAATGGGGATGGCTGTGTTCATGAATACTGTGGAGGAAGCACAAGGTGAGGTCAGGGAGGAAGGAGATGAGGGCAGAGGGCGGCCAGGATGGCTGCTGGCCAGGGTCGCCAGCGCTTCTGTGGAGAAGGCACCTGCAGCTCCTTCCCTTGCTTCCCGGGGGATTCCTGTTCCCCTCACCCTGGCCCTGGCTTCTGTCCTGTGAAGAAGCAGACTGGCTGCACAGCTGCAGGGCTGAGCAGCTTGAGTGTCGGGGTCCCCAAAGGCTGTTCCTTCCTGTACCTAGAGAGCCTGCATGGCCCTGTGCAGTGCAGACGCTTTCTAGATTGGGAGGGATTTCAGACTCCTTCAGACTAACGGCTAGAGACTGAGAGCATAAATCGGGGTCTTCCTTAGATCCGAGGCTTGGACTCCACGCTCAGGCTCAGGTGGGCAGCTGCTCTCCTGGGTAGTGGCCCCTTCCTCATTCTGTTAGAAGTCCAGCCTCGGGGGCTAATGCGCTAGCTTAGCGGGTGATGCCGCCAATCCCAACAGCCAGAGGTCAGTTCCTGGAGCCCACAAGGTACAGAGACAGAATGGGTTCCTATGGTTTGTCCTCTCTCCTCCACACGTGTGCCATGGCAGGTGTGTGTACATGTGTGCATGTGTGAGCACACACACACAAATTAACTAATAAAGAAAATTCAAAGTGTGGGCTCAGGCTCTCTTTCACCCTTCTCTCATTCTTTCAGGCAAGCCTGGGGACAGGAGTTGGGGAGGCTGGTTCTGAATTACCCAGATTAAAGCCCAAAGCCCAGCATGCAGGGGGCAGTAGCCAAGGCCAAAGGCTCAGTTACTGCATGCGTCCTGTCTGCTAAACAGCAAAGTCTTTGAAACTCTGAAGTCCAGATGCTGCCTGGCCATCTCCTTACTGTGAGAACCCCGCAGCAGCTAGTTCCCAGAGATGTCTGGAGACTCCCTCAGAGACTGCCTCAGAGACTCCCAGCCTGGACGGGCATACATGGTCCTTGTAGTCAAGAGGGACAAATACCGTTCACCCAGGAATCCCCTGATTTGCTGGGAATACGAGCAAGTTCCTGGCGGAGTTATCGAGCAGGTGGGAAAGAGATTTCTATCTTTTCTGAGGGAATTTTTAACATGGAAGGGGAGACAGTAATGCCCTACTATTACGCCTGAAGCCCTTCGGTGGTGGTAATCTTTCTGCAAGCCTCCAAGGCATTTAATCAATACCAGTATTAACTATACCCATGTTTCAACTGCCCTCTACATGTGCCACCACCCTGCTTTAGGGCTTATCTCAGGGGTAGAAACATTACTGGTTACAGCCTGGTCTGGGATAGGATAAGCCTGGTCTGGGATAGGATACAGTGTAGCCATGCCTGTCTGGGGAAACATGCCTGTCTGGGGAAACACACCTGTCAGGCCTGGCTGCATCAGCAGCCACACACCTGCAGTAGCATCACTCCTGCCCACAGAGCTCATTATTCCACCAGAGAAGTCCCCACCTGCTGACCCTGCAAGCCGTCTCCCGAGAATTTATCCCGAATTATCACTCGAGAAAGGGAGGCTATCATATCCCGCAAGGTGGTGCCAGCCTTGGCACCTCCACCCGAAAAACACAGCTCTAGCTGTAGCAACAGACCACCCAGACTGAGGCAGGCTGCACGCTTCTGGCGGGGGAGGGCGCCTTAGTAAGTGAACACCTCTGGGGCACGTGGCAGGCAGAAAGTGTGTGATAATTGACATTTTATTCTAATGCATTTTCCCCCGGCCGTGATTTTTAAAATATGTGTACTTTTCTGTTTTATTGTCTTTATTTTTAGAGATGCCTGGACTCCTTTGAGGAAAAGACAAGCTATAAATACATTAAAAATGAACATTTCAGAGCTGATGCAGCAATGTGAGCCTGCTGGTGACAGAATTAATCTCTGGGCCGTGCTGGCTGCTGCAGGAGCAGACGAGAATGTGATTTTCCGGCTCCCTCCCCCTCCCTGGGGTTCTGGGTCCCTTTAGGTGTGGGGGCAGGGCTGCTGCGCTTCAGATGCCCTCTCAGAAGATCCCGCCATCACCCAGGGAGGGATGTGCTTGCCTCGGGGTGTCAGTGCTGCAGACTGGGGGGCTGGGGCTCTGTCCCTCTCTGGGTATGGCAGGCAATGGGGGGGGGGTAGGCAGCAGGAAGGCAATGGTTGTAGGGTGACGACCCGAGGTCCCATGTTCCTGGGTCACCCACAAGTGTGAACTACGGGCTGATGGGTGTCTCAGGAAGTGGAAGGCAGAGCAGTGTATGCTCTGGTTTGCTTTTATTGTTAACTTAAGTCACCCAGGAGGAGGGCCCTCCACCGAAGGGCCGTCCAGCTCAGAAGCTGTGGCCTTGTCTGTGAGAGACTGTCTGGACTGATGATCCGTGTGAGACGGCACAGCCCACTGTGGGTGGCACCATCCATAGGCAGATAGATAAGAAACGAGCTGAGCATGAGCAGGCAGCAAGCTAACGGTGTCCCCACGGTTTCTTCCTTTTCTGTGATGGACAGTGACCTGAAAGTGTGAACAAAATATATCCTTTCTTCCCCTTATTTACTAAAGTAGCAGAAAGTGAACTAGAACAATGTGTGTATGTATGTGTGTTTGTATGTGTATGTGTGTATGTGTGTATGTGTGTGTGCGTGTGTGTGTGATTTTTGGCTGAGACAGGGTCTCACGGATTTTCAGGCTGACTTTGAATGCATTGTGTAACTGAAGATGACTTCGCACTCCTGGACTTCCTAACTCTATGTCACAAGTGTGAGGACTGCAGGTGTGTGTCACTACACCTAGCTCATTAGCGTAAGAGGCCTGAAAAGCCACTATAAAAGTGAGGTCTACCTGCAATAGTAGAGACATGGGCATTGCAAAATGGTATAGAGGCCTGGCCATTGCAAAAAGTTCCTCTGGCTCAATTTAGCAATTACTTTTAGCACCCTTCCCCCGCTATAGTCTGCCCTGAGCCAACCTTCGCACAAGCTTTCTCCACACCCACCTCGGAACACAAACCCACCCAAGCCACAGCAGACCCAGCCCCACTCCCCTGGCTCTGTCCGAGAAATGTACCCTGGCCTGTGGGTACCAGCCTGGCACTGTAACACCAGAAGCTTTTCATTTCCTAAGTTACTATAAATATTTCAGGACTCATGTGCCAGGGAGGCACAGCAGCCATTCGTGCCCTGGTTAACCCCAGCTTTGCCTCCTGTGGAGGGAGGGCAGGGGGCAGGCACTCAGCCCGGTCCTGGTGGCAAGCTGTGCCGGGAGGAAGGGGAATGTGTTTTGAAGTGCGTGGGGGCTGTTTTCCATTCTGTCTGATGCCAGCAAAGTAGAGAGGGAAGCCGGGGCCTGGTACCCGCTGCCGGGGTGACAGGAACATTAGAAGGCCCCAGCAGGACTGACTTCTGCTCCTGCTCACCCAGCCTCCTGCCAAACCAGGTCAGGATACACCCCAGTGGTCCTCTGCACTGACTGGCAGAGGGAAGGGCAGGTGATGAAGGAGGGGAGCTGGGGAAAGGAGGGGCCAGGAGCTGGGGGTGGTGCACACCTGGACTCCCTGCACGCGGAAGGTGGACGTGCGAGGCGCACAGTTCAAGGCTATCCTCGCTACACTGCAAGTTCCGGGCCAGTGAGAAACAGTCTCACAAAGACAAAGGCACAAACAACAGCAACACAAACGGCTTAAGCTTCCACTGAGGAGGCGGAGGGAGACAGGCAGTGTGCGGCATGTGGAGGGCCACCGTGCTGCTTCCCGTGGACACTTGTCCCCAGTCCTCACACATGGTGGAGCTGATTTGCAGCTTTGCTTTCCAAGACACGCCCGAGACCGTCGCATTCCCTGTCTGGGGTCCAGGCCCCTGAGCACAGGAGAGATGGCAATCATGTCTTCAGGCTAGCTCAGCTCCTCTCCGGCTCCCTGCCCCAAGGTAAGCCTGGCCGCCTGACACACCGTTTTCTCAGAGTTGTTCTCGTCCTACTGAAAATGATGCCCTGGAACCCACCATCATTTTCCCACCTCGAAGCCTTTGTGCTTGGATGCTCCTTTCTCACCTGGGTAACTCACTAAGGACATCACTGCCAGCGTCCTAACATCCACCACCTCTAAGACTCATAATTTTTAGGGGCACCCAGAACGCCCCTTCTGCCCTTGTCAGTCACTGCACTGTTGCATGGCAGGCTTCCCTATAAACAGCATCTGGCTAGGACCAGTGAGTCTTCTCATCCTGTGCCAAACACAGGGCCCAGCACCTAGGAGACTGTAGGTAAGTAAGATGGCCAGGAAGTGCTAGAGAGAAAAAAAGCCACGGGCGGGGCCAGGTCAGGAACGCAAGAGACCCGGGTGCCTAACTGACCTTGTGGCTCTAACATGTGCACAGCCATGCTGGTAGTCATAGCCAATGACCCCTAAGACTGTGTGGGCCGTGCCCACCCCTTCCTCATGCTCAGGTCTTCAGCAAAGCTCAGCACAGAGAGTGCTGGCATGCCTGCACGTGGACCGGCGGCATTTTTGGCTGGCTGACTGTCACTCCTCTGCAAAGTGCTGGATACAGATGTTCCCAGATCTCATTTAGCTCCTCTCCCCCTAGGAGCTGCCAAGGACACCAGAACTCTTGGTGACCCTGTCAGTGAAACCATCACAAATGTCAGAAAGAATCATGTCTGCCCCATGGCCTGCCTGCAGGGTGTGTATACAACCAGACTGGATGCCCATTCAGAATCCCCAGGATGGGCCCATGTGGAAACAGCACCTGGCTCTTTCATGTACCCCATGCTGGTACCGAGGGCGAGAACATGAGATTCCCATTAGCTCAGCCTCATGACCTGTGCCTTGATCCCTGAAAACAGAAGCCAGGAGTCCAGATAGGGACAGTGAAAACCCACTGAAGCACGAAGCACATGCCCGAAGATAGGAGAGGCCTCCACCAGACCACTCCCTCCCAGAAGAGACACCCCAGCAAGGACAAAGACACCATGCAAACAGTGCTGGGCTTTCTGCCTTCTCCTGAAGAGCAGGGGAGCTGCACTTAGCTGGGCTTTATACTCATCACAGAGCCTCCCACTATCTTCTCTCCATCTATTGTTCTACATTGAGACTCTCTCTCTCTCTCTCTCTCTCTCTCTGTGTGTGTGTGTGTGTGTGTATGTGTGTGTGTGTGAGAAGGCCAGAGGTCAACATCAGGTGTCCTTTGTTCAGTTTTGGCTTGTTTGAGACAGCTCTCTCCATGGGACCTGGACTTGCTCGTTAGGCCAGCCTTCCTCGGGGAAGCTCCTGTTTCTGTCTCCCCAGGGCGGGGCTTACAAGCACAGCCCCCACCCCTTGCGGTGTCCTATGTGAGTGCTCGGGGCGCATGCTTGTGTGGCCAGCTCTTTACTAATCCGTTACCTCCCCAGCCCCAAGGCAGACTTCTTTCTGGGTTTGACTTATTTTTCTAGCCTTGCTGTGCACATTTGGGGGATTATAATTCACATAACATCTTAATATATTTTCTGACTTAACCGTATCTCCAAAGAGCTTAACAGGAGCAACAATAAGGACGTGGGTACATTAATGACCTGGTTTGATGTACGCCCATTCTGAGCACACACTGAAACTTCAACTGCATCTCATAAATATGTAGGATTATTTTATGTTAATCAAAATTTATAGACCAAATGCTTGAAAGAGATGGAAATGCTAGCAGCTCTGATTTAATCACCACACGTGTGTGCACGCATGGATTATCATGTAGTGGTCCATACATATGTGTAATTAGAATAGCAATAATAATGCCGCCTCCCCTTCCAGGAACCAGCCTGTGCTGCCTTGCTTGTCCCTTTAGGACAGGTCCAGGGCTCTGGGAAGCTACTACTTGGTTCCAGAGGCCCTTTCTCCTTCTGGGCCTTTCCTCAGATCCTACTGACCCTGAGTCCCGAGGCCTTGGCTTCTCTTCCAAGATCCTGATACAACAAATAGCACCTGTCAGATGGACTTCAGTGGGCCCGGCACTCGCCTAGGGACCAGGCAGGCATCCTAAGATGCTGCTTACTCACAATACAGGTGGCAGTGTGGAACCCAGGAAATATAAACTTTTCAGTTGCACTTTCTGGGGCTGCCTTTACTTTGACACCCGCTGTGCCTAGAATTCTGGCGACACCGTGGCCCCCAGTTCCTTGCTGTTTCTTTTCCTTCTCCCCTGTCAGCCATGGAGAAACTGCCTCATTACTGAGCCATAGTATTGCTGGGAGAGGGTGTCTCCTTGCTACGGGGAGACCTCCCCCCACTAATCTCGTTCCTCAGTATCTGTTTCTTTATCACTCACCAGGGTGTCCTCAGGGCAGAGCATCAGCTCCAGGCTGGGAAGATAGGCCTAGCTGATGGAGACAAGCGGGCTTGGGTCTAGGACCCTGGCTTCTCTAGATGTCTGTCCTAATGTCCCCATCTCATGAAGTGCCTCATACCTGCTCTGAGACCCGGAGGGTCGGGGTGCTGGTAATTCAGACTCAGGTCCTCACACCGGCACAGCAGCCACTTCACCCCGAGAGACCCCTAGAGCCTTCTCTTATGGTTTTGAACCTGCCGATTCTCTCTTTGATGGTGAAATCTTCTGGATTTCACTTTGTTATTAGTTAGCTCGTTGTCTGACAGGCTTTCTAAGGTGGTTTCCATACGTGTATCTCTACAACCCCATACGGTTTATGCAGAGCAAAAGGCTAGCCTGGGCTCCTGCTCTGTACAGACAGCTAGCCCTTTCCTCTGAATGCCTCAGGGAGATAATGGCACCTCCTTCTGACTCTGAAATCTTTTTATGCTCAGAAGAACTGGAAACCCTTGCTGTTCATGTGCCGCCTGTCAGCACTGTAGCCGCTCTATGAAGAACGATGTGCGTATTAAAAGCACAGAACCCTGCACGCAACAGGCTCTCAGGACACATTTGCATAAGTGAATTACAAAAACCGATTTCCGGGCCAGCAAGATGGCGCAATGGTTAAGAGCATGGACTGCTCTTGAAGAGAACCCCAGTTCTGTTCCTACCATCTCCACCAGGCAGTCAGCTGTCTGTAATTGCAGCTCCAGGGAAATCCATGCCTCTGGTATTCAAAGACACCTGCACTCATGTGCACACACACACACACACACACACACACACACCTAAAAACAGTAAAAAGGGACCACTTTTTAAAGGACACTGGTTTCTGGCAGTTTGCCACCACAGTCAAGGGGCCTGTGGCTTCTGTAACGCAGCCATTACCCACACCTGACCCCCCCCCCCCAGGCTTGCGGGCAGTGCACTCACTGGAGATGGAGGTGTAGACAGCGAAGGCTCTGAGGCTGGTCATTTCCTTCCTGCGCGTCATCTCCACCCTGGAGCAAAAGATGTTCTCCCACGCATACAGCTTGAGCAGCTTGATGCCCCGGAGCATCTCATTGGTCTGCTTCAGCCTTTCGTTGGAGTATTCCTGGGTGTGTTCAGTTAGAGCAGACATGACTGTGACCCTGGCTCAGTCCTGGAGAAGGCACCAAATCCATGCCCCAAATCTGCCCAGCTCCTGTGCCCACCAGCCAGCCTGTCAGGTCCGTCTCATAGAAAGCGAGGCCTGGGCCGAGAGTGTGTGGAGGAGGCTGCTAAGGTGAGGACCAGGGGAATGGACACGGGGCCGCAGAGGACACTCACCAGGGTGCTCCGCTGTGCCTGGGAGAGCTTGGTGGCCACGAAGTACTGTACGGGAGCCAGCAGGATGATGACAGCCGCGCCAACCAGGGCGCTCACCCCGAGGATGTAGTAGAGCAGCATCACCCCCACGATGATCTGAGAGGGCGGCAGGGGCTGAGCTCCCTGCTCCAGGGCCTGGCAGCACCCCGCCGCCAGCGCCATAGAGCGCGGCATGCCTCGGTGCCCAGGCCCTCAGAGTGCCTTGGGGATGGAGTGGGGCACGGGGCCAGGTATGGGAAAGCAGTACAGTCGTTATGCATGGCAGAGGCTCTGGGCTGGCAACCGAGGGCATTGACTCGGAAGCTAGCTGGAGGACTGGTTTCCCTCTGAGTCCACTTTCCCAAGGAGCATGTGGGAGCTGAGACTGCTTCCTTGACTCTGTCTGCTGAGACTGACATCTCACTTAAAATAAGCTACCAGGAGTGAAGGGGCAAGGCAGAACTGCACAGAACTGAGAATGAGCTGCACATTCATGGTCCTGGTGGCTCTCTCTCTGTCTGTCTTCTATTTATCTATCAACTATCTATCATCTATCTACTATCAGTCATCTATCATCTATTTATCTACCTATCATCTATCTATCAGCCACCTATCTACTATCTATCATCTATCTATTCACTATCTATCTATGTATGTATTTATCATCTACCTATCTACTATCTATCAGTCCATTATCTATCTATCTATCACCTGCCTATCTATCTATCTATCTATCTATCTATCTATCTATCTATCTATCTATCTATCTATCGCCTGCCTATCTATCTATCTATCTATCTATCTATCTATCTATCTATCGCCTGCCTATCTATCTATCTATCTATCTATCTATCTGTCTATCTATCTATCTATCTGTCTGTCTGTCTGTCTGTCTGTCTGTCTGTCTGTCTATCTATCTATCTATCTATCTATCTATCTATCTATCTATCTATCTATCTGTCTGTCTATCTGTCTATCATCTATCTATCTGACGCTTATGCCCTGGCCTGGCCTTGAACAGGCTGTGTGGCTGAAATGGCCTGACAGTTATGATCCTCCTGCCTCCACCCACCTGAGTACTAGGACTACAGAACACTAGGCAAGCTCTCTACCAACTGAACTAACTATATCCGCACCCCTTTGTGCTTCTGGAGATTAAACTTCGGCCTCCCACATGCAGACAAGATCTCCTGCACCCTTCCATCCCGCCCATTTAAAACAAAACAAAACAAAACAAAAACCAAACTTTTTTTGAGACAAGTTCTCACTCAGTTTTCCGTGTGGGCACCAGGTGTGGAATCCCTCTTTAACCCACGCTAGCCTTCACCTGTAATCCTCTTGGCTCAGTCTCCCCAGTGGCTGGGACCACAGGTCTAGTTTCTGCTGTTTGTGGTGTGTCCCAAGCTTACCTGGAACTCAAGAGGGCCCTGCTCCATCTGTCAAGTGCTGGCTGGGATTACAGGTGAAAACCACACCTGAGTCTGGTGTCTTTCCATTTTTACTGAGCCTGACAGGCTTTCTTTGAAATGAGAACTCATTCTGTTCCTAGCTTTATGTAAATGATTGCCTACTTATGACTATTCATGAGAAATGTAAATCTCCCTTGCCAGTCCCCAAAGCTCCTGGATGACATTTTCCAGGCTGTAGTCAAAGACAAGCACCTTAAACTGCATGGCTTGCTCTAGAACAGATATGCTGGCCTCCGTAGTTCAAAGAGAGAAAAGGATGTTGCCTGCATGGTCCTGACATCCCTGAGCCAATCTGGCCTGAGGCTCCCTGCCTCAGCTCCAGGATGGGAGGCAGGGGCCGAGCACTTTCTATTAATCACAGAAAGTCCTCTTCATTAGCCGGTAACCGAGAGGCTGTGAAACGAGCCCATTACCACCCTCCTCGTGTCTAACTGACATTAAAAGCTGGCACAGTGGGCAGGGGGCCATGTTAAGAGACGAGCCTCCTACTTGACAGTTCCACCGACTCCCTTCCTGGGAGGGCTGCCTGGCACAACCCGTCATTCTTACATGGGCTGTGCTCACCTGGATGAGTGGTGTCCTTCATCTATTGGGGTCACACCAGACTCCAAGAAACTTTCCAGGGTACTCAGGATCATTTGTGGGGACCTTCAGGCGTACCTTCACTAACTCCAGCTGTTCTGAAACTTGAGGCAATCCTCCTGCCTCAGCCCCCCAAGTGCCGGGAGCTCAAGTATATACTAGCACAGTCTACCAAAGTGTCATTTAAAAAAATGTTTGATTTTAAAAAAAGATTACAAACTAGAAAGAGGAGTGAATTTCACAATCGTGGAAGGTCTATATCAGCAAGCTGCCCCCAAACCCCAACCAGGTAGGGGGTTCTTTGCCATGAGGCTAAGGTTACATCATTTGTGTGTGTAGGGGTGGGAGGACAGGGGCTAGGACCTAGCCCAGGGCTCATGCATGCTAAGCAAACACTGTACCTCTGAGCCACCTCCCGCCCTCGTGTCTTAGTAGGAGGCCCCAGCAGTGACTCTTGTGTGTTGGTCAATTTTGTAAGCGTGGAGACGCAGTCTCTGATGTGCCAAAAATGAACATCAGTTGGTCCTGGTGCTGTGCACTTACAGTTTTAGGTACTCAAGAGGCTGAGTCAGAAAATGACATGAACTCAAGACCTTGGGGCTAGCCTGGGCAACTGAACAAAGACCCCACTTCAAATAACTTCAACAGAATAGTGTCGAACTCGCTCTGTAGCTGTGGATGACCTTCCTGCCTCTGCTACTATCTGTGTTTATGTGTGGTGCTGGTGATGAATCCAAACACTCACATATGCTAGGCAACCATGCGGACAACTGAGCTATACTCCAAACCCCTAAGGTACGGCTTTTCGTATTTACAAAACTTGCTCGTATGATTATCCTATAAGTCACTTAAAGTTGGCTACCCTTGTCAATGCCCTAACAATACCACCTTCTCTGCTCACTGAGAGATGGAGCACTGGGAAAGCCGGTGGTGTACTACATGGGTAGACCCGGAGGGTTGGAAGACACAGGTGAGCCCAGAATAGCTTCGGGTGTTGTGTTCTATTGCCTCCCAACTTCCCAGCAAGACAGTTCCCCCAGCGTGAATCTGATACCTGCACGGGCATAGCCCAGAGGTTCGGGCATAAGAAGAAAAACCACATCAGTTGGTTTGTGTCGATGGCCACCAGGTTGCAGATCTGCCCCGCTGTCATCTCTCCCATTGACAGGTTGGAGGTGGACAAGTGCATGATTTTGTTGTAAATCTTGGTCTGGAAATGAGAGCAGAGTGCCACGTTTGTCATCACCGCCGTGCCTATCACCACTCCAGACCTGGAGAGGGCTGGAGGCTTCTGACATCCCTACAGAGCCCAAGGGCAGTGTCGCTCTGTCATTCCAGCTTCGCCAAGAGCCACACTATGAATCAGTAAGCCAGGAGGCGGGGATCCAAGGCTGAAGCAGCAAGCTAATTCCCCAGCAAGCCTGACCTCTCCGCGGAGGGACAGGGCATAATTAGCTCCTAAATCTTAACAGCAGGTCTCAATATCTATTTGTGCTCTTGATTTACTGGGGACCAATGCAGAACACATTTAAGAGACATAAAAATGATGAAGTGAGAAGTAGCCCGTTTTATCGCCTCAACTCTAGCCTAGGGCTAAGTCACCAAGCCTTGGAACAGAGCAAGGGGTCAGACCTGAAGTGAGGTCCAGTCACAAGGGTCAGCCGGCCTGCACTAGAAACCCAGCCAGTCTGAAAATCTCCACAGGGCAGCATGGAGGGCCATGGCTGCCTGTGGGCTCAGACCTGGGAGCTTTATGTGCTGGTTGATGGCACTTTCCAAAAAGACTGGATTTTCAAGCTCTGTGCTCTGGGAGCAAGGAAGAACTACGTTTTGTCTCAAATGTCCACAGGGTGCCTGCTTTTGGGCACAGCCTCACTGCACTTCTGTTGTGAAGCCTTTAATCCATCTTTGTGTTAAGCTCAGCTTGCTTTTGTTTGTGGGTCAGGCTTTTCTGAAAGCATGGACCTTGTCTATGTCTTTCTGGGGTTTGTATACAGCAGGGGAAGGCTGGAAATAATGTCGGTGATATTTTTAGACAAATTCATACACTTTCATGTACCTCACAGCTTTGTGAAATTAAGCCTTAGAGGCTAACTAGCAGCTTTCAATGAAAGAGGCATGAGTAACCTGTTAAATAAAGCAAATACACACAGGATGTGCGTGCGTACGTGCGAGTGTGTGTGTGTGTGTGTGTGTGTGTAACTTAGGTTTCACTTGGTAACTTACAGGTTCTCACCACATTTTCTGTAGGTAACTTTCTGGAAATATCTTAAAGGAAAGAGGTCTTTTAAAAGATCTACTTTGTTTCCATAATGAATGCTACCATTTCCTATCTGTGGCATATGAATTAATCTTTCTGGTTAATGTAAGATTCAGATTGATAAAAAAAAACCCAGTTACAAGCTGATATATTAAAAACCCATTTGGGGGCTCTTTTAGAATCATTGGAAAATCCTGGGCTGCTGTATGAGATTGATGACATACAGGGAGAAAACAGATCTGATGACAAAGCTATCCAACCACAAAATTGGTTGTGGTGGCACAGGCTGGCCTGTCATTGAGGGGTTGGAGCCAAGAGTGGGGTTCATCCACAGCTTGGCTCTTTTCAGCTCTGAGTCCTGAAAGGGTCTTGATTTGTCCACCCTTCCTGTTGGCTGATATCCTTGAGCAAACACTGTTTCTCCATGGAAACGTAGTGGGGCTAGGAAGGATTGTTTGCACCATTGATACTATCGAGGTGAGCAGAGCTGAGTGTGGTTCTGCCCCAGTTCAAGCTGAACCTTCCCCTTCTGCTCAGACCCTTCCCAGCATCACCTCTGAATGACTCTCACAGGATCAGCCTGTGCTCCTGACGCCACAGAATATTTTTTGTTAAAAAACAAAAACAAAACACAACCATATATAGAGAAATGATGCCCAGCCTCTAATCTTTCCGTGGAATAGTTTTGACGGATGAGGCAGCTTAGGGATTTCGTATGGCTTTGGGTGGCAGAATCGGCTGTGTGGCCTCCCTCTTCTCTCTGCACAAGGAGACTGTCAAGCCAGGGGCACGTGGTCTCACAGGAGTGTGTGGTTGCTGCACTGTCCCGGATGGGAAACACTGACAAGCTTCTATTCCAGGTGGCTGCTCTCTGCATGCCAGCCCCGAGTCAAGGCCTAATGGAAGCGTGGGGCTTGGGATGGCTCTCCTCACTGCCATCTTCCAGTGGGCTCTGAGTCCTTTCCGGCTTTGATCATCCTACCAATCAATTCTAAAAAGTAGGACCAAGAGCTTAGACCTATCTGTCATGGATCTCTCATCAGGGACCCCAGACTTAAGAGCTCAAATGGCCCTAGATGTTTTGCTGATCTGCTCTGTTATATGCTTGTGTTTCTGCACTTAACAGACTATCTGATAGGCCTCCAGAATTAGAGAGGGATTCTGAGGCCACAGTCTGTGCTCAGCGAGAGAGAACTCTGCTATTGACTGGTGATGCCTGTCACTGTCATGGATGGGGAGGAGGCAACGACTAAGCAGCTGACATCTGCGTCAGTGTAGTTGAAGGCAGAACCGGAGCTACCATTGCTTCCAAGTCCCAATCCCAGCCCCAAGGCACTCCCCTCCCCGTCAGCCAATGGTTAATTCTAAACATGGGAAGAACATCAAAAATAAACCCACGGCAGAGTTATTCTGATCTATGAGAAGAGTTAAGTAGGCCTGCTGTGAAAGTGAAGAGTCCGGACGACAGTACCTGGATTGCTCCTCTCAGGTTGATCCCAGTTTCAATGGCGACATAGTACGAGGCTTGCAGGAACGTCCTTTGCAGCAGGAGGGCAAGGAACAGAAGCACGGCCAAGACGTAGGCATTGCCAAGGAACTCTTGGGATGAGACGAAATAAACCCCGAGAAACTGTGTCTGTGGGAGAGAGAAGGCCAGGGGTGGCTGCTGCTACCAGAAAAGTGACACCATCAGCACATGCCACAGGGCATGCCCGGGTTACTGCAGGAACCTCCCTGTTAGCAAAGCCTGTGCGATTCTTCGGAAATAAACACTCGGAATGAGGAAGCTGGGAGACTGGACCAGTTGGTAAAGAGCTTGCCATGCAAGCATGAGAATCTGAGTTCAATCCCGGCATGAGAAAGCTGGGTATACAGTGTGTGATCCCAGCGCTGGGGAGACAGGGGGAGGGAGATGCCCTCGGGATAGCTGGCCAGCCAGTACCTGACTCAGTGAGTTCTGTGCTCAGTGTGAGAGCCTCTCATTTTTGAGAGTCAGATAGCTCAGTGGATAACAGTGCTTGCTGTGCAGCCTGGCAACCCGAGTTCAGTCTTTGGAACCCACGTGAAGGAGGAAGGGGAAAACCAATTCCAAAAAAGTTGTCCTCTGACCTCCACATGGGTACTGAGGCACACTCACCCACATGTACTCAGCACACCACACACACACACACACACACACACACCAATAATAATAATAATAATAATAATAATAATAATAATAATAAATCTTTTAAAACTGAAAAAATAAAGTAGAAAGCAATTGGGGAAGACAGCTGACATTGACCTCTGGCCCCACAAATGTGTAGAATAAACTTTGTATACACACACTTGGACCAATAAATCCAACAAAATGTTCTTCAGGAAACACTGTCTCTACTTCCATCATCTTCCCACTTTGGGAAGAGAATGAGGCTCAATTCAAGCCACAGGCATACAGGACTCTCAGCATCTCCACCTCCATGCCCTTGGGAGTTCACTCTGAATGGAACAAGAATAAATAGGGCAGATCCAGGAGGAGCCGGACAGAGCGGCTGCAGCAAATGGCACAACGTTCTCTGCCTCAGAAACAGAACCAACAATCTGCCGAGCAATGGCTTCTGGGCCGGGTGGGGGTGGGCGTTGACTGTTCCTGTGGGAAGATGGGAACAAGCACTCACAGCAGCTGAGAGGAACCCTCGGGCTCCCAGGACCTCCTTTTAAGCTTAAGTTACCCTTTCTGCACCCCACCAAGGCCCCAGATAATAATCAGGAAAAACATTCCGCCTTTGTGCTAACGGTCTCCTAGAGCACCCGCACGCCTGTTTCCAGACTCAGCATCGCCAGTGCCTTTGAACTTGATGAGGCATCACCCTCCAGCACAAACACACTCATCTTCCCATGAAGACAGAACGCTCACCTTTCTGACACTGCCCAGACAGTGGACATTTGGAAGGATGTGGGAGGTGCCACAGGGTAGACAGTGATGGGAACAAAATGAGAAGAAACCCGAGATCATGACCTTGGGAGTGATCAGGCTGACATGGGAAACACTCTCCCAGGGAGAATCAAGAGTTCTTGGATCTTGGCTTAGGGCTGCTTTCTAGGGCCATGATTCTCACCCTTCCTGGTGCTGCGAGCCTTTAATACAGTTCCTCACATTGTGATGACCCAACCATAAAACGATTTCATTGCTACTTCATAACTGTAAGCTTGCTACTGTTATAAATCATAATGTCAATATCTGATATGCAGGATTCCTAATTTGGGACCCCAAAAGGGCTATGGCCCACAGGTTGGGAACCAATGCTCTAGAGTGTCACAGATGACCTGTCTACCAGCCTTACTGGCTCATGAAACTACCTGGTCCTGCCCACAGCTGCTTCTCTGAAGCTCCACAGGCCAGGTCAAGAAGTAGGCACTGAAGGCCAAATGAGAGTTGCTCTCAGGAAGGTCCTGCTGAGATTCAGAGCTGCCATGTCACATGCCACTTGTCAAACCACCAAAGGTTGGGGTGGAAGGCTGGAGGGTGGGGGAGGGCTAGAGGCAGCACCTGACCTTATGGGCTGGATGGGGTGAGAGATAAGAGATTAGAAAATACAGTGCTCCATCCTTTGGCACTCAGGGAGCAAGGTCCCTGCTTTCCTCATGAGGCAACAGAGTTTCATCGTGGTGAAGTGGCTAGCCCAAGGCTGTGTGCTAGTTAGAGGCAGCATGTGAACTTGCTAAAACACTACCCCAGACCCACTGTCTAGATCTCATTTGCCCTCTGACTCAGAGTCACACTCTGACAGTTGTCATGAACAGATTTGTGGCAGATGGAAATATGCCCATTTGGCTGGCTCCGAGTCAAAAAAAATGCTGGCACAGTGGGCTCAGGGAAAACCAGTCCCATTTCACACTCCATATCACAATACCCTCTCAGATTCCCAGCTCTGGAGAACAGAAACCGTTATTTTAAAGCCAAGCACATTATCAATATCATCTTTACTATGTAACACAAATGCACATGAAGATACTTATTTCTGAATCACAGCAGGGGTAGGGTGTAAAAGCTGGGGAGTGCTCAGCCACAGGGACTGTTAGGGACACTGAGATCCTCATAGGGAAACTGTGCAGCCAAGATCTCTGCAGACCATTATGGAGAGCCATGACCTGCCACACCACAAGCACACAACTCGCCCAGACAAAGGCAGGAAACTCAACTGAGCACATACGCTGGTCGGACAGAGGATTCCCTCCAAATGCATTCATCCATCTTTGTAAATTTTCAAACCAACCAACAGATTCCTTATTTGTAGTGCCACAGACAAAACCTCCCCCACTCTAGGGCTAAAGACCACGTTGCTGTGGATAAAACAATCTGTACCCTATTAAAAGCGGAAATACTGATACTAGGCATGTCACTGTCTATGCAGTCGTTTTGGGCGGCTTCAAAGGGGCGGAGCCCAGACAGCCGAAGGAGTGGGTACCCAAGCCTGCGGGGCACCTTGGTAGTATGGAGTGGATACCTGGGCCTGCAGGGCACCTCGGTAGTACAGAACGCAGTGTCCGGGGGGGGGGAGGCAGCGAGATCTCGAGTTCAGACTCTTCCTTTGCTACATAGGGAGTCTGAGTCCGGCCTGTATGACAAGGAAATCCTGTCCCAAAAACTAAGAGAAGGAGTAAGAGGGTACCAGGCCAGGCAAGGGCCCCAAGGAAGGAGGCCCTGGTGAAGTCTGGCCAGGAAGAGGGCATTCTGGCTCCTGGGAGGCGGTGAAAGGCCCATGCAGGAGAGAAGAGACCAGAACCACAACTTGATGTCAGATGGACTACAAAAGCTTTGGAATATCTTACCCCCTAGACTTGTGTTTTCACAAGTTCTCAGGGAAGCTATTTGCAAGTTGATGCTTAATAAATATTCTTTAAAACTTTTTAGTTACTAAAGCTTTTTAGTTACATTTTAACCTTTTATTTAGCCCATGCACAGGTGCCAAGGAATACACATGAGGTCAGAGGACAACTTGGGGGGTCAGTTCTTTCCTTCAGCCCTGTGTGTCCCAGGGATTAAACTTAGACTACTGGGCTTGGCAGCAAGCACCTTTACTCGCTAGCCGTCTCTCTGGCCCTAAATAGTCTTTTAAATGAATCAGTACAAGGCTGCCCAGGCCCCATGCTCTTGTCCGGCAGTGGAGGCCACTGAAAGCACAGCGGACTGATTACAGAGGCAGGATCTGACAGTGGGACTCCTGCCGGTACCGTCCTAACGCTACCTGACCAGGACATGTCTTCAAAAGGCCCCTCTGGAGCCCAAAGAGGGTCCCTGGGCTCTTTCAGTGTGAGTGGGGTTCAGAAGCGGACCATCTATCTAGGAGAGCCTGAATAAAAGCTATAAAAGTCCTCAGGTCGCCACGGGCAATGCTCTATCCACCAATCCACACACCCACCGTCCCACCTGACATGGAGGTTGAGAGCCTGGGCTGAGATGAGCCGTACCTGAGTTTAACACCCAACTCATCAGGCATGGTTTTCCTAAAGTCTCTCAACTTTTCTGAGCCTCGGCGTCATCATTTCTAAAACCATGATTTAGGATTTCTGTTGCAGAGAGCCGTGCAACCATGTGCAAATGGCATCCAGAAACATTTATGGTAACTTCCGCACAGAGTGCTAGCAACTGAACACAGAGCAGTGTGCACATTAGCCAATAATTCTGCCTCTGTTGGCCTTGAACTTGTGGTGATCCTCCTGCCTCTGATTCCTGAATGCGTGTGGTAACATCTTCATTCTTCATTGAAGGATCATTCCCCTCAGTGTGTGCATGCATGTGTGTTGTGTGGGTGTGTGTATGCATGCATCCATGTGTGTGTACTATGCCTGTGTGCTGTGCTGTGGCTAAGCACACGCTCTGCACTGAGGTGTGATCCTCCACCAGGGAGGCTTTCATGGCGGGAGCACAGGGTGTCTAACACAACTAAGAAGGTCTTCCTGAAGAGGGAGACACGAAGATGAGGAGTCTGTGACACGAAAGCAGCCACCTGAGGCACTCTGTGAGCATCGAGGCCAGTGACATCAACACAGAGACAGAAGACACTAACGATCATTACACCAGCCACCCGGGGTGAGAGCCACAAATACCTCAGTGAGGAGGGAGGGGGATGGAAACAGAGAAGAGGAGGGGAAAGAGGAATGACAGAGAGATCAACCCCTTTTGCAGAATGTTCTGCAAACACACGTGACTAGTTTTTCCCATTGTAGCCTGGAAGGGCCGAAGCTTTGGCCTTGGAAATGACCCAGGTTGCTCTTATTTTGGCTCAGCTGATATTCCAGAGTGGTGCTGGCAGGTTTCAGATACCAGCCATTCTTCATGAATTCAGTTCCGTTGCCCTCCAGCCAGATCAGTGGCAGCCCGGGCAGGTGACAGATTGGAGAGGGGGTTGGGCAAAGAGAGAGGGCCTGGAAAGAATTCGATCCCGGGTAGAGCCCAGATTTCTCTGGGAAGAGAAATGGTGAGGGCAGGAGCTTCAGAGCAAGGTTCTGTGGGCTACAATCAAGACTGCCCATCCTTCTGGGTGCCAATCGTGTGTCTAGAAGGGAAGAGAGGACAGGACAGTTGCTGACAGAGTCAACAGCAGGTGCCAGCTCTGCAGACTGACGCAGGCTGAACATGGGAGACTTCATCCTGCCAGGCTGAAGTCTCGTAGCCTGGGGCTGGCAAGCTTCCTCCTTGCTCCATCCCTAACGACCCCACTGGCTTTTAGATAGAGCTGGGAGGCAAGAGGAGGGACAAAATGACTGCACCGAATGACGTCCAAGTGAGAATTAAACTGCAGGAGGCAACCTTGGGTTGGAGAATGCTCCAGAGGCTAGGGACTGTGTTTTCTCTCAACTCTCGTTTCTGTGTCGGAAATTTGCTGATTGTATTTGGGCTGCAGGAAACAACTATTAAATCTGATAATGCCTGCTGCCACTGAGGCAGAGCCATCTGTCCCTGGGATCCATGTAGCAACAACAGCATTCCAATAAGGAGGCAAAAAGCCCTAGCCAGCCTGGGTGGACACCAAGGGCTGGGACAGGGAGGCGAGGCTCAGACGAATGAACTGAATGGACTCAGGGCTGCTCTCACATGCTTCAAGGGCTTGGGGAAACACAGGAAGAAGGTGGCTGTCCAAGCTGATGGGGGTTCCGGCGTGTGTTAATTTCCCCTAACATGCAGAATGGAGAAGGTGGGAGAGGATTCTGGGGTTGTCTGTGGCCAGACTAAAACTGGAGATGCCACTGCAGGAGGCAAAGAAATAATCCCTCTCTCTCCTTTGGGGGAGGTTCAAAGAGCCAGAGGAAGAGGCCCGTGAGAGGGCTCCGGGGGGAGTACACATGGTGAAAGTGCAGGTTGTCCTCTGACCCCAACATGCATGGTATGTGTGGTACACAAACATGCACACACGTACACACGCATGCACGCACAAAATATTTATAGCCAGAAATGACCCCCAAAGGCATCAAAAGCTAAAGAAACAAAACAAAAAAAAACATCCTCACATATAGAAAATGTCTCCACCTGGCTAATCCAATTTATCTACCCAGGTCCTATTCACAAGCCCTTCTTCTGGGGACAGGGTGATGCTCTGTAGCCCAGGCTGGCTTCAGACTTGCGGACACCCTCCTGTCTCAGCTTCTTGAATGCTGGGGTGACAGGCATGTACCACTACCCCTGGCTTTTAAGTCTCTTTATGTGCCTCTCACAGTCTTACCTAGCTACAGATATTTCACTTAGATTTGTCCGTCCCTGGATGGTTTTGATAGTAATAATCATTTTAGTGTCATGACTTGAGAGTCCAGACTACAAGAGCTGAGTTCAAATTCTCATGCTGTCAGAAACTGGCTGACAGACCTTGGGGAAAGTTGCTTAATCTGGCTCAGGGCTAAGGTTTTCATTCTTAAATGGAAATAAGCGAATCTACTGCATGGATTATCGGGTGTGGGAATTATATCTGAATATGTCCATTGTCCCCACCCCATAGTGTTCCTTTAGGGATAAACAAGAAAGGGGGAAATGGTGCCCATAGCCTGATGTGTGCCCAGTGCTTGTTGTAGGCATTTCTGTTCATGGTCTGATCATAAGTCTCCATGACTGCATAGCCCTGCCCAGGGCCAGCACACATTAGGGTCAATAAACATTACAGGCAAGACAGACCCACAGTTGGCCTGGCTGGGATTCCTGACTCAGCAGTGCTCAGCGGACCAGTCATGATTGGAGAAAACTATACAAACTGCCCTAGGACTGACAGGCCTTGCAAGTCAGTGCTTAGGGATAGACGAGCATCACCAGCTACCAGGAGCCCTGATTGCTATCGCTTGGTGTCACTGGAACCCGCGTGTGGTTGTAACACTGTAATAGTCTTGTGGCCAGGATTTTACCAGGCGGACTCTCAGCGGGGCTTTCTCACTGTGGCCACTGATGCCCAGGCAGCCGCAGACAACCAAACACCTCCAGTCCCCGACGGGGGCCATGTTGCCTAAGTAGAGAAAAACCATTCCTAGAAGAGGCTGCTGAACCCTCTCAGTCCCCCTCTCTCCCTCTTTCTCTCGTGTGCATGTGTGTGCACGCACTCATGTGCCCCTGGAGTTATAGGTGGTAGTAAGCTGCTTAGCATACATGCTGGGAAACAAATGCTGATCCTCGGCAAGAGCAACAAGCACGCTTAACTGCTGACCCATCACTCCAGACACTTTGACCCTTTTTAAAATTAGTTTTTAAGTTATTGTACCAAAAATAGGTTTCACTGTAATATCATACATCATTATATTACATACACTATGATAATTATATTACATACACCACAGTAATTAGCTCATATCCATCCCATCACCCTCATCTGTTCCTCTTCCTGCTCTTATTGGTCCTCTGTGCCCCTTAATAGGTCCCTTTTGCTTTTATGTTTTTAATATACAGTATATATTGTATATTTAGTATAGATAGATATATTTCTTACTCTTTTGTCCAAGACAGATTAGTTGTAGCACCCTCTGAGGTGTAAAGACCACTGAACATCATCTAATCTTGTTGCTGGGGAGCTTTTTATAGTCTAGGTAGGGCAGTACACACATTCAGTACTAAACATTCAGGAGGTGTGGAGGATCAGAAGTGCATGAGGTGTATCACTAGAGCGAGTTCAAGATCATCCCAGGCTAAATAAACCCCGTCTCCAAAACCCAAGAAAGACAGAGGGGTAAGGAGAGGCGGAGGGGGAGGAATAAGGAGAGGAAAACCTGATCTATAAACTGGGGTAGAGGAAGCCTGCATAGGGATTGCGCTGCTCATGGGGCCTGCACGGCTTCTCCACCAGCAGTCATACGAGACGCATCTGCAGACACCAAGACCTAGGACCCCAGCTGAGGTAGAGGGCACAGCCAGGCACCACGGCCTCTTGGGAAGGTATGCTCTCCTCTCAGCATCTCGGCTGACAGGACACGGAGCCTCCTCCAGAAGTGGAAGCTGCCGAAGAGGCAGTCAGCCGTGGCCCACACGGCCTCTCGAACATGCACAAGGCGGTTGTGGGGGACCTTCCACAGGATGCCAAGCCCTGCCCCCAGGATGACCCACCTTGGGCTGGAAGACGTGGTTCTCTTTCCCAAGGTGGTCCACGATCCCAAAGATGCAGAGTGGCCCAGCAAAGCCCAGGAGGTCAGCCAGGATGCGGAAAGTGCTGCTGAGGACCAGGCGTCTCCCAAAGGCATGACAGAGAGCCTTCCAGATGGCCCGGGCACCCTGCAGGCTCTGCATGTCCTTCCGCTGCCGAGAGAATCCCACAGCTAGGTCAGAGTGGGTGCGGGCTCAGCCATGAGAGACCCTCTTCCCCGGTCCCCCTGGATCCTGCTGCCTCAGGAAATCTTGTGGCCTCACTGTCTGTGGGCAGGCAAACTTCAGTAAGAAATCATGGTGTCAGCAGATGCATGACAGGGCAGGTCAGATGGGCAAACTGAGGCCAGAGGCATCAATCAAGTCACAGGGCTGGCAGGGATCACGTGACCAGCATAGCCCCATCCTGACAGATTGGCACCTGCCATGTTCACTTATTACCAGCTGTTTCCCTGAATGCCAGGCAGACATAGAGAAGGAGCGGTAGGCAGGGCATAGAATTTCAGGGTCTCGGCTTCTTCCTTACTGGCAAGAGCTGACTGCAGCCTGGCCAGTTTTGCAGAAATATTGTAAGGACCAGGCCAATACTTTGTACTCACGCTGGGTAGAAATCCCCTTCATTATAGCCACTGTACTTTAAAATGATGAGCACAGGGGACGAGAGAGTCACGTAGAGCCAATTCTCTTACCAAGCCTCAGCTTCCCCATTTTGACAGTGAGCAACTTGGACATGCTGACCTAAACTGTAACAGCCCTTTCAACTATGACCTTCCTATGACTATTTGGCCCTAGACTTCTGTGTGATGGAGGGTAAGCCTGCTCCCCTTCCCAGGTCTCAGGTGTTTGGCCTTCTGCCCTCTGAGATCCTCTGCGATTCCACGGAAAGTCAGGTGATGGGTGGTAGTGTGTCTGGACCACTGACCGCCTGGGCATCGAAGGCTGCACAGAGTCGCTGGTAGTTGGTGAGGGCTCTCATGGCAATGGGCAGCTTCCCGATGGCCCGCAGGTCAATGGGCTTCTTGTGGGCGGTCTTGATGAAGGCGTTCATCCACCAGTAGGTCCCCTTGGACAGCAGGTTGACGAAGGGCTGCAGAAAGCGCACGCCCAGGTCCTGCAGGTCCTCTGGGGGCTTTACTTCTCTCGGCGTCTTGAAGAAGATGTACCTCTGTGGGACACATGGGTGTAGGTAGGGGCGGGGGTGGGCGAGTGCAACTGTTCCCCCACACCGCCCAGCAAGGGTTGAGGGGTGATGGCCTGCGCTTGACCACCAAGAGACATGTCCGTCTATGGCCTGTAACGTCTCCGAAAGGACTTCCTGGACATCAGTCCAGGGTTCCTTGTGCTGTGGAACCCTGAGGTTCCTGGAACTGAGGCTGCATTTAAGCTGAGCCAGGGAAGAACTGGGGTCACCATTGTGTAGTGGTTAATACTTCCTGTCAGTATCTCCTAGGAGACAAGCCTCTGGGTGTGTCTGTAGGACACATCCACACTGAGGAGGAAAATCCACCCTAAAGCTGGGTGATATCATTCCAAGACAGGGGCTCCCAACTGAAAGAAAGGGAGAAAGCAGGGGCTGGAGAAAGGGACTGCTTGTTAAGAGCACCTACTGCTCTTACCGAGGACCTCAGCCTGGCTCTGCACACAGCTGTGTGGCTCACAAGTGTGTACTCACACTCGGGGCTGTGCTGCTCTCTGCACTCACAGACACCTGCACTCATGTACACAGTGACCCCATCTCCACCGCTGCGTAGCCCCGGAACTCACTGCCTCCTAATGCTGGGATTGAAGGTGTGTGCCCCACGCCTGGATAATTCAATGTAAATCTAAGACACTCTTTAAAGGAGGGTGAGGAGTGGCCGAGCGAGCACTAGCATTAGCACTTCTCTCCGTCCCCTCTCCTCCTTTCTGGCCACGGTGCCTCCACCCTTAGACGGTAAGCCAGAGTAAAGCCTCCCTTCCCCAAGCTGCTTTGATCAGCTACTCTGTTAGAGCAATGATAAAAGCAACAAATACCTATGGAGTTTACAGAGCCGGAAGTGGTGTGGACCTGGTTCAAATCCTGCCTTGCGCACACGCTAGCAAACCTCATCTAATGTGATATGAAAAGGAGGGTCACTGTGAGGATCAGCTGTGGGGGGGGAACGTAAGGAGGACCGCTAGCTAAAAGCAAAGAGGCTGGCAGGCAAATTCAAGAGCAGTTTACAGCCAGCGGAAGCCCAATGGAGAGAGTCACCGAGCCCGTGATGGGCCGGAGAGCAAGCGAAGGGCGGCCTCACCCCTGCGGGCGGCCCACAGCCTTGCACAGCAGCCTCTGACGCTGGCTTCACTTTAAAGTGCGCGCACAAGTCCTTTGCCTAAGCGACTCCCTTCCCTGGCATCTCTCCCGCAGGGCAGAGTGGCAATGCTCAGAGAGGGGAGCGCGCTCAGAACATGCTGTGTGAAGTCAGGAACGCGGTGGTGGGGTGGTATCCACCCACAGAACGAGGGCTGCACCAGTCACAGCCCATCCGCAGGTGGAACGTTATACAGCCACCGAGAGGCTGTGCTTGCATCTCGGGCAGCCTGGAGGGAGTCCTGAGAAATACTGGACGAGAAGAGCATGACTCAGACCATGGTATATGATCCATTTCCATGAAACGAATATTGAAGGGGAAAACATCGTACGTGTGTTGAGGGGAAACCACTAGGAGATATTTGTTTGGATGTGAATGATGATGTCATAGTAATAAAAATAATATAATGAAAGTAGAAGGTGTTAATTTGAGAGACCTGGGACAGCAGGGATAGGGTAGGAGAAGGAGAAGGTACTAGTCTAAGGTGGAAAAGAGAGGAGAAGAAGGAAAAGATGGCGAGGCTAACGACACAGGGAGGCACGCAAGAGACTCAGGCGGGAGCGTGGGCAGCTCCACAGCAGGTCAGCTGCAGCCCCCTGCCTCAAAACCAACCAACAGAACAGAACACGAACAGTGGCCTCTGCTCAGGAGGGCTCCACGGAATCCCTGGCCCCGACCAAAGTACCAGAGAGAAGCTCCCCTGGTGCTCCCCTTCTCTGTGAGAGTCAACCCACCCTCATGCTTCCCCCTCTCTCGGGGTAGCTGGGATGGAGGAGGCAGATGAAACGGCCCCCCTGAAAATTGCCTAAGGTCCTAGTGCCCTGTCCGGGGCAGGGAAAGCCAGCAACTGCCACCAAATGGTGGCAGTGCCCACATGCAAAGCATTCCTGGGTCAGAGCCATGCCCCCCACGTCCCCGCTTACCCTCACCCTGATGACGTTGACCTCCACGAGCAGCAACATGCCGTACAGGATCACCAGAAGCCCCGTGAGGCAGAAGCGCAGCTGAGAGAAGCCAATGGCGTGGTCATAGAACTTGACAAACTTTATGGTCTTAGTGATGAAGGCCAAGATCCAATAGATGAGCAGAGCTGCAGAGGAGAGAGGGACAGAGGCTCCTGAGCAGACTCAGGTGTGCACATGTGCACCTCTACAAGCATGCAGGCATGTAGGAGAATGGAGAACACGTGTTCAGGAGGTGTGGCGGGGGTGGGGGAGATGCGGTGTGCATATGAGAATATCATGTCATTCCTTGATCAGCCAATCAGTGGGCTGGCTTTTGAGATGCAGGTATCTAAGAATGACCTTGAACTTCTAGTTTTCTGGCCTATGTTGTCCAAGTGTGGGGATTACAAGTATGAGCCACCACGCTTGGCCCCAGTGTCCCTTTGAGATGTGGAAAAGGCATCATAACACTCATGACAGACATGCTAAGAAACATGGATGATATCATAAGTTCAACAGGTCAGGAAACCAGTAACGATGATGGGGAAACAGCTAAGTGACAGGCACTGTGCCGGGTGAGCACTCGAAACATGTCTTCTCACTTGTTCCTACTACAGTCTTGAAAGGGAAGTGGCTTGTCACTCCTTCTTCAACCAGTCAAGGGGACCAAGGCTCAGCTAGGTAACCCACACAAGGTCAGGGCCACATTAAGCACAGAGCTGCGCTTGCCGGTGTATGGTGACTTGAACTGGAATTCTCAAGCTGGGGACATTTAATAATCACTCTATCCAGCCCGTTTGCTCTGGATAAGACACTGAGGCTGGGAGAGATCAGGTGAATTAGGCATGTTCACTGACAACTGGTGATGGCCAGAGGCGGGGGATGCCCAGGTTCCTATCCTTACTGCCCATCAGCCACAGGGTCCCAATTTGGAAGTCTGGGGTTATGGGAGGTGCAGGGAAAGTCACTTTCTGCCCCATGAAGCAGTGCAGTGCAGTGGAGACAGAACTTGCAGCCAGACTCACCCAGACTCACACATAATGGCTGGATGGCCTTGGATAAACCATGTGGTACCAAGCGCATCCAACCTGTGGCCCAGGAAAGCTATGAATGCAGCCTAACACGAAATCATAAATTTACTTAAATCACTATTGATTTTATTTTGTAAGTCACTGCAGAGTCCTCAAGTGTTGATTTCATAGTTGGCAACATCACACCGTAATGTCAAAAGGCTGAACACATGTGGCACCACAAAACACCTAGACCTGAGTTTCCTCACCTATCAGTGTGGACAGTGACAGCACCGCTCAAGGGCTCTTGGGACAATGTGTGGGAAGCATTTAGCACAAGGAACCCCAGGGTGCATCACGGCTGCTCTTTGGACGTTATCTGTTGACATTTTTACGAAGGCTGGGTTTCAAATTTGGGGCAACAGGCTTCAGAAGCCCTTTGTGGGTCCTGTCCTAAGTTCTTACACTTTTTACTGTCAGCTTGTGAGAGAGCAAACCCCAATACAGCTAGTTAAGTGGCCACGAAGTGGGTATTGATGAAGGCCTCTCCAGCACCCCTCGTCCCTGGAGTCATACACAACAAGGCCAGCTTCAGCTCCTCCAGCCCCCTAGGCTAGGCCACAGTGAGTAAAGGAGACTTCGTACTCTGACCTCCACCTCCAAGTCATCAAGCCATTGTTTGAGAAAAAGATGAAACCTGTTTGGGCTGGTTGTAGGCTGAGAAGCATGTCAAGACAGCAGGCCTCACCATGGGGCCGGGACTGAGTGTGGACAAGAGGGGAGAAGGAAGGGCCCTCGGGACTGTGGCGATGGCCTCTCACTGGTGCTGGTCTCCAGGCCACAGGGACGCGCAGGCCGGGGCCATCCCTAGCAGGGACTATTGCCGATGGATTGAATATCTTTTGCCCAGAATGAGAGGATCACTTCCTGGGGCAGGGACTTGAGCTGTGCCTCTGTGTCTGGCCCCCTAGGGTTCTAGAACCAGTCTCTGACCTGGGCAAAGAGGACTTAGTGTTCCTACCCGGACAGGAAACCACAGCTCCTACAACGGCCCAGAGGAAGATACTGGTGGAACCAGGGTGAGGCCCAGAGGGTCTCCTCCCACAGTGCCAAGCTCTAAACTGTCACTGGACACAGCAGTGTCCATCAGGTGCTTGGGCAGAGAAAAGCAGACGCCAGGCAGTAGGTGTGAGGGGGTGACCCTCCTCTCCATTTTCTCCCATGCTCCGTTCTATGCGTTACACCTGCACATCCCACACTCATCCACTGCTCTCCGCCCTCCCTGCCCTACCACATCTAGACCGCCATCATGTCTTCCTGTCTTGATCACCTCAGGAGCCTCGCCACTGGTCATCACTCCCCTGCCCTCCCTCTGCTCCACTCTGACCCTCAGAGAAAGTCCTCATTGCACCCTCGCTCACGATCATTGTTCCCAATGCTCAAGGCCGGGTGTGTGGCGCACATCTATAATTCTGGCACTTGGGAGGCAGAGAGAGGAGGATCAGAAGTTCAAAGTCATCCTTGGCTACATAGTGAGTTTGAAACTAACCTGATCAACATGAGATCCTGTTTCAAAATTCCAAGCAACCGATCAAACAACAAAAACAAAAATGAAAAATCAAAGCAGAGCTTATAATCCCAGCACTCAGGGAGGCAGAGGCAGGTGGATCTCTGTGAGTTTGAGGCCAGCCTGATCTACAAAGTAAGTCCAGGACAGCCAAGGCTACACAGAGTAACCCTGTCTTGAAAAAAAAAATCAAAAGCTGAGAAACCTCCACAATAATAATAACAAATAATAATGGTGGAAATACCCCCAAATATCACCAACAGGTGACTGGATAGCAAGATGTGGGCCAGATAACAAATATCACTCAGCTTTAAAGGAAGAAAATTCTGACACATGCTACAGCACGAACAGAAGACACTGAATGATTATCCTAAGTGAAGTAAGTAAGTTACAAACGGAGAAAAGTCCTTAATGAGGCTTTATGAAGATGGAAGGTAGAATGCTAGGCCTGCGGGCTAGGGAAGGGGGAGCTAGGGCACCAGAGTTCAGTAAGTTTAGAGCACTGGTTTGGGAGACAGACAGTGGTGATGGCTACATGGCAGGTCTTGATGCCCCAGGAATGCGCATGTAACAGCTAACACGGGCAATACTATGCGATAGACATAGAAACACACCCAAAACTTAAACAGAGGCAGAGAGAACCTCAAGTCTGAGCCCAGCCAGGGCCACACAGGGAGACCTTGTCACAAAAATAAGAATAAGCAGCAACCCCCGCCCCCAACCACCCCAACGACAACCAAAACAAAAGGCAGATAACTACTCCTCAGACCAGTCTGTGGTGTGGCCTTCGGCTTGCCAAGTCTGGCTCCTTCCTGCCTTCCCCACTCCAGCCATTCTTTCTCTTTCAGATCCCTTGGTGTGCGCTGTTCACACACGCTCTCAGCTCTCCCCAAGGTCCCCCTTGCCCTTCCGTCGGTCCCACTTCTCAGCTCACATCTTTCTTTGGTGTCCTCTGGGGCCCCAGGATCACATTTCACGGGCTAGTTTAAGCCGCACCACGGTTTGCCTTCCTGTAGCTGCCAGGCCTGTGACCCGATGCAGGCCTCTGAAGGGGGTGGCTTCTCCATGAACTGCCTTCTATCCCTAAAGCTTAGCATCCTCTTTTGCGTGATCTAGAATTTCTAGACCTGTGGGGCTTCTTCTGGGGGAAAAACTCCAGCCAGGGGAGCTGAGGAGTGTGAAGAAGTCATTGGTCTCTTGGAAAACGTGGAGGCACCTACGGTGTTGATATGTGCTTGTTGGAAAATGGGGAAGCTAGCTTTCAGGTGCCGACAGCCCGGCCCTGGTGGTCTTAGGGGGAGGGTCCTCTTGGGGACAGCTGTCTGAAGCCTGGAGCTTCATCTGCCCTTCTGGCTGCAACTCCAGACATAGTCACTCATTCCCACAGGGCAGGACAGGGGCATGGCTGAAGGATACCAAGGGAGCATCAGATCTAACATAGGAAGCTAGACCTGTGACTAGACAGTAGGAACATGTCTTCAGCCTCAAGATAAGGCAGCCAAGTCACTGACAGAACATAGAGAGCTCCAGATTCCAGAGCTGGGTGCATGCTTCGGCTCTTACACATCAGTGACTTCCTGACGCACCATCAGACGCTCAGCTCCGCCACAGACTGTAACTGCAAATGACTAGAGGCCACATAGGGGCAGATCTACAGACTTACAGCTTTGGTGACAAGAACACAGGACCCTTAGAGGCAGCTAGGAGCCTGCTCAGATGCCTGATTTGGGTGACTAGACCAAGTCCCTCGCCCCTGATTGTAGGCTGTCTGTTCTGTGGAGGAAGGATGACCCACCTCACAGGGCTGCTGCAAGGACTGAGCTAATAAGCGTAGGCCAGAGCCTGGCATGAAAGACTTGCTCAGTGAGCATTTTCTGGTGTGGTTTTAAGCCTCTCTGTTTCACACCTGTATGCAACACTGGGGAACTACTATAAGAGAGAGACAAATCATATGGGGAGGTGGGGGGGGGGGTCACAGAGCCCAGCCCACGGCACACACTCCACAAATGGCAGGCAGCATGGCTGCTGTTTCCGCCCGGGACCCCAGTCATTCATGTCAGATGCTGCAGCTGAGCTGAGCCCGAGTAGCCAAGAGTGAGCCAGACTCAGGCTTTGGTCCTTGGCCTTCCTCTGCTCCCATGAGACTTCATCCAGGCTCCAGCATTAAATGCCACCCATAAGCGCACATCTGATGATCACATCTCCTGCCCACCCTTCCCCAAACACTTTTACTCAACTCTCTGCTTGACCCTGAACTTTACCACCTCGGTGACGTCTCAAATCCAACATACCTAAAGTCCTGATTTACATCTTGCCTTTACCTCCTACCCTGGGGCCATCTTAGTGACCAGAAACTCCTTTCAGCAGGGGGTCAGACTCCGGATTCTCACTGGTGGCCATGCTCACAGTGGCTGTGTTGACCTCCCTGCCAGGCACATGTACAAAGATGTCTGCATGCTGACTCTGGGCGGCGTCCCCTGTTGCCCTGTACAGACAGCCACGCCCACCTCTCTCCTCCCTGCAACTTTCCTCACCACAGTCTCAGCACCTGCTCCTTGGTTAATTCACTCTTTGCCCATCTGTCTCCTCCTCCACACTACAAGCTCCATGGAGGCAAAGGGCCTTCTTTTCATTTCTTATTCCTAGGCTGGACTGGCCACCTCCAGTAAGTTCTCAGTGTGCTGGCTGAAGGCGGAAGGCCTCCCCCATCCTTACCGATCAGCAGCTTGGGGAAGTTGGAGGTCTCAATGTTATGATAGTAGACCACAGAGGTGATGGCAGCCATGAACGCCATCCCAGCTGGCATGTACAAGTGGAGGTGGCGGGATTCTGTCACCCTGGGATGGGAGAAGAAAGAAAGTAAGAGAAGGGAAAGTGGATGCGGCCAGCACCCAGCAGAGCAGCACAGGTCTTGCGCTTACTGCCCCCCACACAGTAGGGCCTCTGGTAACCATGGCATCCCTCCATATGCTGGTAGTCCGTCTCAGCCTGCATCCCAAACATTCTGTGCACCCCGATTCACTCAGGACCAGCCCTATATAACAGGGCAGCACAGGCTGGCACTGGCAGCATCTGAGGGCACTGCACTAACGATGCTGAGTATCCATGCCAAGCATGCTTCCAAGTACCTGATGAATGGCCAACTGTTTAATTAAGGCCCATGAGGTAAGCACCCAGTCGTGCTATGCTATAACCAAGGGAACCAAGGCACAGATCTGCCAAGCAACACGCTCAAGACCATGTCTTTGTTCTCCTCCTCTGGGCTGGTGACAGACCACTGCTCTGACTCCCAGAAGCCCCTGTGCTGGATGGGGGGCATGGTGACAGTCCACACTTGGGGCCAGCTCTACTCTCAGACCTCAGCTTCTGCCGGGAAGCGCAGGGGTTGCCTGATCACGCTCTTCCTGCAGACAGCAAAACGCAGCCCCAGTCCAGCCTAGCACTAGAGGGCCAGGCAACAGGGCCTGCAGCAAGCACTCTAGCACCACCCAGCCTGTTCTTTCTGCACCAGCAGTGCTGGAAACCCTCTCCATGCCCAGAGGGCCCTCTTTAGCCTCCTGTCTCAGTGATGCCCTTGTTTACACCATTGCTGGAGCCAGCGGACCAAGAGTCCTTGCCCTGGAGAAGGTGAGCACAGGCGAAGACCAGAGCTGCTATCTGACTCCGCGGTCCAGAGAAGAGCCACTCCAGATGGACTGAAGGCTGAGGGACTGAAGGAGGAGGGGGTGGCAGCCAGGGAAAGCTCCCCGGAGGAAGTAGAACCAGGTCGGGCTCTGAAAGCTAAGTGTTGTTTAGTAGAGGAGAGGCGCACCATGCCAGGACTCTGGGGACCCTGGCAGAGGCCAAGTGCAGGCATGGAGACAGCATGGGCTGTACCCTCCTACTGCTTGACAAAGAGCCACAAGTTATCCAGCCCCTAGGAGATAGATGGTGACCAGAGGCTCCAGTTCCATACCCCTTGGGCAGGACTGGTCTGAGGGTGGCCATGCAATTCTGGCCACTGACGTGTAAAGCCGGGTCCACAGAGCATGGGTTCCACCAGTAAATAAGAGATACGGCGGGAGAGTGCCTTCCCAAGCTTGCCTTCCTTCCTATGGGATACTCGCAACAGGGCAGCCAACGAGGAAGGGGTGGCTGACCCATAGAAGACAGTGGGGAAAGGCCGAGTCCCTGAAGACATACCAAACTGCAAAACCAACCAGAAAAGTCCATTTTCTAGATTTCTGGATTGTTAAGTGAGACTGTCTTTGATGTCCTTTAAGCCTTGATAGTCTCAGCAGAAGGGACTGCAGCTAATAAGGACAGATATCACTGCCCGGGAGGGGGCTTCGGGAACTCTGCTCTGCACTAGAAGCCATGCGTACAGTGAGATTGATATTAACTGGAACTCGAACAATTATGCTACAGTCTCTGCTACAATAGCTCTAAACATTTTTCTGGGCGATTTGGAATGAAGGAGGAAAGAAAGCAGGTGAAAGTTTTCTTTATATTTGTAGGGTGTACAGTGATTTGGGCAAACACTCTCCCCGTACGCTCCCCTCCCTCTTCCCGTTAACCTGCACTGCTTTGGCTGCTCAGAAATAACGGGATCGCACATGGGAACAAGCCCCCGCCTCCAGGAAGCAGCTTCTCCACAGACTGAAGATACCTCAGCTGGTCACTAAACGTGGCTTCAGATCCCAGCTGAAGACCATTGTCTTAACCGGCTCCCACCCCACACACCATAGGCCAGTGTGAAAATGGGGACCACAGGGCAGGTCTGCCCCCCATTTTCATGCCCTTCCTCACACTTGCTGACTCGGCGAAGTCAGCCCCCAATGTCCAGCTACTGACAAGCTTATGACTCGCAAGAGGCACACTCAGGCCTGGGTGGAGGTGCACCCCACAGGGTGGAGGTAGCGAGAGTGGGTGTCTGGGCTGCTCCTGCATTTCCCCCGCCTCAGGCTCTGGGCCCTGTCTGTTTCCCCATTTCCCCCTCCTCAAATTGGCAAGCGAGGGCGCCAGAGCTCATTCTACAGGTAGAAGAGACAAGTCCCATAGCTGAGCAGAGGGGCAGCGGAAGTCAGGGTCCCCCTTCTCTCAGGTTTGTTCCCTTTCACCCGCCAATTATAACGTAGGGGTATTGCTGGCCTGGGGGCTCACAAGACCGTTTCTTCAGGATTTAGTACCCCTTGGGAGGGTCCTGGGGAGGGGTACAGACTAGTCCCCAGCTAAGTCTCAGAACGCCTTATGGCATTTTTGTTGGTCTGGAAGGCTTTGATCAGCAGTGGACACCTTGAGGAGGTGAGGCGTGACATTAGTGCTGACACCTGGATGTGTGGATACTCAGGGTTAGGAGCAGGAGGTGGGGGGACAGAAAGCCAGCCCCGTGGGGTCGGCTGCAGGGTTGAGCACAGCCTAATTCCAGCTCAGAGGAGCTGGACCTCAGGTGCTCCAGCCAGTGGCCACCCACCACTGTGACCGCCTCTTGAGACAGCCCCTGAGGCTCACTGACCCCTCCATTCTGCCTTAAAGATGGCTGTTCCCCTTCTGACGCCCTCTGAAGACACACTGCATCTCCCTTCTTGCCTCCAACCTGTCAGACACACGATTACCTCCCACCCAGGAGTGCTGTGCCAAGCGAGGGCATCTCTCTTGGGCTCAGTGGGTCTAAGTCAGCTCAGACAGGCGGTCTGCCATCCAAAGCCTCCCTTTAGTCCGGGATCTGATTCTCAGCCTCGGCCTCATCGCTGTCTCCCAGGAGCCCCTGCTTCAGCCTCTCCATTCCTCCAGCCCCAGCTGGCTGGCCTGTCCCTGTACACCCCAGCTCTTCTCCAGGCCTCAGACCATGCTTGTCCAGACCACGCTTGCTCCTTCTGCCAAATGTCTGTGCCATCCTTCCAGGCTCAGCTCTAAAGCTCCCGCCACCATGGAACCTGTCTACTGCTGCCCTCCTCCCGGATCACGTCCTTGTGGTATGACTTCATTTATCCTTCTAGGAGTCAATAAATGTTTGCAGAGCATTCGTGTGCCCTGTGCTGCGAATACAAAAGGATGGACACCCAAGCTCTCACACTCATGGACTCTTTCTGACAGCTTAGCAAATGGAAACTTGAACATACCTTCTGATATACAGGAGAGGGGCAGGGCGGGGCGGGTGTGTGGAGAAGCATGGAGCTCGAGACAAGTGGGACTAGACTGTGACAAATAGGAGTGCTCAGAGAGCCAGGGACTGAATCTTGTAAACGAATGAAACCCAAGGAAAGGCCTTTAGTAAGAGCCCGCGACATGTTTAACTGTTTCTCACCTACCCCAATCATCTGTGGAAGAGCCCAAAAGCATTTTCCACAGCAGCCGGGCACTCTGACAGGCCCTCGAATGGTTTCATAGGGAACTGGTACAGAAAGCTGCGTTCCCTTTATCCTCCTGAGGGAAGCCTGTGCTAGGTGTGTCTAGGGCCTGGCACAGCTCACGGCAGTCAAAGGGTTACAGGGTTTAACAGCCATGGCACTGATTTGTGGAAGGCGCGAGGGCAGACGCAGGGAGGGTCTCCCCTGGCTTCCCCGAACTCTCACTCACCCGTCAGACAGGATACCCTCCGCGATCTCACACACCAGGACGAAGAGCAGCATGAAAGTAAGGATCCAGCGCAGGTTGTGCCCCGGGAAGTGGAGCCAGGTGCTGTGGTGAATGTGCACCTTGGAGCTCTGGCTGCCCCATCCTGCCGGGAGAGACAGACGGTGGGAAGCCACATGGAGGAGGACCACTGTGTCGTGAGGAGGGAGAGCACACAAACCCCACTTCCCCGGGGCTGAGCATACGGGCCGCATGTCCAAGCGGAAGTCTGGGCCTGCGGCCTGGGCCTATACAGAGACCACCTGACCTCTGTGCGCCCGGCCAGCCTCGCTGTTTCAGTGGGCATGTGTTGCATGTTTCCCTGCTATTTTTGGCTAATGGTCTGTCTTTGTGAATAACTAGCAGCTTCCTTCTGCAGCACTCTTTATTGTTGAGACGGGATCTTATGTTGCCCACACCAGCCTTGAACTTCCTATGTAGCTGGGGACGACTTCAAGCTCCCTGGTCCCCTGCCCCCACCTCCCAGGAACTGGGCTTTTCAGGGTCGCCCGGTTCAGCAACTTTCTACTAATTTATTTTGACGGCCACTTTGCCATCCTTCCCCAAATAATTTTTAGGATTTGCTATTTCTCTCAATGGAAGTAAATGAACAGTTGAGGAATCATGCCAACATCCCGTGAGAACAGAGCTGATTGGCCTAGGAGACTCAAGGTCCTGGGAGAGGAGGGGACTTGGGAAGACTGGGTGCCCAACTTTGTAGACCACTTTCTGGCAAGCACGCTGGAAATTGCTAAATCCAGTCTGAGTTGGTCCACACGGTCCTGGAGGAGTTGCACTGGGAGGACCGGCGCCTTGGGTGGCGGGGTCCTGGCACCCAAACGCTGATCTCCTCGGCCAGCGTGCACCCAATTCCGGGCCGGGGAAAGTCTTCTACCCACGGCAGGCCGCGCCGGGACCGCGGGTGCTCGCGGGCCACCATCACCAACCTCCGCTGCAGACTGCGCTGCCAGACCCCGTCCGAGTCCAGCTGCGGCGGTGACAGCCCGGCCCGGGGAAGAGGTAGCCCGGCTCTCGCCGCTGCACCACTCGGGGTGTGGCCGACCCCCTCGACACCTTCCCCGCGCCTGCAGAACCCCAGCTCAGGCCCTACGGTAGCAAAACTTAAAGGCTCCCTAGGGCCGAGAGTGCCCACCGTGTTTGGAGTGGGTTCAGGGATGGGAGAGGGTGCGAGGGCGGAGACACAGAGCAGGGGACCCAGGGAGACTGGCGAGCCGGTGCGGGACCGCCGGAGCCGCGCGCCCTTCCCCCGCGCGCCCTCCCGCCCTCCGCGGCGCCGCGCGCTCACCGATGAAGAGGATGGGGAAGGTGATGAAGAGCAGGAAGACGTGCGGCACCACGTTGAGCGCGTCCACGAAGCAGCCGTTGTTGAGGACTCCTTGGTCCACCCGGTAGGCGGCCGAGTGGTTCTCGGTGCCGCAGAAGGCCAAGGGCATGGCGGCGCGCACACGGGCTCGCCTCCGGCTCCGCGCGCCTCCCGCGCCTCTGGCCCTGGCACCACCCTGCTCTCCCGCAGGGCCCGCCCCGGTCCGGCCCGCCCCGCCCCCACCTGCCGCTGGGCCCCGCCCCTCCAGCTGCTCTTGCGGGGTGAGGGTGGGGTCTCGCCCAATGCGCACGTGCGCTGGGTGCAGGCAAGGCCGTGTCTGAGTAGGAGTCGTAACCAAGATGATCCGGGAGAGCGTGGGTTTGGGATTCCCGAATGTAAATTCGCCAGAGCACGGCTCCGATGGATGTAGGAGATCAGAGGGGTCCCGTGGGAATAGAGCGGCACACGCCTTCACCCGATTCAGTCCAGAGAAACTGTGATGAACTTGAACGTAGGAGGGTGCTTGGGAATTTCCTAAGTGTCTCAGGCACGGGGTCGCGAAGGACCTCAGAGCCTTGTCCCGATCTTTCCCACAAAAGATCCAAGGTGTCCTTGCTAGCCAGTGGGAAAGCTAGCTTGAACCCAGCCCCTCCTCCCTTGTGATGATTAGGTTTTTGTTTGGTTTGGTTTTTTTTTTTTTTAAGATTTCACTTTTATGAGTGTGTGCGTGTACACGTGTGTGCGCGGGGGTGCAGGTGCCAGCAGAGGCCAGAAGAGGAACGTGGATCCCTGGAATTACTGGTGGTCGCGAGCTGCCTGGCGTGAGTGCTGCCGGGAACAGAACTCAGGGTCTCCTCAAGAGCCCCATGGGAGTACTTTTAGCCACAGAGACATTTCTCCAGTGCCTGATAGTTTTTAAGTGTCAACTTGCCACAACCTAGAAGCAATTAAGAACCTCAGCTGAGGAATTGCCTACAGAAGGCTGGCCTGTGGGTATGTCTGCGGTAACTGCCTTGATGATGAATTGATGTGGGAAGACCCAGGCCGCTGCGGAAACACTGTTTCATCCGAGGTACAAGAGTAGAGAAAGCTGGACCAGCGCTAAGAGAGGAAGCAAGCGAGGTCCCTGCACTTGTTCTTTCTGTTTTTGCCTGCGGATGTGCTGCTATAAGCGCCTGAATGTATCCACTCCCGCTGCTGGGGGCTCTATCAGTCCTTTTTATCATCATCATCATCATCATCATCGTCATCATCGCCATCCATGGACTCTTGCTATGTGGCTCTGAACTCACTGTGTGTCCCAGATTAGCCTCAAACTCACAACAACTTTCTGCCCTAGACTTGGTTTTTCTTTTATTCTGTATTTTCTCCACATTTCCTGCCTTGTTCTTTCTTTGTGCAGTTAGATGATCAGCCATGTTGTCTCTTTCAGTAGGTCACAGTCATAGATGTTTAACCTTTCTGGCAGCCGACAACTGCATCCGGAACAGGGCCCCCTACTAAACCAGACTGCCTACTGCTGTCATGGGCATCTCGGCCCATAGCATTCGCCATAGGCTCCACCCAAGTAATGTTCCTCAGAGCACATCCTCATGGTGAGGCAGCAAATGACCACACAGTATTCCCTCCTCTGCCTCTGCCCCAGCTTCTAATGTGGTTTGGGGTCAGTCGCCTTTCTGAGCTTTGGTTTTCTCATTTCTAAACGGGGAAGGAGGGAGTCCTATGTGATGATATCACAGGTGCACAGGGGTTTAGCACACAGGGAGGCAGGTTCTCTGTGGTCACTCGGTGTCCACCACAACCCAACACTTGCCTCCCTCAGGCCCTTCAAGTAAACAAAGGTGTGGTCCAGCGTCCAGTCCTAGTGATGAGAGCCACAGGCAGCTGAAGAATACTTAGTCTACAGTCTCGGGACCTGGTTACCTCAGGGACACACACTACGTGGCTGCCTAGGAGGCAACCTATTTCCCCCTCATCTGGCTCTGAAGTGAGCTCACACAGCCCTCCGCCTAACACACATGGGGTTGAGAGTTCTCTTGGAAAGTAATATGATGTCAGCTGCCCAAAGAAGGGTGATAAGAGAGCTCTGTAGCTGGGTGTGGAGTTACCTCAACGGCCCATCAGTACAGGGCCGATGGAAACACAAGCAGAATCATGGTGCTGGCCTTCCTGGGACTACGGTGGGCAAGCACAGAGAAAGAACAAGGCTGCACACGGACATCAAAAGCCTCCCAGAAACAGGCAGGAGGAGCATGTGCTATGTGACATCATTCATGGATGAAAAAGACTTGTGTGTGTCTATCCAGTGAGGGGCCGGCCTCTGGCTTGCTGACTCTCGAGACCTGCCACTTCTCTTGTGGAAGACGGGAAGGTCAGACACACACACACACCTTGAGAATTCTCAACCACCCTGTTGCAGAACAAAAACTGGCCTGGATTTAAGAGTCTGGATTCTCTCGTGCTGGCGGGCAGGGTGGGTGTGGCTCTTCTGGTGCTCATGTTGCTTCGGCCTCTGTGTGGCTAACTGGGTAACTAGTGGCCCTGGCAGAGGTGATCCTTGCAGTGACAATGCTGGCAATGGAATAGTGGCGATTCAGGAACTGAGCCTTTCCAATAATCCCAACCAAAAGCAATAATCAATGTGTGTCTGTTGTGTTACAGTTACTTGCTTTGCTGTAACAAATGCAGCTTAAGGAGGGAAGAGTTAGAGGGTACCGTGCCTCCTGGCAGGGAAGTGGGGCCATAGGAACATGAGGTGGCCGTCACATTCCTTCTGCAGTTAGAAATCGGGAAGAGACAGACCCCGCTGCTCAGCTCCTCCTTGGGGATTCTAGATCCTGTCAAGCAGATGGCGTCGGACAGTCACTCTTGTGCTGTAGAGCATCATGGCAGAAGTACCCAGAACAATGCAGGGCTGTTGGTACCAGTTGGTTCCTCCTGCCCCCTTTACCTCCGATGACTGAAGCTGTGGACAGGTGGGAGGCGGACGGATAAGGCTTCTGTGGTTCCTCGGAGAAGCTGAGAATAGATGAGGGGACTGAGAGAGAGACAAACATTTTGTCTGAGCCGCCATGACCAGTGGCGTCTCCCCTCTCAGCCCTTCTTAGCCGTTTCAGGAGAGAAAAGAGAAAGTTTTAGCCAGATGGTGCCTGGCTACCTGCCTAATGAAGAAGTGACTAGGGACTGAGCTATCAACAATGGTATGTGCAGGCTGCACTGGATAATCCATATAGCTCAAGGTTCCCTCACCCCAAGGAAGAACCACAGACTGATGGGTGAAGGTGACCCTCAGCCATACATGAATGGAGGGCTGGTGAGGCAGCCTGCCTCAGTCTCTGATGGGAGGAATGGGGAGGGAACTCCTGACAGCAACCAAAACTAACATTTATTTTCTGTTGGCCTGTTGAGATGAAGGCTTTCTATACATACAGATTAAAATGTTGCTCTTGCCAGTTAAGATTGTTTGAGGCAGGATCTTGTGTAGGCCAGGATAGCCTCAAACTTGCTGCCTTAGTCAGTGTTGTGCTGCTGTGAGGAGACACCATGACCATGGCAACTCTTATAAAGGAAAGCATTTAATTGGGGCTGGCTTAAGGGCTCAGAGGCTTAGTTCATTATCGTAATGGCGGGAATCATGGTGGCATGCAGGCTAGGAAGTACCTGACAGTTCTAAATCCAGATCCCTAGGTAGCAGGAAGAGAGAGGACTCTCCTCAAGGCTCACCCCCAGTAACACACTCCCTCCAATAAAGCCATACTTCCTAACTTCCTGCTGACCCAGCATTCAGCTCTGTGAGCCTATGGGGGCCAGTCCCATTCAAACCACCGCACTTGCTGTATAGACGAGGCTGGCCGTGAACTCCCGATCGCCCTGCCTCAGTGCCTAGGGTTGGGATCACAGGGACATGCCACCTCATCCCGTGTCCTCAGTGTTTTGATCTAAAAGGCAATCCCTCTACAGTCACCCAACCAAGAAGGGCAACTCCCTGCATGACCTGGCTTGCGGTTTGATCTAGAAAATGCCCCCACAGACTGGCATGTTTTAGCTTTTGGTCCCCATCTAGTTTGGGAGGTTGCAGAACTTTTGAGAACTAAGGCCTCGCTGGAGAAAGTGGGTTGCTGCAGGGTTGCTGGGGAGCAGAACCCTGGCCTTGCTTCCTGTGCCCTCTCTCTGTGGGACATGTACACTGGTAGGCCTTCCTTGGACTCTGCCGTCAGCCTGGCCCGCTGTGGGCTGAGGCCACTGACCTGCATCTTTCCACCACGTTCTTCCCTCCTCGGCAGGGTGCCTCACCTGAGGCTTGGAGGCCACAGAGCCAAGATGGCTGTGAATGAGGACAATTTGTATTTCAGTGTCCCAAGATTGGACATCTCTGCCAGAGAGACCTGAGCTCCGGTTTCCTGGACAGAGCCTACTTGGCTGGAGTCTGCTGGAAGTCTGTACTATGGGAACAGGGTGTCTGGCCAGCTATGGGAGCTTAGACACATCAATCTCCCCAGGCTTTAGCTATAAACAGGAGAAATCATCTCTCTCACATGGTTCTTAAGTCAGAAACTATGACAGCAGAGGGGTGAGGCACCATTGCTTGAACTCCCAAGACACTTGAATGAGCCCCTACCCAATGTCACAGACTTCCTGGTTTGATCACCACCTCTCTGTGAGGCAGATGATATGAGCATCGTGACCCAGGGCAGAAACAGGCAGAGAGGGAAGCTCAGTGGTCCAAGGTTGCTTTGCAGAAGAGGTGGCAGAGTCCAGCTTCTGTCTTGGGGCATCCTTCTGAGAAACAGGTATCTGGCTTGGGTAGTGTAAAACATCAAGGTAGGTAGGCATGTGATGTGGCAGATGTCAGTAAGGACATGTCTGGAAGCAGTGTGCGCAGAACAAGCCTCCCTTCTTATTTAGCCTTGTCTGGTCAGTGTGTGCCCATCTGTAATGGACACACCTTCCTCGTTGCAAAGTGTTTGTATCCCCCAACCCTTAGGGCCCAGGTAGTGGCACCAGGAGGCAGAGCCTCTGGGAGATGATTGGAGCAGGACTCACCTTCACAACGACATTCATGCTTTTATGTGAAGCCAGGGAGCATTCACTGACGATCTACCTATGTAGGTTTCAGGGAGAAGACAGCTCTCTCAGAGGAAGCAGACTTTAAATAGGCATCGAATCTCTTCCTGGTCTTGGATTTTGCAGCCGCCAGATTCTTGAGAAATAAGTCTTTTTCTAGCCCATCCAGTTCATGGTACCTTTGTCACAGTGTCCAGAATGGAGTTAGATGCTTGTGCTCTGGTGACCAAGATGCTTGTGTGCTGGTTTGATCATGAGGATGTGGTAGTGTTAGGCCCGGGCAGCCCATGACTGTGCTTCTGTGTGGGAGGAGGCCCCTTCACCAAAGGGGAACTCAGGCGGATGTACACCTTGAGGCAGACTCACAGCCATGAGCTAACATTTATCTGATCTATGACTGTATTACTGAAGTGCTCCCTTATGACCTATAGCCAAGTCTATTTTTAGCTGCAATGTATACATTAAAAATTTAAGTTGGTGAATGTATTTAATGTTAAACTGAACAGCAACTTCAGTGGTTTAAAGAGTAATGTTGTCCTTTCCTTGGGAGCTTGGAAGTCACATCAGTCTTATCCCTTGCTGCACAGACCAGCTTCTGGAGGGACCGGAGTGAGCGTGCTGCAGAGGGCAGGCTGCCTGTACCGCTAGCTCATCTAACTTGAGGAATAGTGTGGTTCAGCCAGTGGGTGTGATGAGTCATACAGAGAAAAGCAGCAATAGTCATTTATTCTGTAGTTGCTGTGTGCAGGCTGGGTTCCTCTCTAATCTACTGTGACCTTGGGAAACAGACCCAGAGAGGCCAAGAGACATGTAGTTCACACAGCCCAGTAAGATAGAGAATGTCTGTTGGAACTCAGTTTGGTTAATGTAGAATCTGTGTGCTTTCTGTCCCAATGGCTTTCAAAGTGTCCCAGCCATCAGCATTAATTGGTACTTTGTTGGAGGCACCTGTTCTCGGGGCAGCTCTCTACTATAGCTGAGCTACTTGGTTACTTTATTGGGTTCTTTTACCTACCACCCTTCTTCACCCCCAAATCCCTAACACTAGTTAGAAGAGAAGGAAGCATAGAGGGGAAAGGAGGCAGAGATCTCTAGACTACTTCCTGCTGATTAGGGGCATCGAGTTCCTTGGGGCAAGTCCAGTCTTCATTGTCAGGAGATCTCCAACAGCAACCAGCAATGTAGCAAACAGTAAACAAACAGCAACCAGCAACAGCAGCAACCAGCAAAGACAGCAGCAGAAGGGACCAGCAGAGCAAGAGCAGCAGCAGGAAAGCAGCAGCTGCTTCTTCTCTGGGGCTCTGGCATTTTTTATGCCCCCTCAAGAGTCTCCAGAATTCCAAAAGTAAATTATTTTAAGCCGGTCCATCTAGAGCATGAGACAAATTACCGTTAGCTGCTGTGGACAATCTGAAGTAGCCTCATACCCCACACCTGGGGTTAAAACAAGACCATAGTCCCATAACATAACTGGGCCTTTTAAGAAACCAAAATTCTCACTACATTTGCCCTTTTCTGTCTTAAGCCATTAATTGTACTGTGTTTAGTGATAAATTATAAACAGACATTTTAAATAAATGCTTTTCAGACCAGTGGTCAATGTTTTCAGAAGATTTTTCCTGCTCAGTTCTAATCTTTATAAGTTTTGATGGTATCCGTATCTTTTCATTCCCCGTGGTAACATAAACAAAACTGCATTCCCCCCACCCCCCAGCGAAAGAACTATTGCAAGTTTCCATTCTGGTGTTAGCACATCCCTGTAGCATATAGGCTGATTTAATTCCACAGTTTTTTCTATCACCCAGTGTCTCTTGGCTGCTCTTGTTCTTTTTTTCATTAACATTCAGAAAATTTAAAGTTAACAGAGCATTATTTGATCTGCCCCTGGAGTCTTTCCTCTTTCTGTTTTGTTTTATAAGCATTCCTTTTAAAGTGTGATTAGATCTTTCTGCAACTGCTTGTCCTGTAGAATTGTGGTGCATCCACAATGCACCTTATGTTATAATAGGCAAAGAACTGCTTCATCTTACTGGACACACGTGTGAGGCACTGTCGGTCTTCATTTGTGCAGAGTCCCCATAATTGCCGTTACTTTTAAAAAATGTGTAGTCACAGAATCAGCTATTTTAGAACTCAAAGTACTTGACCATTGAAACTCTGAATATGTTTAAGTAATATGGTATACAAACTTTAGTTTTCCAAATCCTGCAAAATGAAACACATCCACCTGCCAGATTTCATTTCTTTTGGCACTCCTAGGGTTGCCTGCAGTGGGTAATGGACTTTGGTTATACAAAGAACCAGAAGGACATTTTCTTATACTTTTCTTGGCTTGTAGCCAAGTGATTGAAACTTTTTTCTTTAAACTTTTACTGTTAACATGGTGGGGTTTTTGGTGAAATTTTGTAGTTTCTAACACATTTCCTATTAACAATTGATCAATTTCCTCATTTCCTTCTGTCAATGGACCTGGCAAACCTGTATGAGACAGAATATGGGTAAAATATAATGGATAGTTTCTATTTCTTCCTATTTCTGATTGCCTGTTCCAGTTGCATAAATAACAAGGTTAATTTTGAATTATCAGGAATAAACTCAGCAGTTTTTAATATGTAAAACAAGTCTTTCTACTGAGAGCCAGTAATTATAGTAAAAGATTCAGGAAAATCTAATAATATCATGAGGATTGCATGCAACTCTGATTTTTGAACTGAATTATATGGGCTTTGGATTGCTTTGCTTATTTTGTTTGGATTATAGCCTGCCATTCCCAACCTATTTGCATCAGTATAAAGTGAAGGTGCTATAGGAACTGGCATTCACTTTACAATACATGGAAGGATATAACGGGTTCTTTTTATAAACTGAATATGCTTGTTTTTAGGATATTTGTTGTTAATTTCTCCCAGTAACTACAAGCTCTTTGCCGGTCTTCATTGGTTACCCATAATGATATAATCTCAGAATTAGTAAAAGGCACTAAGATTTTGGACAGGTCTGTTCCTGACAATTGACAGTTTTATTCTACCTTTTAAAATTAAAACAGCAAACTTTTCCATGTAAGTCTTTAATGTTTTACTTTGTGTGCTAAGAAATACATTCCATAATGCCATCTTCCTTTTGCATAATGAATCCAGTAGGAGAATGAGTTGAAGGCAAAGTAACCAAAATATAATCAAGTTGGAATTTATTCAGCCCAGATGTGCATCTCAAAGTCTCTGTTCTACCAGAGTTAACTCTCTCTCTGCTCTAGTTGTTAGCCATCTCGGACGGTTTAAGTCTGAATCTCCTTGCAACGTTTGAAACAAATTACTTAATTCATGAGTAATTAATCCAATTCTAGGCCATAGGCAATTAATATCTCCCATTAATTTTAAAAAATATTAAGAGTTTGCATCTCTCTACATATCTGTACCTTTATTTGTTGAATTTTTTGTTGACTTATCTTATAGCCCAAATAGTTAATAGAGTCTCCTTTCTGTATTTTTTTCTGTATTTTTCAGGAGAATCTGTAACCCCTAGTATGGCAGAATTCTTTGTTTCCTTAAACATTTTTTTCTAAAATATCTATATCAGAACCAGCCAACAAAATATCACACATGTAATGATAAATAATGGATTGAGAAAATTGCCTGCAAATTATTTCTAGCAGTTGTTGCACAAAATATTGACATAAAGTTGGACTGTTTAAATAGGCTGTAGCCAGGCTATTTGGCTACTTTATTATATATATATTACCTCCCACCCTTCTTCACTCCAATCCCTTCCAATTCCCCAACACTAGGTAGGAGAGAAAGGATAGAGGGAAAGGGGGTGTAGACCTCCTTAGACAACTTCCTGCTGATTATGGGCATTGAGTTCCTTGGGGCAAGTCCGGTCTTCATTGTCAAGATATCTCCAACCAGCAACGAGCAATGTAGTGAACAGTAAACAAATAGCAACAAAGTGGAAGTTTCTGGTGTCTCTGAAGACTCAGTTTTGTCACGTGATGTTTTGCTGCAAGCTGGGCACATAATGTTTTGCTGTGAGCTCTCTCATTCAAGGGGCATGACTTTGGCCAGCTGAGAACTGGCTGGGTGGACTTTGAGGAAAGGATATATACAGAGGTCCACACACAGTGAGGCTTGGCTTTTAGGATCGACATTGCTGCACTGTCTTCGTGCTTTGACACTTGACTTTGCAGAAAGAAAAGTTCCAGAGAGCTTCTCGGGGACTGAGCTTCTCTTCCAACTGAGTCTTGTGACTTTCTCTGACTCATTGTGCTGACTTGTGTTGCTTCGGGGGTTGGAGGAAGGGAGGTAAAGGTATTTAAGAACCCTAGATAAAGTAGGTTTGGTGAAAAATCTAAGCCTACATGTGGCACCCAGCCATAGCTTAGGTACAGTGGGTAACTTTACTTCTAATGTAGTGGAGGAATCGTCAGGTTTTGATAGGTTGGCAATGGTGTTTAAGGAGGTTGGCAAAATACCAGCTATTGCTGTTGGGTGGTCTCCTGTATTACTTCTCAGGGGGTTTTCTGGTTTTGTTTTGAGGTCTTCATATATACCTTTTTGGAAACAGTTGGAGGGAAAGCTGAAAACTCAGAAGGTTCACTCAGTTCTCTGGTGTTGGAAAGGATTGCAGATTTGGCTATGCACCTAGAGAGTTTGTGAATAGAGGTTGAGGTGCTTGGAAAGCAAAAGGAGCCGGTGGGAGGAGAACATTGGTGTCAGACACAGGGACTTTCCCGCAGGATGAAAGACAGAAGCAAAGAAGGCTGGAAGGCAGGCTGCCGCCCTGCCTTGCTCCATGTACTTTCATTACCAGGTGCCCAGAGCACTTCCATGAGGCTGGGAGCTGGGAAGAGCAGGAGGCAGTTCAGGGTAATTGGGTTTCTGTGGATCCACATGCGCAGCTAGAGAAGCAGGCTAGGCCTACACAGGCACCATCAGCCTGCCCGGTCTCTGTGCAGCATATGTCTGCTAATGATGGTGGTGGAGTTTATGATGAGATGACATGGCATCCAATAAACATGCTAGATTTCACACATTTTAAAGAGTCTATTTTAAGGTATGGGATGCGTTCACCATTTGTTAAGCAAGTATTAAATAACTGGGCTATGCAAAATAGACTTATTCCCCACGATTGGAAGGGTTTGGTGTGAGCTGTTCTAGAAGCTGGTCAACAGTTACAAGGGTTATCATGGTGGAAGGGTGAAGCCATGAAAATGGAAGCTCAGGACTTGAAATCCACACTCTGGAAATCTCCACCCCAGAAAGCTCCACCCTCTAAGAATTCCTATATAAAGCCTGTGTTTGCCCCAGATCCCGGCTGCTTCTCTCAAGAGCAGAAGCAGCCAAGTCCTGGATTCATCTCTCCTCTCCTGAATTTGTCCCTTCAGTAAACCTCTTTTAAAACATTTACTGCCTGCAGTGATTTACTCGTGGAAGGAAGAAGAAAAGAAAGAAGAAATGAAGAAGAAGCAGGTCTCAGCTCCTAGGCTCCTCAGCTCGTCATGGTTAAGGGCAATTCTTCCCTGGGAGCTGCAACGCCTCTGTTGAGGAGGCCTACTCTCAGAGCTGTGCGGTTCCTGGGCTCCCATGCCTCAGGATGCCCTTGGGACTCTGTGCCACCTCAGAGCTGGGATACTTTTCCAGTCCTCATGACTCGGATTTGTGGCCTCAGAGCTATGAGTTTCCAGGACACCCTTTTATCAGAGTACCAGAAGGCAGGCCAACCAACAAAAACACCAACACCAACTACAGTCTACCACACTGCTTCCCAGAGACAATAACAGGCAGTTCCTGCTCCCAGGGCTATGGTCTGAGGGTGGTTTGGATAGGTTTGGCCCCATGGACTCAAGTGTTTGAATCCTCAGCCCACAGGGAATGGTACTATTTGGAGGTGTGGCCTTGTTGGAGGAAGCTGTCACTGGGGGAGGGTCTTGAGGTCTCCTACGGTCAATCTATGTACAATGTGGTACAGTCTCCTGCTGCTGTCTGTGGATCAAGATGTAGAACCCTCAGCCCCTCCAGCACTATGCCTGCATGTCACTATGCTTCCTGCCATGATGATAATGGATTAAACCTCTGAACTGGAAGCCAGCCCCAATTACATAGTTTCTTTATAAGAGCTGCTGTGGTCATGGTGTCCCTTCACTGCAATAAAACCCTAACTAAAACAATCTGTCTAGGCAAAGAAGAGGAAAGGAAAAGAGAAAAAGAATGGGGGAGAGCTAAACTGGCTGAGCTTGAAGACACAGCTTTCCGGGAGCTTCAGGGGAGCGTGGTGGTGCCCATTCCACACAGGTGCAAAAGGGAGATTATGAAGAGATTGCCGAGCGTATGCACGCATGGATCTGGGATGTGCTTTGCAGACATACGAGGGAGCTTGGGAGTTTTGGCAGAATAGAGGCCTCTGAGAAAGGCCACGGGCATGGTGTGGGGGAGGGGGCTGGAGCACTGGTACTCCACAGTGTCCAGCTGAGCTTCCCCCATGTAGACCCTGCCCCTGCAAACTGGCCATCACCCATTCCACAAGCCACCTGTGACATCAAGATGTCCTCGCTGAGGGGACAGCACCTCTGCTCTCCCTGCCATCTAAAAACCAGATTCTAAGTTCTCAACACTGGCTTCGAGTGTCCCTTATTTGCATCCACCCCAAGGTGGATCCACTGAAAGGTCCCCAGCGCTCATCACCCCGAATGGCAATGGTTCACACATGGGTCAGGATGCCCTGTTGCGCCCTGTGTCTCTAGTGCTGCAGCTGAGACTCATGAGGTGTTGGATGTGGCTCAGGTTTAAGTAATCCCAATCAATATATGTTAACTGGAGGAATGAATGTATGGAGACATGAATGACTGAGTCAGTCAGGGACAGTGTTTCTCCTCGGTGTAACAGCTATTTGTTCAGTGAAGTGGAAAATTGATGTTTATTAACTCCTTCCAGCTTTCTCATTGGCATGCATTATGTCATTAGTCATGTGCTCTCTTTGCTTTTAGCAGATCATTCTGTATTTAGTGATGTGTTTATACTGAGCACCTCCTGTGTGCTGGACTCCAGACAAATTATGAAAGAAAACATGGGGTAATGCATCTAAAGTGTTGTTTTACCTTTGGGGTCTTTCCAGCACCTCGCTTGCTGTCTTATTAGGGTTTCATTGCTGTGAAGAGACACCATGACCACGGCAATTCTTATAAAAGAAAGCATTTAGTTGGGGCTGACTTACAGGACCAGAGCTTTAGTCCATTATCACCATGGTGGGAAGCATGGCGGCATGCAGGCAGACGTGCTGGAGAAGGAGCTGAGAGTTCTCCATCTTGATCTGCAGGCAGCAGGAAGAGACAGTGTGCCACACTGGGCACAGCTTGAGTATAGTAGACCTCAAAGCCCGCCCCCACAGTGACACACTTCCTCCAACAAGGCCACGCCTCCTAATAGTGCCACTCCCTAAAGGCCAAGCATTCAAACACGAGTCTGTGGGGAAGGTTCCTATTCAAACCACCACATCCACTATTTTTTTTTTAATCCTGTGTGTGTGTGTCCAGCCCCATGCTTCAGGCTTTTGTTTATTCTGTTTAATTATCAGGGTGGATGTAAGCTCTTGTGAGTCCTAGACACTTTTGAAGGTCTGGTAAAAGCACTGGAATCCCTTCTGAGATGGATAAACCTCTCTGTGGACTCTCACTTGGAAACAATAGGCCCAAGGAGGCCGGGTGGCTGGGTGGCTGTCGGTCCGTGTCATTTGGCTCAGTGGGCCCTGTAAGGTGAAGGGTGGGGCCCACACAGTAGCCCCTGGCTCCCTGGCCCTAGAATCCCCCTTAGCTGATAAAGAGCCTACGGTCAGAGTAGTCATTGGTGCCCATGCAGGCAGAGGGAGGATGTCTGCTGTCACTGCCTTCCCAGCATGCTGAGGACACGCTGCCACCTCCCACTCGCACACTCTACATCTTTGTGTGGACCGTGCAGAGACCAAGCCTTGAGGTCTCTCCATGCTCACACAGGAGGCATCAGAGCCTATGGAGACCTGGAAAGCTGGTGTGAAGATGAGAGGCTGCCATGTCTCTGGAGACATTTTGCCCTTTGTGGACATGAGGACCAGGCAGTCTGTCTAGGTGATGGTTCTGTCCTACAGGGTCAGAAACCGTACTTCCAAGCAGGTGCCCACCACTGAGGCACGATCACAAAGAGCTAGGTGAGCATGGTTGTGGTGTTGGTGCTCACCCTGTTCCTCATAGCTGGCAGCAGGGGCCGCCCATGCCCGGCCAGGGCAGCTGGCTGGACCAAACGTGCTCACACACAGTGGGGTATGCGGTATCCAGTACTTCAAAGGAAAGAAGGGAGGTGTTCCAGGTGGGAGAGGTACCTCAGTGATGGTGATCTAGCGTGTGGAAGCCCTGAGTGCCATCGCCAGCACCACAAACGGGGGTGGGTAGTGGTGGAGTAGAAGCAAATCCCAACACGTGGCACAAATGTGTGAATAACAAGGGGGTAACTGTCCCATGAAAAGTGTTTTGTATGAGGGCAGGTGATGTAGCTCAGCGGGTCAGGGCTTTTACCACCAAGCCTTATGACCCTGCTGGAGAAAGAAAAGGTGTGTGTGTGTGTGTGTGTGTGTGTATGAGTGAGTGTGTGTCATTGTGTGTTTGTGTGTGAGTATGCATGAGTGAGTTGTGTCAATGTGTGTGTGTTCACAAGGCTCTACACTGAATTGCACATGGAGAGGGGAAGGGTGCCCTCAGCTGTTGCAAGTGCAATGAGGGCACTGGGCAAGGTAAGGGACGGCCCCTTGCCCTTTGCCCACCTCTAGGAAGCTCCATCTTCAGGTGAGGTGGCCCAGCAGATTTCTATGGCCTGTATATCCCAGGTTCTCGAGAACATCAATTGATGAGGCAAGAGCACTATCTCTGATTCTTCTGATGACACTCCCAACCCTACGATGTGGTACCAATCTCTCTTATGACTAAAAATCCCAAGAAAGTGGTGAATAAATGCGGCTACAGTGACACCTCAATTCTCACTTCTCAGGGCGTTTGAGGATCACTCTTGTTTGCTCACATCTCATCCCAAGCACTTACTGGGTCACCTGGAAGCTGGAGACACACACTGGGAAGAAGGCTCCTCCAAGGCTGAGGGAACAGGGAGGGGAGCCAGAAGGAAGGTCCTTCAGAGAAGGGGTCCTCTACAGATGCCCTGGCAGCAGCTCAGGGCCACTTCCCTCCCTGCTTTACTTCTAAACAGACCCCATATGGGGTCCATATGTTGGAGCAGTGCTGACCTCTGCCCCGTAACCCTAGGCCATTGGGCCCTACTGTACGTTGAACTACAAGGACAGAGGTTCAGAATCCAGCAGTTCCCTTGGCATTTGAGAATGAAGCTGACTAGAGTGAGGAAGAGCCGGGCGGTGCTGTGATGGTTAATTTCATGTCAGCATAGCAGGCCGCGGCACCCAGACATTGGGGCAAACGCATCTAGATGCTTATCTATGAAGGTACCTTTGAGATGGGATTAAGATTTACATCAGTGGACTCTGAGTGATTGCCCTCCATAATGTAAGTGGACCTTACCCTGTTTAATCAGTTCACAGTCTTAATAGGAAAAAAAACCGATCTCAGTGACCCAAGTTCGAACTCCCAGCACCTATGTAAAAAGCCATGTGTGCCCCTGCATACACATGTGTGTACCCCCCTCCCCTGACTGCACACACTTAAAAATGCCGAGAAGGGGGAATCCTGCTGATGGCCAGTCTACACTGGCACTCACCGTGCCATCGTGCTGGCCTTCCTCAGAGACCCTGAGCGTGCTTGAGGCCATACTGTGTGAGCTTATTCCTTAAAATCAACAGAGCAGGGAGAGGGTTCTGCTTCAATTGAGAGGGCTTGGCAGTTAAGAACACAGACTGCTCTTGCAGAAGACCTAGGTGTAATGTCCCCAGGACCCACATAGAGGCTTATAACCATCTATAACTCCAGTTCTAGGGGATCTGACGCCCTCTTCTGGTCTCTTCAGACACTCAGGCAAAACACCCATACACATAAAACATTTAAAAATTAAAAAGCAACACAATAAGCAATCTAAAAATTCTTCATACATATAATTGTATTATTGTAACATGTGTGTATTTCACTCATATGTGTGTTTGTCCCTTACACTTTGGGAGAACTTTGGCTGATACAGGAATCCAGAACAGAGTCCCAGTTCCTTTGTTTGAGCATCTGGCTCAGCAAAACCTCCTTAAACACCCCTGGCTTCTTTTTCCTACTTAAACTGTCCTCTGGAGTTGTGTTTCTGTTCCAGACCTAAGGGTCAGAGGAACAACTGGCTCACAGGTCCCTCAGCTCTCAACCACACCAAATCCCCAGGCTTCCTTTCATCGATGGTCTGTGCCTTGAAGGGTGAACAGAAAGTCCATTTGGGTTCGAAGACAATGTAATGAATAGTGCAAACAAACACAAGGATTCAGAGAATCTATAGACCATGGCCAGACCAGGAAACCAGAGTCCAGTGTGGCCAGAGCCAAGGAGATGACTGGTGGGAGACAGGGCTGGAGAAGTGGGCAGGGACCAGGGATATAGGGCGTTGAGAACCAGGTAGGAGTTTGGACTCTGTCCTTGGGGCAGGAAAGAGATCTTGAGGAGATTCAAATGGTGCAGACATGATCTGGCTACAGTTTCAGCTCGCTCGCTCTGCAATGGGAAGACAGATGACACCGGAGAAACAGAAGCAGGAGGAATGACTTCCCTGATGCTCCCAAAATCTAATTCCGTAGCAGCCGTTTCCTTCTCACGTGCTTGAAGAGCTCTTGGTGCTGCGGCGTCTGGATCTACACCCTAGCTTACCACCCTAGCTTCCCTGTGAAAGCTCAGGCTTGATCCAGGATGCCTCAGTTTCCTACTGAAGATAACAGCGCTATCTCCCTCCTACGGCCCTTTGCAAGGACAGAGTGGCTGATTCCAGGTCTGGATCCCAGCACAGTGCTGAATGCACGCATCCCAGAACTGTCTCGACCAGTTACAAGCCATACTGCAGCTCACGTCCCCTGACACGCACCTATGTTAGCATTCTGTTACTGTAACAAAATATCTGTAACTGCATACTATAATAAAAAATCAAACTAAAAGGAGGAAAGATTTGTCTGGGCTCTCAGTTTTGGAGGTTTCAGTCTACGATCAGTTGCTTTCCAGACAGCAGTGAGGAAGGATATGATGGGAACTTTGCAGAGGAGCCAGAATGAAAAAGAGAGGAAGAGAATGGCGTCAAATAATCCAGTCTAGGGAGAAACTCCTTTGTTACTGACTTCTCACATAGCTGGGACAAAAAACAAAACAAACAAACAAAAAACCCAACCAACCAACCAAACAAAAAAACCTGACAGAGGCAACTACAGTAGGAAGAGTTGGTTGCTCTGGGCTCCCGGCTTTAGATGGGGCATAACCCATCACCATGGGGAGGGACCGTGGTGCCAGGAGCCACAGCAGCCTCTGCAGTCAGGAATTAGTGTGCAGACAGGAAGTGAAACTAGAGCTTATAAACCTCAAGGCCCACCCCCAGCAAACTACTTCCTCTAAGAGGCCACACTTCCCAAAGCATCCACAGCCTTCCAAAACAGGGCCACCAGCTGGGGGAACCAAGTGTTCAAACACAGGAGTCTGTGGGAGACATTTCACAGTCCAACCAGTAAACCCTCAAAGACCGAGAACTTCCCTGCAGTCCACAGTTGGTTTCCCCACATTCGGATAGCACCGAGCAGAGCCTGCAGGCCTTATAGAGACCCTCCTGATCCAAAGGATAAGTGGAAAATACTGAACAGAATGCACCTATGTCCTCAACATCCGCCACAGCACAGAGCAGAGGCCGGGTGCTTCCTTCACCCTGGTCCCCCCCCCCCCCACTCACTTGGAGCTATGGCTTCCTTCCCTTGGGCAACACTATCAGAGCTGTCATACCACATACTCCTCTGCCCAGGGAAGAGCCTGAGACTGAAGTCTGGTTTCTGTGGCATGAGCATAGCTTTTGCTCCAAGGTAAAGCTGAATCATGTAAACGGAGCCGTCTTAAGATGGGGATGTGTGTAGCCAGCAGATCTCAACTCTGCTAAAGCTGGCTATAAACTTCCAGCCCCAGCAGGAAGCCCCACTACCTGGTCCAGCCCCTCTGTGCATTCTGGCGTCAGCTGTCCCGCAGGGCCTGCCCTAAGCCCTACTTTGTAAAAGCTGTCTGGATCTTTCCAGTTCTTACCTGATTACTGCTGCATGTTTGGGATTCAATATGGGATGACAACTCTCTCCAGGGGCTATCCAAGAGACCCTGTCTTGCCCCTAGTGGTACCTTCTTCCCTCTTTCCTGAGGTTTTTTTCTGGGTTACACTCTGTGCATGGGTGAACCTCTGTTCTCATCACCCGACCCTGGCAACCTTAGGAGATACAGCTTAGTCTCTGATATACCTTGAGGTGTCTCTTTGAGGGGAGCAGGATAAAGCCCTGACATACACCTTCATTTTCCACCTCTATGCCAGGGACATCAGGAAGCCCAGCTTGGGTCCTGCTACCTCCTCAGCCCTGAGCCAGCTCTGGCCACCAGTCACCTCTGCATGTCATGTCCAGATCACAGCTGTAGGGCCACAAACCTTCCCGTTTTTTATTCAACAGCCTTGAGTCTGCTGTCCATGCAATTCACCCCCATAAGTTGGAAAAGGAGCCAGTCTTGTTTACTAGTGAGCTCACAGTCAGATTTTCAGCAGTGATTACAGCAGAGGAGAGGACAGGAGAGAGGCAGAATCACGTAAGGTGTCCTTAGGGTAAGGAAGGGTGCTTAGGCTAGGAGGGACTATCTCAGTAGAGCTAGAAGTGGGAGCGAGAATCCCACAGGCCACTTCTAGAGCAGCAGCTGCCCCTTGTTCCGCCTCTTGTTGACTTCAGAGGTGGGCCAGGCCACACGGGTTTGTGCTTCTTGTGTGGGGCAGTTCCCAGGACACATTCTACACCTGGTGACGGGCATCTCTCAGGCTGAGTGCAGGGGCTGGGTGCAGGGTTTGCCAGCCTCCAGGATGGAGTCTGGCTGGCTTCTCTCTCTGGACTTTAAAAGAAGGTCCTGTGGGGAAGAGGAACCAGATGGGGTAGACAGGCCTTGTAAGTGATCCTCAATCGATGGCCGGCCCCACCGAAGCTGCACACGGCCCTTCCAGCTTTCAGGGGCCCCTCTCAACACAGCCCTGAGCAACACACCAGCCACAGCACACAGGAGCCAGGGAGGAAGCAGAAGGTGAGGAGGGTGGAAGCATCAGGAAGGACAGGAATGGCTTCTCAAGAAGAGCAGGTGACAGAACAGCCATAGCAGACATGGTGGGCCAGGTCCACTGTCTTAGCGCATGAAGCACGAGCATGAGCGATGTTCTGGGAAATTTTAACAGAAGCAGCCATGCTTGGGGCTGCCCTGCCTGTGGGTTTCAGGCTACATGGCACTCCAGGGTCACAGGCAGCAAGTACAGGACACAGATGGGGAAGCGCTGCAAAGCTTGGCTCCCTGGCTCAACAGAGAGGGCCCAGATCATGGTGGGAAAGAGATCAAGGACAACGTGGGCTGAGCAAGGCTGGGGCACAGCAGGGCACATAAATGGAATCCACCAACCCTGGTTCTTTGGACCAGCTTAAACAGCTCGAATGTCATGGCTCTGCCCGAGCAGGGCATGGGGCTCCTGCAGGGGCTCCCATGGGAAATAGGCCTCTGTGGGGAGATTCAGTGGGCTTCAGTGTTCTTCACTCTAGCCCAGCAGCGGGGAGGCACCGATGTGCTCAGCACTGCCCTGCTCCAACTAGGTTCTGAATGTGACCCAAAGCAGATCTCAAGGGCCATGAGCATCAGAACCCCCAGGTCCTCAGCCAGGGTTCCCAGCTGGGCTGTGCACGCCTTTAAGCTCTGGCGTCTCGCCACTGACAGCGGCCCCGGGGGAGACACTCCTTAACCCCCTTCAGATACCAATCCAAAGAACCTGCCAGGGTCGTGGGCAGCACATGGCAAGCGGCATGGGCAGACAGGGCCCTGCGGCTGCCTGCCTAGTCACCGTGGGCTCCAGCTGCAGGGTGAACCCATGTCTACACACGGGCTCACGGGCTTCAAGCTGCTTTCGGACCGGCTGGGGACTTTTGGCTGCAGAGGGAAGAGAAGAGCTACAAAAGCAGGGTGGAGCAGGAGGCAAGGGGCCTCGATTACTGTCGGGGGAGGCCCTGGTTCCAGTAGGCACTCTAGACTCCTCAGGTCATGTGGAGTGGAGACTAGGCTGGGCAGATGGGGCTGGGCTAGCAACTATGAGCTAACACTGCCAAGGCCCATGACTCTGCTCCGGGGTTAGCTCAGGGTGTTCCAGGCCCTATGACTGCCAACAGATGCATGCCAGGGCATCCCTTTCACTGGGTGAGGTTGGAGGAAGGTGCCAGGATCCTGGGAGAACATGGGGTACAGGGGCAGGGTACCTGCACACACTTACAGCTCATCATCGTATTCCTTGGGGGGACAAACGGCAACCACGAGGTCTATCCAGTCCTGTGGGGAGAAACCGTGTGGCCGCAGGCACACACGGAGGCGTGAGTGATGGACCTGCCTGGGGTTCTGGTCCACTCCTGAGCTTCGTAGCCCAGGGTCAGCCAAGGGCACAGTTGAGAGCTGGGACGCCCTTCTTGGGGGCCTCACACTTTAGGAAAGCTCTCCCCCAAAAGCAGGGTTGCCAGACACTCAGATGGCACCAAGTTCCCAATGTGGATCTGTGGACCAGGGCCAGGCAGCCATTTCAGAATCAATCATATATGGACTAGATGTGACCCCTTATAGTCTAGGGCACATCCTAGGAAAGGCGCTACTGACAAGCTGCACCCGTGACCCTGAGCCATAGCAAACATGGGTTCTTTTGGCCTCACTTTCTGATCTTGGTGCTCAGTCCCCTCAATGGCATCATCACCATTGCTAGCTTGCCCATCACTGTCCACCCTGGCCTTGGGTGTGTTCACTGGCAAGACCTAAAAGCGCACTACTTCTCCCCTTCCCAACCCTATGCTGAACTCTCTCCCCACCCCGTGACCTCCCTCCCTTCGCTCCGGGAGCATGGAACACAACTGCTCCCTCTGTTCTAACACAGCCATTCAGATCACCAAAGACATCAGCGTGTTACCCGTTGGTCTTCTCGTCTCCACATCCTTTCATGTGGGTCCCAGGCCCATCTGGTCAGCTTCCTCGGCACTGAACTTAATACCTCAGGCTCAGCTGTCTGCACACAGTGGCACACATTGTGCACTGCACAATGTGAGTGGGTACCATTTGCATTACAGTCTGAGGAGGGCACCACCTCAGACTGTGCAGTGCACACCCTGAGAGACTTCATGTGGCAGGCCTGATCCATGTGGGGTATCTGGTTAGCATGGCACAGACTACCAGCTCCTGGCATCTGTCCTCTAGCCTGTTCACTCCAGCAGGCCCACCGTCACTCTCTTGGTCCCTACTTAGCACACACTTAGAGAAGACCCTGGAGTTCTTTTCAGCCACGCCCAGTCTTCTGGACTCTGTTTGTGCCACTGGCCATCGGGACTCATGACCACGAAGTGGCAATTCTCAGATTCTTTCAGGTCCAATCCACTCTCTGGACCTTGGGTACCATCCCTGGACTGGGCCATGGCCATTGTAAGGCCAGGCTTCAGTCTGGGTCTCAGGCAGGTGGTTTGGGAGGAGGGGAGGGGCTTGCTCTCACCCCGCCCTGATTCCAGGCCTTCTGCAGCGCAGCCTCAGCCTCAGCCAGGGTGTAGTCTGTCACAATCTTGCCATTGATGGCCATGATCTCGTCCCCCTTCACAACACCACCTTCAGGAAGAAGCAGATGGGTCACCTGACTACTTGTTACATGTGCCTTCAGGGTTTAGTATGGCTCATCGCTGTGGGACAGTGGAAGAGGCTCCATCCTGGGCCCTGAAAGCTCCTGAAGGGCAAAAACAGGCTCTTCTCCTCAAAGATCCAGCTCACAGGCTGGCCATAGGCTCTGCAGAGCCATGAGACCACAGAGGAGTCATTGGCACTCTGGATCTGCACATTGAAGCAGGATGGACCTGCATTTCGGGTGCAATTCAAAGAGCCTGAGAGACAGCGACATCCCTCCAATGTCTGCCATGCCTGCACCATTAGAAACAAGTCCCTTTAATTCCCTCCCAGCACCCTGTTCTTCCATACTCAGCACTTTCCAGTGTGACCACAGCTAGTCTCATGTTTGCTGTGGCCCCTCCCAGCACCCTCCCAGCACCCTCCCAGCTCCTCAAAGGCAGGACTGTCTTCCTGGCTCATCCTAGCACTTCTCATAGCACTTAACACGAAATAGGGATGCAACAGCAGGATTAGCCGTCCTGGCATCTAGCAGTTCTAGGAAGGTGTGAAGCGGAGACTGAACAAGCTACCCACTGCATGACCGGAAAGAGCCTCAGCTGTGCTGATGTGCACCGAGGCTCTGTAAGCACACAGCTAAGTATATCTCCCACACCTCCCGGCCATGACATCTCCTCTCCGCAAAGAATTCTGGTTTTGATGTGCACAGAACACTTTGTCACATGGAAATCAATCACTTGGAAGCCTTGCAAGTGCAAAGGTCCAGGTGCGCAGTGTGTGTTGGCAAGGGGGTGGTCATAGTTTGGAACTCGTGGTCCTAGGAATGTCCTGAGATGTCTAAACCAGCATGAGACCAAACCTCATGCAGCAGATTTCCCTGTGCAGAGGGACTAAGGATAAGGGACCCTCAGGGAACCCAGCGAGTAGCGCAGGTCCTTCCCTGACAGACGAAGGTGGGCCAGGCAGCAAACCATCCTTCAGGTTGCACAGAAAAGGGGGCAGAAGACGAGTGTCCAGTAACAGGAAGTTATGAGAGGCCAGGCTGAGCAGAGCCTCCGAGGGTTGAGATCTGAGTGGGATGCTCTTTGGGAGGGCTCTCTGAGGCCAAGGGTGGCAGGGCTGGACAGCGCCCAGGGCAGCCAGGGTGCACTGCTGACGCCCAGCTGCCTTTCATTCAGACTCCTGTCTCGGGCTCCTGTCCTAGCCTTCCCTGCCTACCAGGGGGCTTTGCTGCAGTCTGAAGGGATCTGATCCTCTGATTTTCTGCTCTAGCCTAGGACTGGAGGGGACCTGGGCTCTACAAAATGTTCCTAGGGGTACAGAGGCCCCGTCTGTGTGGCAGAGGCATCAATAAAGAATGGAGTTTGAGACACAGGGTTTCAAAGGCTGACAGGTGAGTGAGTTTATAGCGTGAAGCAAGAGAAAGCCTGGGTCCTGAGTCAGCAAATGGCGGGGTCTGATTTTTATTTTTTTAAACAACAACAGGGTCTTATGTAGCCCAGGCTGGCCTCAAACTCACTAAGTTGCCTTGAACTTCTAATCCTCATGCTCCCAGCTCCCAAGTGCTGGGATTACAGGTACTTGCCACCAGACCTGGTTTATACAGTGCTGGGGTGGAACTCAGGGCTTCGTGCATGCTGGGCAATCGCTCTAAAGCTGAGCCACGCCCCCACCCCCAGCACAGGGTGTTTCCTGAAAGGGGAGGAAGGCACAGGGAGGGCAGTGTGTATGGGATAGGGGTGGGAGGTCTCTAGCTGGGAGGGGCCAGGCTGGGGAAGCACCTGGAGGTGCTACCTATACTGGGCACTAAACCAAATGGCCAGTTTGCCTGGATTCAAGTCCTGCCTGGCATCTTTCACCGGCTGGAGATCCTTGAAGACATGGCTTGACCTCACCTCACTTGTTTCTAAGCTGTGAGTGGGGGAGTTATGAACGGATTCGATGAGTGAATACCATGGACCCTTAGTGGCCAGACCCATAGTCTAATGCCTGATATGTGACTCATTCCACAGACCCGCTCTACTGGCGGCACCTCCCCCTTTCTCCCTGGAAGGCTTCCTTCTCTTCACCAGCCATCTTTGTAGGCTTCACTGCATTCCACACCCCTGGTTCTCATGGCTTTCCTCCTGCTATCATTCTCTCCAATCCTTGGTTGATGATCCTACTTAAGGCTCTGAGCCCATTTCTGCCACTGGCCTAAGAGTCCCTAGGGGACAGGATGGTATCTGGCCATGCCATCTCAGGTCCTGACACGATGGCCCAGGCCCAGACAATGCCTTAGACTAGCTATATGGTTTGCTGGATGCACCTGGCATTCTTGAACAACTGTGAGGCCATTTTAAGCAGTGGGTGTCTGCTCTCCTGGTACGTGTGATATAGTCATCACACCATCTCTGAAATGGGCAAAGCCAGTCTGTACTCACCATGCCGTGCAGCAGCTCCCCCTTCATAAACAGCAGAGACGACTACCTTCCCCACAGGGGAGTCCACTCCACCCTCCAAGGCCAGGTCTAAAGACCCCTCCTGGGTGGAGAAAAGCAGAGCTTAGGTGACCACACAGACAGCAGCCCATGGGCATCAGGAAGTCTCACAGGACCGCCATCCAGTGCGGAGGCCAGGGAGAGTCACAGGAGAAAACAGGTCTGGGTTGAGTGTGCACTCCCCCACCCCATACACAAGGAGCAGCAACCCCGGGTGTGGGGGGGGGAGCAGGAAGTTGTCAAGTCACCAAAGGGCAGATACGGATGCTGACCAGCTCCGCCCCGAGACCAGGTACCTTCTTGATGCGCAGAAGCCGGACATCTTTCCCTGCGATCTGCTCTGGTGAGAACTAGAAACAGAAAACCAGGGTGGGGACCTCTGTAAGCTTGCTGAAGAGTGGGAGTGTCCCTGGCCTCAACAATGGACACACACACACACACACACCCCACACACCCCACACAGAGCCATGAGGCCCAGCCAGCCCCACTGTTACTGGGTTACTGGGGTGACAGAAGAAAGCCTGTGAACACATGCACACTCATGGGTGTGTACACATGCACACATGGGACACACACTTGCACATACAGTACATACATGCAGTGCACATGCATACACACGCATACAGCACACACTCCATGGCTGTCAGTTATTGAAAGGCCATCTAAATGGAGCCTTTGCAGGAAAGAACATCTTGGGACATTGCTGGGGTTCTTTGTGAGCCACAGGGTTCAGAATAAACCTCCCATTCTTCCTCCTTTTGGGGACTGTTCCCCCCTCCCCCCCAAGATATAGTGTTCCTGCTTACCATGGAGTAGGGGTCAAAGCCTTCTTCATATTTTCGGAAATCCTGAAAGCAAAGGCAGGGCTTTAGGATGGAGCGAAGAGGCCAGGGAGACACACCACAAACTCAGACAGGCAAGGAAGAGGCAAATGAGCTAAATCCCAGAGGTCAGAGGTGAGCAGGGGACTGGGACAGCTGTGCTCAGGATGGGGGTAGAGGGAGGAGGTTGGCAGCCACAGCAGATGAAGTAACAGAGGGGGGAGGGGCAGGCAGGAAGCTGCAAGAAGCATTTGGAGGAGCATGGCCTGTCTCTGCTCTGTTCAGTGGGTGGCCATCTGCAGCTTCAGGGATACCACCGGGATCTGGGTGCCTATGCAGTGGGTCCTCATCTCAGAGGAAGTCTCATTCTGCTGGCCTGTCTGGCCCCAGCTGGCCTTTTAAGTCCTCACTGGAGGCTGTAACCAAGCCATAAGGGAGAAGCCATGCTTCTCTGCTTGGTGCTCTGCCCTCATGGAAGGGAGCGGCTCTGTCCCGGAGGCTGCTTGTCCTGGAGAACACAGCCACAAAGTGACGGAGGAAGGCAGACGGCTCTCCATAGCAAAGGACGAAGGGAGGTGGTGCTGACTTTAGGGGAGCACGTGCCTGGCTACCCTCTGCTGATCTAGGAAGTAAGAAGCCTCCTTCCCCAAGGGGGAAGGAAAGGGCACACAGCCCTGGGGCCCTGGCATGGTGGGCTGCTGTGCTACGGCAGCCAGGACCTGGACAACATGGTGAGGATAAGCAGGCAAAGCCAGGGCGAATGGCCCAGGGGTCTCACACACACACACACACACAGCCGAGCTAGGCACCCATAGGCCTCAGAAGCCAGGCTATTCTTGAGTCAGGACCACAAAACCACAGCCAGCCCCCAGGGGAGAGATGGCCACACAGCTCCCTAGGCCACACCAAGTGTCTCCTGAGGCCTGAAGTCAGCACTGTGAGTAGGTCAGAGATCCTGCCCCATCCAGACTGCAGCCATGAAACTCGGGGCACAAGACAAGGGCCCAACTTCAGCACTTCAGCAGACGGGCCCTGGATATCTGCCTGTGCCCTTCCCCCATAGCCTTTTATTTTCCAGCCTGAACCTCCGTGAGGCCTTGGATCTGTGTGGCCAAGGTCAGGGACCACATCCAGATCTGTTTGCACACGTCAGACAGCGCATAGAACAGGGGACACAGCATATCTAAGCACCAGAGAGGTTACTAGGCAGAATCTGGGATCCGTGCCCTCGCACTAAGAGAGACCGTTCTATCCCTGGCTGTTCCTTTTGAAATACTGGGCCATGCTGGCCACACGTCCCTCAGTGGGATCCTGAGTACTGTTCTCAGGGATGGCTGGGTGGCAGGTCTTGTGCAAATTCTGAGACTTATAAAACATTGCTGCTGGTTTGCCCTAAGAGAGCGACGCCCTCTGTTCAGCAAATGGAGAAACTGAGGCCAGAGAGGTGACATTGATGCCCAAGGTCACAAGAGTCCGGGGAGGAGGCCCAGGGTTTAACACTAAGTTTGAAGCCTTATAGCCCTGAGCCATTGTCTTTTTCCTCTTGAGGGTTGTTTGCGGCTCCAGCTATGGGCCTTTCAGTGCCTGTAAAAGTGTGGCTTGGCACAGGCACCTTCTAAGGACTGGCTGTCCTCTGTCCATCTCTGGTCCTGGGCCGTCAGCCTCTTTCACAGGCCTCTGCCTGTACCTCCCACGTCTACCCTCTGCCTATCAAGTCAGCTTGTGAGTGGAGAATTGGGGAGACTGCCGGCCACGTTGCCTTTGATCTGGGGGTCTCTTCTTTTGTTGGTGGTGAAACTGTCCATCCAGTAGCGGGCTCTGGATGCAAACCCCAGGATGTAGGGAAGCTAGATGCTACCTGCCTGACCTAACTCAGATGCCGGCAGGGACTTCCAAGTCCCGGTGAGACCCAGACAGGCGGAGGAGCCAGGCTACCACCATGTCCTGAGGCGAGAGAAGCTGTGATCTGCTCGGAGCAAGTACAGAGCAAAGAAGCCAGGTGGTAGCCAGCAACCCTGCCCATCCCTTCCTTCTCTCCTAGGATGGAGCCAGGGCTGATCTTGGCCTCTAGGGTTCCCTCTGCCCTACTTCCTCTTTGGACCACCAGAGGGCAGGGATGGGGGATCTTTCTCAGTGCTTAAGCTCTAAAAGCCATGTGTCCCCCTTCGCTGGCCTGAGGCATCCAGGGAGATGGCACTTGGAGCTGCCTTGAACTAGAGTGGAGAAGGAGGAGTCGGGCACACAGTGAGACAGGTGAAGGAGGGCCAGACACAGGGCCACGGGCACGCCGCGACCACAGGCGTCACTTTACTTGTCTGAACGTCGTCTGATACACCACCATCCTCTTCAGCATCTCCTGAGGCTGCCAGGAATGAAAAAGTCCCCACCAATGTTAAAACGGGTGTTGTCTGCCCCCTGGTGCCGGGCTCTGGGGCTGCCAGCCTGGAGCCTATCCCTCTCCACACAGACGGACCCCTCGAGGCCTCCCACGCGCGGCAGTCACTGTGAAGCTCAACAGGCACCGCCCTATGTGAACCAGAAAGCCGAGCAGACTCAGCAGGCTGACCCAGGGCATGACCTTTACCCTTTGCGCTAAAGCTCAAAATAAGTGCTGGAGTGACCCGCCCTGACATTTGGGTAGGGTTACCCTGAATGGAAGAAAAGTTCTGCCATGGCCTGGGAGGCCAGTCGGAGGTTGGAGCCCTGTGGGGTGCCTGTGAGCCCCGATTCCCTTAGCTGTGGGGACTGGGGAGACCTTTCCATTTCCCGGGACCTGGTTCTAGTGAGGGCTGAGAAGCAAAGGGGACCTTCCTCATCTATTTGCCCAGTGGAGATGCTCCAGGTCTTGCCATGTAGGCCTTGGCACGAAGTCAGGGCCACCATGATCTCTTAGGCATGGCAGTAAGGGCAAGGGCACGGCTTGGGGTTCCAGAGACTTGGGGTAAGCATCCAGGATGCGCCAAGGACAAACATCGTCACCCCCTCACGCCTCAGCTTCCTCAGCTGTGAATTCTGTCTGCCAGGTGCTTCTGAGGCCACACAGAGCCCAATACATGCATGGCAGCTCTCCCAACCCTGAAGTCTCAAGTATTAACTCTGATTTGTATTCACAGGGTCTCTCAGTGACCTGTCACAGTAGGGTAGGCCGGCCGGCCAGTGAGCCCCAGGGACCTGCCTGTGTCTGTCTCCTCTGTACACAGATTTCGTCATCACGCTCAACCTTCTAAAAATGTGAACCCAGGGGGTGAGCTCAAGTCCTCACACTCACACAGTGAACACTTGACAGCTCAGCCCCACACTCAGCTTCAATCAAAGAACAAGAATCTTACGGGACAGGTCCACACCTACTGCAAACCACATGGATTCATCTTTTGGCCCAATAAGGAGGTGCCCAGGTGACACCTGATCTGTCACACCTCACTTCCCTTCCAGAGATGTCAGAACCCAGGCAGGAGGACCCTGGTTCACTGCTCCCAGGGGGCTTACCAGGACCTCAGATTTCACAGCCGGTCTGTAGATGAAGTTGGGTTCCTGATGGACCATGACAGGTTTGGAGATGGTGGACACGCCAGGGCCTCGTGGAGGCTGTGGGCTTGGGCAAAATGTCTACAGGGGTTAGTTTAAGAGAGACCCATGTGAAGTCCTGACAGGTACGGTTGGGGACAGCCATGACAATCACTCCCATGCACAAGAGCCAGCCCTATTCGGCGGCCCCAGCAGAGGTCTGGGGTAGACTGGCCACACAGAGAGAACTCCTCTGCCTCAGTGTGGCTGAGTGGCTCCAGGGAACAAGCCCCTTGGGTCATCACATCAGAGCGCGCACTTTCCAGGCTCTCTTGCATTGGTCGCCCAGTGTCCCTGTCCTTAAGGAGCTATTTCCTCTGGCTGCAATTCAAGTCCCCATAGTGTCACATGAGGCATCTGTGGTTCCCAGTGTCTGGGCACAGTATCCACAAGCCCTGGGGTGGGGGCTGGTCAGGACCAGGCCATTCAGGAACTGACAGCACTTGTCTGCTTTGCTCTAACCTGGTAAAACATCTCTCATCAAGGCACAGCCTTGCCCCACCCCCCAGCCCTTTGACAGGTCCTGAGAAAATGTCAGCACCCCATGGCCTGACTGCCAAAGTCCTTTCTTGTCCCCCCACTGTCCTCTTCCCAGACTCCCCACACTGCCCAGCTTCAGCCGGGAAGTCGTTGCACCTCTGCTTTGCCAGCCCAGCTACAGCCTGGAAATTACTGCCTTCTTCACGTCTCTCCTTTCCATCCTCACAGACCCGGTGCCCAGCAGAGTCTCTGGCCTATGGTAGCAGTTGATTTAATAAACAACAAATATGTGTTGACTGAATAAACAAAGAACTCAACAGTGTGGTGGGCATGGCCGGCAGTGCCTGAGCAGACATGGTTCTGAAACCTTCCTCAGGCAGGGCTGGGGTATCAGGCACACCCAGTGCCTGTTTCTACCACCTGAGGCCTGCTGATGGCACGGATGACTGTGCAGACATGTTCCCTACACTCCCGGCTGAACGCACTGTAAACATGCCAGTAAACATGCCACTGTAAACAGGCAGGGCGGATGGGATGTAAGGCCTCAAGACAAGGGCAGTCCCAGATTTTCTGTGAGATATTCATGGTGGTCTGGTCCTTTAAGGTGCTTTATGTGGGGACTTTAACCTTCCCTTTGCCCTGGTCAGCAGCAAACAGTGGGGCTTTCCTAATTCCTTGGAAAGTTAGAGAGAGCGAAGCCAGTTTTGTGCCTTGACTCAGTGCTGAAATGATCTCCCATTCACGGGTTTGTTCTAATTTACTTCATTCTAATTTGCTCAGACTAGGGACTCTTACTGGCCACCATTGCTGCCTGCTGAGCACTGACCATGCCCAGCCAGCCTTTTAAGTATTAACTCAGAGTGCACTCCTTCAGGGTGGAGACGGAGCATGTGGCAGAGTGCCTTCCTTGCATGCACACGGCCCAGTAGGTGCTCTTTGCTCTGCTATTTTACAGACCCTCCATGCCCACATATGTAGAGTAATAGGTGCCCAAAGCCATTTCTCCAGGGAACGGCACAGCAAGACTCCAGACTTCAAGGGCCGACTCATTGCTGTTTCTGGTGCCACCATTATGTTCCTCGCTGCTCTGCCAACCAGCCTCTGCCCACTATGTAGTTTACCCCTCGAGGCTTAGCTCTAAGCCCCAACAAGGCAGCTGGGGCTAAGCTGTGCTAGCTCAGAGAAGAGCTCTGATTCTGTAGTCACTTTCTGAAGAGAAATGGTAACCCCCTGGCGGGTCCGGGTGTGCCTGTCTCATGGAACCTTCTTCAGCTCGGCTCCTTCTACCAAGTGGTGCAAAGTCTGAACGTGTTGTCTGATCTCAGAATCAGAAATGTTAAGGAGAAGCTACTGCTTCCCTTCTCTTCACTTACAGAGAAGCACAGGGCCTTCTGTGCCAGGCTAACAGTCTCCAGGGAGACATCTCTCTCCCTATCTGAGCTGCAGGAATCAAGTCCCTCAGCAGAGGTCCACAGGATTCCAGTCCCTTGTGATCCTCCTGCAGGGACTGTCAGCCGGTCAGCATCAGGCTCCTGGCACCGCCCTTGACTCCCCTGACTGATCTGACCTACTGAATCCTCCCTCCAGGAACTCGAGTGGAGGCTGATGAAAGCCGCTGGGGTGGGGTGCTGCCCCAGTGGACAGGAGCCCCCTCCGCTGAATCTCCAGCCTGGCCACTGGCTACCAGGATCAAAGTCTCACATGGCCCTCAGGGACTGGCTCTTCCAAAGCAGTCTTTGGATAAAGATCAATCGATGGGAATGTCTTTCTCAAAGCACAGCCGCTCAGTCTCTCAACATCCAAGAAAAACATTCCTCATCTTTTAATAGTAAATTTGAGGATCTCCAAGAACCCTCTCATCTTCAGCGTTTCTCTCTTGGGCAGGGGCCAGAGTGTCTGAGCATTCCACACCAAGCCAGTGGCGCTGGCTGGTGCTGTGGGAAAACAAGCTGCAATGTCGTGGGCCCGTCCTGGGTAGTTATCCCTTCCTCTTCAGAGCTAGCCAGCCCGCAGCTTTCCCCAGCTCCCCCTTCTCCTGTTACGCCAGGGGCTCACATCCCACATGTGAGGGTTTCTCCGTCACCACGAAACCCCATCTGGCTCCTCATCTGCACAACCAGAGAGTACCGCACTGCAGGTCACCAGCACTCGCCAGCCCAGGAGCTAACCAAGAGGACGATGCCACTGACCCAACACACTGCTGCTCATCTCGTGGTCACAGCAATTCCCCGTGCAAACACGGGGCTTCAAAACCAGTAGAAAGCACACGCATGCAGGGCAGGGCACCACGCCTGGGAGACGGGGCAAGATGACGTTTCCTTCCATCTCCACTCACTGCAGCAGCAGAGGGCAAGGGAAACCACACCCATACCCCACTTTGTTTGCAAGCACAACATGCAGAATCAGACGGTACCTTTGGGGTAGGGGGGAAGCTCCGCTCAGGGGTGGGGGAGCTGGTGGGCTTCCCACCGTGGGTATTTGCCTCCCAGTCATCTCCTGGATGACCCGGGTCTCCGGCGCGGAAGGGGTGGTTGCCTAGGGCCTCTTCCAGCGCTGAGGGCAGTGGGCGGGTGGGTGTGAGGTCTTGGGTGGGAATGGATGGAGGCGGAGGAATGGGGATGGGGGGTGGAGTGCGTTGCACCCAAGGTGAGGATGAGGTGCTCATGGGGCCTGACGAGGGGAGTACAGGAGGGGCGGGAACCTTGGGAGGTGGGCTGGCGGGTGGAGGGTGGGGCATCACGGGCAGTGCCGAGGGGGTCCTGGGGGGGTAGTAGAACATGTCCAGGGGGATGTCATCCAGGTCAGTGGTGTGGAGGTGGAGCCCACCAGCGAAGCGCCTCAAGGGTGGGGCCAGAGGAGACACAGAAGCTGGGGGAGGTGGGGGCCCCGTGGTCATCTGGGGGTGAAGAAGTTCTATCAGTATTCAGCCCGCAGCACACCAACAGCAATGCTCTGCCCTCTTTCTTCTGCTGTGGAGCCCTGTCACGCAAACCAGAACCGTGGGTGCTGCCACCCAGTTGCCCAGCAGAGCCAGTAGGGCTGGGAGAGAGTAGGCCAAACGGGAGAGGCCTGAGCTGTGCCATCTGGGCACAATCAGACAGTTTACCCTCTAGAGGCGCCCCTCGGTAACAACAGCAGGGACTTGTGGACCCTCAGAAGATAAATTCATAAATACAGACTCATCTCCCCTCCAGGGAGGTGATAGGAGCTGTCAGGGTTGAGCCGCAGACAGTGAAACATGTACCAGTGTGGCCGGTGATGATCACTAATGGTCATCACGCCTCCTGCTGTCCCCGGGGTTCTGAAGGTGAAAAGACGTTTCTGTTACCTCAGCGATCTCATTCTCGGCAGAGGAGATCTGCTGAAGGCGGGTCTGACAGAGCCTCTCCACCCAATACTGAGTCTTCTCCGATTCCTCAAGGTCTTCCCGCTCAGTCTCAGACACCTGGGGCCCAGGATCCGTGTCAACAGGAGAGGACAAAGGGCACACTGAGTCACGTGGGCAGTAACACACAGAGGCACTGCTCTAACCCCCCCAGTACTGGTTTGCATGTCAGCATCAAGAAAAAGAGTCAGGCTTCTTCCACCTAGGCCTGAGTCAGAAGTTAGGAAGTAGAGGCTGCGGTGTCGGGGGCTAACACCTGCAGGCCCGTGCCTCGCCTAACGATGCCCCGCACCCTCGGAACCCAGAGGCTCTTGGGGTTCTGCTGTAGCATCTTCGCTCCTCCTATGGTTTAACCTTACTCTTGCTTCCCATCAAGGCTGCTCTGTCCTTAGAAATCCAAGTCCAATCTTATTCTTCATTTTGAAGCTAATCTATTCTTAATGCCAGACCTAATACACTTCACATTTCCCAGGACTTCTCTGGTTTTATAATCTAATCAGCTTGGCATTGTGATTCATGGGAACATTAAAGGGAAGCAGAAAGAACACTGCCTGCAGCCAGGAATCTCAGGCCAACCAACTCACTCAATACACAGAAACTACTGTGAGAGGACTAGTCACACAGTTAGCCTTAGATATATTCCCAGTCACAGAGGTCTAGCCTCAGACACACTGTGCTGATGGGACAAGCCTCAGACTCTACACACGGTTTACTGGAGAAAGTTTCAGACTTCACGTCTATGCTAAAAAGGTAGACCCAAACACGGAGAGCCAAGCCAGCTTGGTGAGAGCAGACTGAATCAGACAGGCGAGTGCAAGGGTAACCAGGCGTTCATGAGAGGAAGAGGGGTCAACCTCAGATAGACTGTGAACCAGAAGAGCAGCTCACTGTCATACCTAAAGTGCCATAGAATCACACCTTGGTGGGGCAGAGTAAAGGAGGCAGGCTTATGTATCAGGGACTAGCCTGAGACCTAGCCTGAGCTGGGAGGCTAGCCTCAGACCCTGTCTCTAAACCAGGAGGCTAGCCTTAGTCTCAAACACACTCCTAACCTAGAGTTGACCTCAGATGACCCTGCCTAGGTGGGAGGGAGTCTGTACTTATTCTCCGTCTGTGGAGAATGGGCCCTTGGCAGTATGGAAGGCACTAGGCTGCCCCAGGACTGCGCACACACCTCCTGGGCCAGCCGGTTGATCTTCAGCTGCTTCTCCTTCTCTAGCATCTCTTCCTTCTCTTTGTACAGCTTTTGCTCAAACTCCAGCTCCTTCTTGTTCTTTCTCAGGTCATGCAGGCTGTCGCACTTGGCTTTCTTCTTCTCTTTTCCCTTCTGGGCAGAGGGAGCATGGTGCGTGCGGTCAGGGTGAAGAAGCGGCATTGGACTAGCACAGGACGGCAAACAGGGCATCCAGTTCTCAGACAAGACACGACAAAGCCTGCCTCAGTGAGCCCCACTCCCGTCTCTGTCCTGCCACACTGGACACCCGGCTTCAGGCTGCGGTCAGGCAGGCCAGGGCTGCCCATTGGAGAGGGAGAGACATCTCCCTTATCAGCCAGCTTACTGCCTCACCCACTAGAACCCTTTCTGGGCCTGGACCCACCACATCTCTAAAATGTGGGAAACAGTTGCCTCACATGCTTCCAGTGAATGCTCATGAAATACCCTCTGTGAAAGGGCTTCGTAACTCTCAAAGTGATGCCTAGTAAAAGGCATCACACTTCCTTCCAAGGACCTGGGTGCCTGCCTTCCCTGGCATCAAAGGAGAAAGGTGGCTCCTGGTCAGATGCCAGAGATGTATCCTGGGAGAATCTAGAAAATCGGAGAGAGCTAGTCAGCCTGATGTACAGAGGTCATCTGTCATGGTCTAGATGTGGGGGATTCTGTCCTGACCTGTCACCTAGAAAGACCGGAGCCACTGTTCCCTCTAAACTGTGTCTTCCACTGAGGACTATCTGAAAACTCCAGGGCTGGGAGATGCAAGGTCAGGAGGAAGCCAGAAGCTCAGAGAGGTGAGTCCCTCGCACAAAGACAGACATCTAGGAAGTGATGAAGCCAGGCTCAGACCTGAATCTTCCAGGTCCTAGTTTCCCACAGTGCTCAGATAATCAGAGTGCGAAGGAACACGGCAGGTGGGAGAGCACAATCTTCACTCAGCCAACAGCACAGGGCCGGTACTGGGGGCAACTTCCGGAATAACCGCGCCTCTCCAACAAGACTTCCTGCTTTTCTGTTCCCCATGATCTCAGAGCCTGAGGCTTGGCGTGAGGAATTAAACTTCCCAACAGTGTCCTCTCACGTCAGCTGAAGGTAGTGGTCCTCTACGGGCCTCGATGGGTTCATCTTGCCCCAGCTGAAGACAATCCTATCTCCAAGAATGTCTAATATGCTTTGGAAATGTTTGCCTCTGGGACCCACCTCCAGAGCCATCCGCAGCATTGCACAGAGATGCTGCTCCCTGCTTCAGTTCTGCTCAGCTCAAGGCCTGCCCTGCTCACCCGGCCCCTGGTTCAGCTCAGAGGTGAACCTCCGCATCATATGTAGGTTCAGACAGCCATCCTCAAAAGGAGCCAGAAATGCTCTGCTTAGTGGCAGCCAATTAGAGTAAGGCCATGTTGTCCTCAGGAGCCACCATGACAGGAACAGCCAGTCTATTGATTAGAAAACAGAACCAAACCTACAGCAATGTCAAGATTTCACAGCCAGAGCAGGCTCGTGGGAAGGGCAGGGACGCAGAAAGCTCCTGTCTCATCCTCAGGAAGATTCCCTGCTGACAGATGCAGATGAGCAAACTTCCATGGAGCACGCCTGTGAGCTCCTGCACCCCTTGTACAGATAACTTAGCTGCCCACAAATCTGCCTTCCCCGCCAGGCTGGGAGCTCCAGCACATCAGGCCATGCATGACTTACGAAGGCAGTTCGTGAGTGTGTGTGTGTGTGTGTGTGTGTGTGTGTGTGTATGTGTGTGTGTGGTGGGCAGGGTGTGCACATATTGCTGCAGGCACATGTTGTGTGGGTAGCAGAGGACAGTCTTAGGTAGTGAGCCCGGGGAGCCTTCCACCTATTGTCTGAGCCAGGCTCTCTTGCTGGATTGGAACTTTACCACAAAGGCCTCTGTGTCTCCAGGGCCCTGCCTGTCTCTGCCCTCAGCTCAGTCATCTCTGAGATCACAGGTACATTCTGCCATGCCCAAGTTTTTATGTGGATTCTGGGATCTGAACTCAGGTCCTTACATTTGAGAGGCAAATGCTTTAGCTACTGAGCCATCTCGCAGCCTCAGGTCACTCAAGCAGTTCTTGTGAAGGGTCCTGGACCGAACCATGACTCCTCCAGGCCACGCAGAACCTGGGGCCACGTGAACTGGCAGTCTTGAACTGAGAGGACTTGTCAGGGTAGAAATAAGAGACATGAAATCTCTCCTTTCAGATCAGGGGCTTTGCCTACTGATGCTTATGGCTGTGGACATTCCCTGCTCCCCCCCCCCCCCCATATTCCTTCGCTCCAGCTACCGAGAAACAAACCACCTCAGTGGCTCTGGACACAGTGGTGGCTGATGACGGGCTTTCAGAGCTGGTATGAGGGAGGCTCGAGTTGGCCCTTTCATTGTCAATTACATTTATGGCAAATATCTGCTTCTATCCAGGCTGAGAGGAGAGATTCTATCGACCAACAGCTGTTCTCTTTGGGAAATGAAAACAGAAACCAAAATACCAGCTGATTCTAGCACAATGACAGTCGGTGATGGGGAATCTAGCCCGACCCCTTCACTGAGAGCAGCTTCCAGGGAGTGCGTCCTGTGTGTGCAGAACTTCCAGCTTATTTCCATTTCCACAGCTATTCCTGTCTGAAGAACATGACTTATCTGTTTGCGATTATTATTTTTCCAGTAAAGTCTATGTGTGTGTGGTATGTACATATGTGTGTGTATACTCATGAGTGTGTGCATTCATGTATGCAATAATGCATGTATGTGTGTATATGTCTGAGTATGTCCATTCACATGCGTACGGTATATGGTGTTCTCTTTAGAGAATTTAGAGGACCAAATTCTAATAGAGACTGTGATGGAAAGAATCAGCAGTCTAACTCAGGGAGTCTGCCCCCAAAATAAGCAGTCTAAGTCAGCCAGCCTTTGTCCTACAACAAAGACAGCTACAAATACAATCCAACACAAAACCATAGACTTACCTAAAACAATATGAGATTATTTTGCAAGGCTTTTGTAACTCAATTGTACGTGAGCTTTACAGATGACAACAGCGTGTCACAGTGTGAAAAGCTTGGACGGGACTTCAGCCGCGGACTCAGCCTGCGACCCAGAGGGCACAGGCAGCCCTGGGAGACTGTAACAGGGCTGGGAGGACGTCCTGCAGAAGCTGGAGCCTAAGCCTGCTCGCTGCTGTGCAAACCGGGATCCCAGGGAAACGTGCACACCTGTGTCGGAATGCCACTGCTGGAACTGGGGTGTGCTGGGCACCGCCCCAAGCTCACGCTGCTGCCGCAGCCTTCCTTCCGAGGGACCTTGTTAGAGAGAGCTGAGCTGGTCCAGTGAGATCAGAAATTGAGTTCACTCAGATTTATGCTGGCAGCCTGATTTCCAAATACCAAGCCATCTTGAATGTCCAATATACAGTGCAGATACTAACCATGGCATTTTCATAATCAAATGTTGATGAAATTCAGTAAGACAAAAGATGAGAGTTTTATGGGCCTGGAGATAGCGTAATAAGATTTAGGCAGAAAATTAAAGGTCTCGGAAACTGGAAAGATACATAATCCCAGCCCTGGGTAGAGATAGATCTAGGGCATAGTTGGAATTAATACGGTTGCTTTCCCAGACTGGGTGCCAAATTCCACAAAAGTGACATCTGGCAGGGTGGTCATGAGGTGCTTTATGTCACTTCCCCCACCGCCGGCATTTCACCCTATCTAGCCCAGGCTTCTGGTCTTGGTTCTGGTCCTGCTTGGCATAGCAAGTCTGAAGCTGTTTGCCCCTGCCCAAGCCCATCAGAACCACCCAGGGCTTAGGCAAATCTCATGCTAGAAATGCTTCGTCCCCTCCCATGACACCTCTACACGGCACCCATGCCAGACATCAGACAGACAGGGGTCAAAGGGTCAGCTTTGCAAGTGGAGAGGAAAAGAAATGTACAGAAAACACCACAGCTCACATCAAACTCGGTGGCACACAGCACCTTGCTCAGGCCTGTCCTACCTTCCGGATGGTTGGGAATTTGCCATCGTACCGGTAAAACCACCCAAAGGCTACAATGACAGAGAACAAAGGATGAGACGCAGAAACCGTGGGCAACAGTTGGGAGTTAGGTTCCCAAGGAACGTCTGGCTTTGTGGACTCCGGCAGCAAAATCATGCTTTCTGGCCTGCTTTCCCCTCACCCGACGAGGGATCTGGGGCAAAGCCTGCTGGAGACGGCCAGAGTGCCGCCCTGATTCCCAGGCTCCAGGTCACCACCAGTGCGTCTCCCCAGAATGCTGGCTTCTAAAGTTCATGCCAGAAAACCAGAAAGATTGTCCTTGTGGAAAGACATCCTTTTCCAAATCACAGAAGCGACGGCAAACACAATGGCCCAGGAAAGCGAGACAAACACTCCCTGAGCTGCTGCCTGGTCTCCACATCTAAGAAACGGCTTTGAACAAAAGGCAGCTTAAGCTCCGCCTGGAACTGTTGCCCAAGAGAGACAGTGTCTCACAGCTCACATCACAGCCCCTCTGTTAACACCAAGGAAAGAATATCATTCTGGAAGGTTCTGGAAGGGTGGTTGTGGTAATGGCAAGCAGGAGAGAAGCTTCCAGAAAGCAAATCCCCCACCCAAGCCAGGTAAACAAGGCATACTCCCCTTGCTCAGGCAGCGCGTGGTACCCAGACCTGAGCCCTCAAGGCTAAAGGTGACAGCCCACACTCTCCTAGCAGGGCTGGATGTTGAGCCCAGGGTTAGATCAGGCATCCCAGTTCAGCGGCCGATGTGGGAAAGGGCTAGGGAGTCGGTCTTATGGGATAGGCCAGAACACAGGGTGGGGGGACTGAGGTGGGCAGTATTTAAATATTTGAGCCAGTGGCTCCTCGGCACTGCCATGTGCCTGATAAGTTTTTAGCTCAACCATGAGTCTTGTCCCTAAGGTTCAGTACTCAGAGCACCCTCACAGACCCCAGTGGTTCCCACCACAGCCCAGCTGGCCTCTCCACTCTATCTGAAGGAGCTGGGCAGAGCAAGCAGGGCAGCCAAGCCAGGGAGCAAAGCAAGGGCGCCGACCTGCTGACCCCGCTCCTCCGAGCTTCCATCCAGGCGGCCTGCAGGCTCCCGCTTGGCCTCCACTCCTTGGCCATCTACCCAGGGGAAGAGAGGGGCAAGCTGACGAACCAAGAGGCTTCAGAAGAGGGGCTGTCTGGGAGCCTGGGAACCGGTGATGAGTTGTCTCCAGGAAGCTGTGGGGTCAGGGGCAGCGGCAGGGCTCCAGAGCAAGTGTTCTTGCTCTGGCCAGTGCACACAGTACCTTGAGCCTCAGTGGCCTCTGACCCGACATCCGCATTGGGACTGTTCAGTGGGGCAATGGGATGAAAACCGGAGGGGCAGGGAGAAGGCAGGCAATACCTGAGCATTAGCTCTGTCTGAGGAGACGGGCTTTTCAGGAGGGAATGGATATTCTCACTGCCCACTGTCTCAGGGCTTTATATCCCCGAGGGGGTTACCTGGGCTAGGCGGGCAGCAGGTGAAGGCTGGGACTCCCAAGGAAGTGACATACGAAGGGTATATGCCATTAGGGTAACAGGAGTCTCAACATCGTGTGGAAAAACATCTAACCACTCCAGTTATTTATAACCTGGAACCTGGCCTCCCCAGGACCCCAGAAGGGAGTACAGAAGCCTGCTTGTGAACTGTGTTTTGGTATTTCATAAGGTCTCCTTTTTTCAGGGCTCAGTTGCTTTGCCATCAGCCCCAGTCACATTTACTGGACAGAGGGACGATTAAGACAAGGAAGACATAAAGGGTTGCTTGGTTTGAGAGAAAACTCCCATCAACTTTCAAATCATAGGTCTGCTGGGTGGCCATAATTGGGGGTACCCTCGAGGGAGAGGGTGCTGGCAATGTCGCATTTAAGCCCCTCATCTTCTTGCTAGTGGAAGGAGTCTGATTAAAAATTAAGAAAGAAAACTCTCCCCCCTCACACTCTGCTGCTAAGCTGACCGTGTGTCCTCGCTCTGAGGACTGGGCATTGTTGGGTGTGGCCGGCCATGGGTGGAGGGCTGAGGCAGCTGTCATGGCCCTGGGAGACCTGCACACTTAGGCTGCTTCCTGTCCCCGGGGCCGGATGTTCCAGGCTCAGAGAGGCAGGACCCCCACCCCCCTCACAGGCACGAAGCCCTTGTCAGGTCTAAGGTCTAACCAGCTGGCCTCTGGGTCCAGAGCTGAACAAGCTGTCTGGGGGCTTCTGCTGGCTGTGCAGCCTTCCCTTACCTCTGTGGCCTTCTGTGGAGGGGGGCTGGGGAGAGACAGAAGGAAGCTTCTCAGAGGCCTGACTGCTATCGCAAATACTGTCAACTTGACACAATCTAGAAGCCCTTGGGAGGCAAAGCCCTGGGTGTTTCCATGAGGGAGAGTCTAGACTGGGTAAACTGAGGCAGGAAGTCCTATCCTAATGAGGGTGGCTCCATTCCATGGGCTGTAGTACCAGACTGAATAAAAAGGAGCAAGTGAGCCTCGCCTCGCCTCGCCTTGTGTGTGTGTGTGTGTGTGTGTGTGAGAGAGAGAGAGAGAGAGAGAGAGAGAAAGAGAGAGAGAGAAAGAGAGAGAGAGAGTGTGTGTCTCTCTCTGTGTGTCTGTGTCTTTGTGTGTGAGTATCGAGTGTGTGCGAGAGACAGAGAGACAGTGTGTGTGTCTGTGTGTGTCTCTGTCTCTGTGTGTCTCTCTGTGAGTGTCCAAATGTGTGTGTGTGAGAGGGAGTGTGTCTGTCTCTTTGTGTGTGACTCTGTGTGTCTGTATGCGTGTCTGTGTGTGTCTTTATGTGTGTGAGAGAGTATGTATGTGTCTGTTTGTCTCTGTGTATGTGTGTGTGTGTATCTATTTATGTGTGTTTCTCTCTGTGTGTGTGTCTATTTGTGTGTCTCTCTGTGTGTACCTATTTTTGTGTGCGTGTCATGACATACTCTGGCTGCCATGGCTTCGCTGCCATGATGGCCTGCATCTTCAAACATGAGCCAAAGCAAACCACTATGTCCTTCACTGGTTTTGGTCACAGCAACAAAAGAAGGAGCAAACAGGAGGCCAGAGCCTGCGCCATGAAGCTGGCTGCAGCCGCCCAGGTGGGCAGAGGACTCAGTCATCAATCCGAAGCTGTACGCTGCCTCGGGATAGCGGAGCCCGAGTACAGGGAAAACTCTTGATCCTTTTATTCAGGAAATTTAATTTGGTTAAAAAGCATTAAATAAATACCTAGCTTGTGAAAGGGCTTTTATTTTCCACAATCCCTGAGAGGGTGTGCTTCTGTGAAGGGTACTACACTGACTCAGATTACCTTCAGGAGAAGCAATTAAAATCGATTTCTCTCCTCCTGAAGCTCTCGTTTCACTCACAAGAGAAACTGGCTCCCGTCTAAAACACGAGCTGTTCACTGGAAACTTCTCTGGGGCCACATCCCCAGCAAGCATGGGCTAGCAGGAGGAGGTGGTGAGAGTGTGCCTTGTCATTGCTGAGGTGACACCTGTGCCCTGCTGCCAGGAAGGAAATGCTGGGGGAGGATGAAATGGAAGAATCTAGAAGTCCCGCACGGCTGTCCTGGTGCTGGCAAGGGGCTGTCTCTGAACGGTGCTGGGGGGATCTCCAGTTGGGTGAGCTACCTAGACCCCATGGAAATGAGGAACCTTGGTTCTAGGGTCATGGGAAACTCCCAGCTGGGGGCTCCCACAGTCTAGGCCTGAGCACAACAAGGCTGGGAGAACCTGCCCATGTCAAGAACAAATAGAAAGAGATAGGGGTAGGAGCGAAGACCTAGTCAGGAATGAGGTCCCTGTGATGACCCACGCGTCCACACTGCTTGGAACCCCTCTCCGCCTCTAGCTCCTCAGACAGCCTGGAAGACGGGCTGAGAGCAGGTGGGTGGGCAGCTTCTGATGGAGGCCTGGGCTGAGACACCTGCTGGAGAGGAGCTGGGCAGGGCAGAGAGGCCCAGCACGGTACAGCCTCGGGCTCTTGCGCTCCTGTCCCTGCCTCCATCCTCAGCTGCCCACATCCAGGAATGTCAACCGTGCTCTGACCAGTCCCTCCCCCAGATGCCCGTCAACCCTGGACCACCAGAGATCTACAGTCTCTTTCCCAACACTGGTTGCAAGCCAGCCCAAGTTCAGAACCAGGCCAGAAGACAGCACGGCACACAACAGGCTCAAGCAGTCATCCTATAAGCCAGTTCCACACCTGCCAAGCTCTCTGTCCTCTCTGCAGCATCCCAAAGATCCACGGCATATGTCTTGGGGTACAGCATGGGAGCTGGTGTGTGAACCAGACGGCCCCAGACAAGGACCCTCCCACTCCAAGGCGTGACTGGTGGTCACCTCCACACCGCCTCTCCCCACATGAAGTGCAGCCCAGACAGCCCTGGGATATTCACGTGGGGAGGCCCTGATGAGTGGAGAAGACCGTATTTCCATCAAGCCCCTTAGCCTCAGGCCATGAAGGGCCCCCCTCATCCCAGACAGGTAATACGTACACTTGGGCTTGCGGAGGGGCACCGGGTGTACCTCTGCTGTGATGGTTTTAGGCAGAATGAGCTGTTCCTTTGAGCCCCAGTCTTCCTCCCACTGCTTCTTAAACTTCTCTTCCTCCTCCACGATCCTGAAAGGAGACCCCATACCTGTGGTTGGAGGCAGAACCTTCGGAGGCTCACTGATTGCTACCAGAGGACCCTGGCCAGCTTAGGAAGGGAGGGCTTTACGGCTCTAGGGCAAGCCAGGACCACAACCACAACTGCAGTGTGTGCGTGTATGTGTGCATGTGTGTGTGTGTGTGCATGGGCGCGTATATGTGTGCGTGTTTGTGTGTGTGTGTGTGTGTGTGTGTGCGCGCGCGCATGTGTGTCTAAACTGAGTGCACACAGCCTTAGCAGTGCGCTCTGCTGAGATGAAAGGCTCCGTTAGAATGTTAGAATTAAAGAGGGATTTTGAGAAAAGAGGATTTAGAGCGGAGCGAGCTGGCTCAGCAGGTGGCTTGCCACGTTCTTGTGGGCACACTTAGGTGCAGCACCAAGAGCAGGCTGAGCTCTAGACTGGGTTACTCCACCTTGTTCGGAACAATAGCTTCAGGCTGTAAAGTCAGAGGTGGGGAGACCCTGCAACTGTTTGTGCACGTAGACACTACCTCGTACCCAGGATCACCCATGGCAGCTGACTCGTAAGAGTAAAGAGGTACCACCTAGAAACTCACCATAGTAAGCTGGGAACATGTGGGCACATGGGTCTTGAAAACTATATCGGAGAAACAATCTCCGGAACTTACCCAACACACTAGACTAGGGAAGGGAGCAACACCCCAATCTGGATCCCGTAAAGAGAAGGACACCGTAACGGCGACAGGTCAAACAACTGACATGCGTCAGGGGACTGACAGCCAGGCCCTTTCTACCTGGCCCTGTGGCTTCTGCTCATGTGATGCCGTGTGGCGCAGCACCATATGAGCTGTAATAACAGCAACTAGGGTCAGAATAAAAGAGGGACATTGCAGCCGGGCGTGGTGGGGCACGCCTGTAATCCCAGCACTCTGGGAGGCAGAGACAAACGTTTCTCTGTGAGTTCGAGGCCAGCCTGGTCTATAAAGTGAGTCTAGGATAACCAAGGCTACACAGAGAAACCCTGTCTCAGGAAGAAAAAAAAGGGCAGGGGGGATTGGAACTATTAAGTAGATTTGAGGCAATGAAGTCAGTGTGTCTTGTGAATTTCTTGTGGAGTGACACAGATGTGTGCGTGATTCTGACTAGCTGTGTTCAGGACATGGGGCCATGGGTACTCTGCACACTCACTGCTCAATCTCCTTCCGGTATCTCTCGTTCTCCTCAGCTGCCTTCTGGGCGATCTCCTTTCTCCTCCTGAAAGAAACAGAGGTTGGCCTGTGAGCGTGCATGCACAGAGATCTCACTTTTCTTGTGGCTGACTGCTGATCTGTGGGACATTTGAACTGTTTTCTGCTCTTGCTCTTCCCGTGTCGGCCATGGAAGCGATTCTGCTAAGTCTAGGCCCTGTGCTTCTGTGTAGTTGCACCTGGAGCTGATGAGCAGGGAATTTATGCCACAGGAGCAGGCAGAAGGTGCCCATGCAGGGCTGCCCACCAGGCTAATCATGTGATGGAGGAGATGGAGTGCTTTTTCCTCTTCCATTCAGTGAGCACCCAAAATACATCAAAGTTGGTGGTCTTGACAGTGGTTTTGATTTATGACCTGTTTATCTATTGATTTTCTCAGTCCACTACATCACACAGGGAGGGGTGGGGCTTATCACCACAGGTAGGTGTCCCCACAGTGATGGCCAGGCTCCTGACCCAGACTATATAGAAGGGCACCCCAGCCTGGCCACCTATGGTTCTGGACACAGGCAGCTTCACCTTCCTGAGCCTCAGCCTTCTCTACTATATAATGGGCTGATACCATCTACCTTGCAGGGATACCATAGGAGCTAAACTAGCAACATAAACAAAGTCTTGAATACAGTGACATGACAGACATGGCGCACGCTCACTATGGCCGGCAGGAGCCTCTCATGGATATCAGTGATGTCTGAAAGCCAGGTCTCTTTAGCAAGGAGCCAGGCTGTCTAAGGAACAGGAAGAACACCCGTCCTGCCACTGAGGGCACAACAGAACGAATGCAGGAGAAGCAGGCGGAAGTAGCTGAGTCTGGCCTGGGATGTGGCAGGGTCCAGCAGCCCACTCACTGGCGCTCCATCTCCTGCTGCTCCTGAAGGATCTTGTTGGATTCCATGGCCAGCTGCTTCTGCATGAGGAGCTCCTGCCGCTGCAGCTCACGTTGCCGTGCCTCCTCCAGCCGTTCCCGGTCTGTCATGAACAGCTCCCGGCCCTGTCAGGGTGGGAAAGGATGCTCAGCCCCTGGGGAATGTGGGCATCCCCGTTGGTCAGGGGTCACGGGGGTCATCGTCTCGTCGTGGACTTACGGCTCCAGCTACGATGGAGATGGTCAGGCTTCGGCTACTCTTCAAGACATTCACGGCCTGTGGAGATGGGGGGGGGGACAGTCAGCTGGGGCCTGACAGTCACACGGGAGCAGTGCAGGCTGAGAGTAGAAGGGTCTCAGCCATCGTGGCCAGAGCAAATGTGTGGAGGAGATACGGCGGGATACACAGCTCACCTCCTTGTGGTCCAGGTTGGAGAAGTCGATGCCATTGACTTCCACAATCTGGTCTCCTGTCTGGGGAGAAACAGAAAAGGGTCAATGTGTGTGTGTGTGTCTGTCTGTCTATCTAATCTCTACATTCATCTACAGGAAGTTCTCCTGGCATGCTAGACATGTAGGCTTGTCGTCAAGCAGCCAAATTCTTTTTTCCAAGGAACAGACTAGGTGGCAAGTTCCAGTAGGGCTCTGGGAGGGCCCCAAGCTCAGCTGGCACCCCTCCATCCCATAATGGTCTTATTGGCTATCAAATATCATACTATTAGACATTAATATCTTTTGCTAAGTTATGATAGTTCCTTTACAAAATTTGGTTAATGGACACAGAAGGCTTTGGACCTTGCATCCAGCACAGGCCTTACTGGGCCCTCATTTTAGTAACAGTCGTGGCTGACATTTATTGATCAATGTTATGTGGTTGGCACGGATCCAGCCTAAATGTTAATTTAAGCTACACAACAACTCTAGAAGGAAGGTTCTAGAATCCTTATCTTGTAGGTGAGGCATTTGTCTCAAGAAGCGGTTGAGAGTCACAGCCCTGAGAGATGACCATGCAGACTTGACTCCCAGTCCTAGGTACACGGCCTTGGAGGAAACAATGTCTCTGGTGTTGGTTTCCTCATTGTGGGGTAGATAACATTAGTGCCTAACCCTCAGAGCCGTGACAGGACTCAGAATGTCAACTCTAATTATCATCACCACAAAGTCAGGACCAATGGCTGCCAGAGCTGAAGAAGGCTGCCGTACCTCTGCTCTGCAGTGCCTCCCCCAGAGAAGACCACTAGGGAGTCACCAGCCCGAGCTGCTCAGGAAAAGGCTGTGTGGGAAGGCGCAACATCTGTCCCCTCCCCATCCCGGCACTTACCTCCAACCCCACCTCTGCGGACAGGGAGCCAGGCTTCACGTGGCTGATGAAGATGCCAGGCTTCTGGATGGGACCACTGGAGATGCTGGGAGAGGCAGAGATGCAGGTGAGGCTTGCAGCTCGTCCCCTGCAGCTCTGCTCGTTCTCGGTGACCAGCATGTGGCCCTGTCTAGATGGCCAACACTCAGGATACAGGTCATCCTGTCTTTTTCTCCCTTCCAGCCCGCCTTCCACTGCTGCCCTAGGCAGCAGACACAGAAAATTACTGACTTCACTTCCTCAGCCCCTCACCCAACACGTGTTGTTGTTTGTCTTTCTAGAATTTCCCTGTTAATTCCTGATAACTGTAAGACTTTCACCAGACCCCAATTAAGCTAACTGTCCCAGGGGTATTAGTGCTTCTAAGTTATAAATAGCAAGGATGGCTCCTTTACTATTATTTCCTCTCCCAGGTCTGTGGCAGACAGCACTAATCAACCACAGAGTTCTTTTCCACCCAGCTGGAGACGGACCTTTCACAGAAGAGTGCCCCAGGACGCCACTGCTACCTGGTGAGAGGGGGCAGGGAGCCTATGTGCCACCCCTGACTCGGGTGCGGCTTCACCAGCTCCTTTATCACACAATACTGTGACTCTCTGTGTGGCCAGCTTCTATATCAGACCGCCTTCTCCCAGAACAGAAGAACTCTGAATTTCATTTTTGTTTTTTGAGATAGGTCTCATCTAGTCCAGACTAAGATCAAACACACTATGCAGCTGAGGATAACCTTGGGTTTCTGGTTTCCTGTCTCTATTTCTCAAGGTGTGCACCACCGTGCTCAGTGTGCACAGTGCTAAGGATCGAAACCAGGTCTGGGTGCATGCTCGGCAAGCACCCCACGAGCCCAGCTATATCCTCAGACCCAAGGACAGACAGTAATGATCATTTATGAGCTGGGTGTGGTGGTAGGTAGATCTTTGAGAGTTCAAGGCCAGCCTGGCCTACAGAGTCCAGGATAGCGGAGTCTACACAGAGAAACCTTGTCTGGAAGAAAACAAAAAAACAAAAACAACAACAACAAAAATCATTTATGGAGTCAGATGTAATAGACCACACCTTTAATCCCAGCACTTGGGATACAGAAACATGCAGATCTCTGTGAGTCTGAGGCCAGCCTGGGCTACACTGTGAGACCCTGTCTAAAAAACAAAAGACAAGAAATAATTTCTGGGCAAGAGATGGCTCAGCAGTGAAGAGCACTTGGCACTCATGAAGAGAAGCGCAGAGTTTGGTTCCCAGCACCCATATCAGGCAGCATACAATCATCCGCTCCAGGGGGATCTGATGCCCTCTATCGGCCTTGGTGGGTACGCACACTGAAGTGCACAAATATACATGCAGACAGACACACGTAATCTTTTAAAAGATTAAATCATTGATAAAAGTGTTAAATGAATGCAAAAGAATGTAAATAATAGGAACAACTTAACTAATGATAGCTAGCATTTACCAGCTGCTTATGACCTGCTGGGTGTGACTTGTTTTCTTTATAACAGCACCACACAGTGTCCCCCCCCCCCGCCCCCCGGGTATTTATAGAGGAAGAGACTCCAGCTCAGTCACTGCTGCAAGTCTGAGAACTGACACATGGCCTGGAAGGGCAGGGACAGATATCAGAGCCACTGTAGCCTGCAGGCTCACCAGGAGCACTACCCATGGCCCAAAGCCTCCTCAGGGGTCTCTGGCTCCTATGTGTGGTCGCTTATTGTTTTATTTTATGAGACAGGGTCTAGCTACCGAAGGCTGGCCCCGGAGCTCTTTCTGCCTCTGCCTCCCCAGTGCTAGAACTGCAGAAAAGCAAGAGTGCCCAGGAGCAGCGAAGAGGAAAAGGAGAGCTAAGCGTTAGGGACTCCTGGCCATCACTGAGCTCTGGGCATGCCACCCACCTAAAGGCCGGAGACTGAGACCCATGTCTGCCACCCACCTGCAGCCCAGGCCCCGGGAGCCTACTAGACTGATGAACACCTTCTTCTCCTTGGTTGTTCGATTGCCTGGTGAGCCCAAGCCACCTCGCACACCCTGAAGGAGGGGCAGAATCAGGTTACTGGTTCTATATACATTCAAGTGGCCTCTTGAGCTTGAGACCTCCAGATTAAGCACCCTGTATTCACAGAGACCAAATAGCCACTGTATCCCTGGGGTGTGGGTCTGCAGGCCCAGCACGTAATAAGGGTTGCCAGGCACCCTAGGGGCCTATGGGAAGCCCGAGAGGATACATTCTGCAGAACCATCCCTCCTTCAAGATCAGCTGGCCACCCCTGTCACAGGGAGTGTTGGTCTCTTACCCCAGACTCTGACACAAACTGGTCCACATACTGCCATTTGAGGGGCTCATCGGGAGAGCTGAGGAGAAGGGGACATGGAAAGGGGGGTCAGCAAGCACACTCGAGGGATCTTGGCTCTGTGGCTTCACTCCCCAGTCCAGAGGCATGCTAGCTCAGTATGGGGGCCAGGACTCCTGACCTATGGCAAGACCCACACAGGCCTGCTTACCTCTTCACAGGGATCAGGCCGATGTCTGTGGGGGAAAACCCAGCATGTTAGGGAACTCCTATGCCCTTGGAGTTGGGGCCACCTCCCACCCCTGTCACAAAGAGCCAGTTGCATCTGGCCTAACTCACGTCTCACTTTGATGGACACAGTCTTCTTGGTGCGGATCAGGTTGATGACTTCCTCGTGGGTACAGGAGGAGATGGAATAGCCGTTGATCCGGACAATCTCATCCCCGACCTTGGCAGACCGAGAGATGGGACAAGCATGGAGGAGAGGCACCAAGTGGTGGGGCAGGCCCATACCAGATGTTCCCAGCCTCAGAAGGGACTGTCACGAGGCAAATGCCTTAATGTGTGCTCCAGTACCATGTCACAGCCCGGCGGCCCTCCGAAGCCAGGCAATGCCTTCAGTCTCAGGATGGAGAAACCGGGGCCAGGGTGGGGATGGGGAGGAGCAGGCAGTGTGTGTGTGGGGGGGGGGGAGTGTGATAGAAGCGAGGCAGGATTCTGGACTCTGTCCCCCCATCTTGGCTCATCTGTCATCCTACTGAGGTACTACCAAGCTCTGGAATCCAGCAGCCCTGTCTGGCCTTTGTCCTTCCCTGCCCCCAGAAGCAGGCTGTCCTCTCTGTCAATGACTAACACACACTGTGAGCTGGAACGGGGGTCCAAGGACTCTTGACCTAAGCTTACATTGTTAACACAAACATACAATCTCTTTTGTTCTATCCCCTGGATGCTCAGTGAAGTTACACTGACTTCTGAGTCCTGATTCTGGGAGCAAGCATACATCAGAGAATGGACACAGGACTCTGGTTCTCTGGGTTCTGACTCTCCTGGGCTCAAATCCTTTAAAAATTCTTATTAGTTATATGATGTGAGCCAAGTCTCTTGAATTCTCTGAACCATAGTTTCTTTTGTGTATAAAACAGGAGACACCACGGAGCTGTTGAGAATTAACAAAGATGTGTTTAAGTGTGTAAGGCCAGCCAGTACGGGGCCCACAGCAGGTTCTTAATAAATGGTAGTTATTATTAAGGAGGCCTAGGGAGCGAGCACTAAGAGGCAGACCGTGACGAGCCTGCCCCCTGCTGGCCGTTGCCGCAGCCTCCCCCAAGCCCATGGGCCCTGGGCAATTACACTGAAGCTCCTGAAGAGTAACCAAAGAGCGGAAGGAGCCTTGTCAACATCTCATGAGAGAAACTGGTGTAGGGACAGGCGAGAGGCAGGGTGGGGGTGTGAGGTGAGGATGTATTGCAGTAGCTGCCGCACAGGAAATGCGCTCAGGTGTCCTTCCGCAGACTGAGGCAGAGCCCCCATGCACTGGTCTCTTGGAGAAGGGCTGGCACACGTGGGTGACTCAGGCTGGACTCTGAGGGTGCATGGTCTCCAGGTCAGCTCCCGGAATACAACACAGTCACCTGCCATTGCCCTCTGCCTGGGACACAAACACCCAACTTCTCAGTGTCCTGACAGGAGGGCTTACTAAAGAACGTTCTACATTTCTAGGGACACTGACTGACTTCAAAGAGAACAACATCTGGATAGCACTTTGTAGGTTTTTTTTTTCAACCCCAACGAGCAGAAGGACCTTGTGTTTCTGCTCTGCAGGAAAAGGCCTTTATGTGGGAGCCACAGTGCATTGTGAAGAAATCTAGGGTCAGGGAGGTCATGTGATTTGCTCAGTCACCCAGTGAGCAAAGAGGCTGCCAGGATGTGCAGTCAGGTCTCCGTGACAGACAACACATATCAACTCTCGGGCATCTGGAAAAGGAGGGCTCTGGCTGCAGTTCTCTGCGTCTTGCCTTCTATGGATTCTTGCTTCCTGTTCAGAGCTCTGAAGCTCCACAAGAAGGCAGAGGCTACTCTGTCCATTTTATAGCAGGAACAGGAAAGGCGCCAAGAATCATTTTCTACATGAGTTAAAGGCCAGTTGCATGCTTATGTGAGTAAAGGGCATAGCTAAACATAAGGAAGGTGTGAAAACCCCTAAGTTTCCAGGAGGGGCCAGGCGCGGTGCGGTTGGTGTGCCAGGACTGGGACCTGTTGGAGGGTTCAAGCCAGCTTGGCAGGTCCAATCCCTCTCGACTTCTAGAATGTTCTCTGTGCTGCCCTCCAGCCTGAGGAACTTGAACCGTTGTTCAGTCGATGGAAGAAGACAGGCTTTGTGCTAGGTCCTCCTGAGGGGAGTCCGCTGTGTTGTTACTACGGGAACTTGTCCCGGACCCTAGTGGGGAGGATTCCCACACGGCCCCTGGGTAGGGTTGCAGGATCGACTTCCCTCTCCCCCCTTGCTCCACACAGAACCCAGCAAAAGAGTCTTTGTATGGCGACCACAGTAACTCGACAATCTGTGGGACAGTGGGACAATGAGGAGATGGGCCCAGCAGCCCCAGAAAGGGGGGGCAAGAGCCTGAGGGGCAGGCGGGAAGCTGGATGTCAGGGTTTCATGAGCGTGCCCGGTGCCCTCCTTCATGGGGTTCTGCAAGGAAGCACTTGTCCTCAGGAGAGAGCTCACTCTGGACAAAAAGAGCCCCTCCTCCCCGACGCCAAGAGAGGAGCTCATTATGTCCTCTTCTCTGGCCGTGTTTCTGTGCTGGAAAATGTGCCACCGAGGGAAAGAACAATGAAGGGGCTGAAATTTCAGATGCCGCTGAGAGCCCTGACACAGGGATTGCGAACAAAGCCGTGCCTGTCAGCTCGCTGTCCCCGCCCCTCCTCTTTGGTCTCACACCATTAGCGCGGGAGCTCCCTGAAGCCCCTGGCTTATCCCCTGATGGATGCTGATAACGAAGACCTCTGGAAGTTTCTTTACCTGGATCTACAGAAACAACCCTCAGACCTGGAGGTCTGCCTGTCCCTGCTCAGACACAGAAGTGTGGAGACCATAGGAGAGAAGCCTGGATGCTGACTTGGCCCTAGGAGACCCAAGTTCAAAGCCTGGCTCTGCTGCTCACTGGCCTCTGCGAACACTATAACGTGAGGCTGATTCGTGTGATGTGTACTGACTGGTTGGAGGCGTTCACCAACTTCCCCCTCTGTATCAACATGTCAGCCTTACAGCCCTGGTGTATCAAGAAGCCGTGATCGCTGCCTCATTCACTCAGATGGGAAAAGTGAGGTCACTTCACCAAAGTCACATGGCTTAAGGAAGACAAGGCCAGGTTCTGAACCAGTTGGTCCAGAGTCAGGGTCTAGCTTCTTAAACATCACATTGCATTGGACTAAAAGGTGACCTTGTCCAAGCTGCAGGTGCCTGCTCTAACCCTGCCCCTCCTACAGGAAGTGAGGGAGTGGGGGACGGGTTCAGTGGCAGTGGTGAGGAGCAGCCACCAGGTTCCCAGCTTGACCTAAGAAAACAGGCAGGGGCTGGATGGCGTTCAGTGACGGAGTGTTTGATGTGTTCAGTGACGGAGTGTTTGATGTGTGAGGACAGACAGACAGACAGACACACACACACACTTTTCCTGTGTCCTGAAGGCTTTCAAACACTCATCAGAACACCAGCTGGTCTCTTTTTGTCCTCTCCCAAAGGCTTAAGAAAACAGGTGTCCACACTGTGCCACAGGAGGAAACAGGGTATGGGAGGCCTTGGCCCCATTCTACTGGCTCTGCTGACTTACCTGCAGCCCAACACTGTCTGCCTGGCCACCTTTGATGAGGTGGGAGATGAAGAGTCCACAGCCGAATTCCAGGCCTCCACGCACACTGAGGCCGAGGCCTTCCGGGTGCAGACGGTCCAGGCGAACCTCCTTCAGCTTTCTGTTACGGTGATGGGTAGAGTTGGTGATGACCCAGCTCTGGCCTGACAGCCAGCAGGCACTGTGTCTCCGCCCTTCCCTGTCCTCGCCTGTGGCCTGGGGACGTACCTGGAGCGTCGGGGTGTCAGCTGGTCATATTCCACCTGGTGCTTCAGTGGGATCAGGGGTCGGATGGCGTCAAACAGCGGCAGGCGGCTGGGCTCATTGATGACCAGCTTCAAGTCTCCCACGAGCACCGTCACATCCATGGTCCTTTGGAGATGCCAGGAGGTGGGTGAATGTCTGACACATCCCCCTGGCTGTGACCCAAATTTGACCCATCCGCCGCCCGTCTGGGCCTTAACAGAGGTTATAGACACACACTGAATGAATCAGAAGCAAGTCGGATGACCAGAGACAGCAGATGAAGTGGCTGGGAACAGCTGGCTTTCTTGTTCTGGCCTAACATTCATATTCTATTGAACCTGTCAGGGTAGCTACCCCATCAGACTGGAAGGACCCTGAAGGCAAGGTCAGTCTGTCTTTTTTGCTCACAGCATACCCCCTGAACCCTAACCCAGAGCCAAGCAGGAAGTGTTCGTATGAACAAAATCCGGAGCCGTGAGCAAGTAAACAGCATATATGCGGGTTCACAGGAGTATGGAGCATGTTCTGTCTTAGGGCATGGCCCACTCCAGATTCCTGTGACACAGGTGGTTTGCCCTGGGCTTGGCGACACACACACATACTTACTGGTGGTACATCCGCAGCACATCATAAAGGTAGTCCTTTTCTGCATCATTTTCAATTAGAAAATCCACCTGAAAATCCAAAGGACAGAATTGTAGCTGCAGGTCCCGTGTGCACTCAGCATGCCCATAGCAGACCTGGGGAGGTGAGCTCCCTGTCCAGAAAGCCCACCGCAGCTCCTGAGGCTAAGGATGGGAAGAGAGGAGGATAACCAGGAACCAGACTGCCTGACATAACAGCCCGGAATAGCCCAGGTAACCCTTATCCCCAGGCACGGTGACAGAGGTACACACAAGGTTGGGCACAAGGGCACACATGGACCCAGTTCAGCAATGACACACTTCCGTGTTACTGCTGCCGCACCCACAGCTGTCACCTTGTCTGGAAGAAGCCCACAGTCTCACCTGATGGTGGCTGTACTGTCGGATAAATGCTTTGAGGAAGGATTTGGGCCATTCACTCAGATAACACATCCTGCCCACCGGAAGCAACCTACGACCAAATTCCTTGGTGCTGCCTATGCTGGGCCACTTTGCCCTGGCCTGGCCTGGCCTGGAGTTCTGTCCACTAGTCAGCCTCCTGGCCACTCCTTCTCCATCCCCAGTGTCCCCCCAGGTGGAGATTAGGTTACGCGATTCCAGCTTTTGCTGACGTCAATAGCTGTGCCTCCGAGGTCACATACAGGAGCTGTTTCATGAACACCTCCATCCCCGGGGAGTAAGGGAGCCAGGACTCCCAGACTGTGTCCTTCAGGGAAGTTTAGTGCACATCTCCCAGGGAGCATTCCTTTAGCCCAAGACAAAGCAGCAAGGCAAGGTGGGTGCTGAAGGGACATGGGGACCTCCTCTTCTCTGATCCCCAGGGCTAGTTATCATTGTGGTCCAGTCTCTGCCCTCCCAGGAGAAGCTACTGCAAAAGCTGTGTTCTCCTGCCTGCGTGGAGCCTGGGACAGGACCTGGATAACCTTCTCTAAAGCTACCTCAAAGACTTTGCAAGACCCTGGAGAGTCTGTCTGTCCCAAAGTAGTGAGGACTCTGAAGCCCTGCCCTTTGGACTTTGGACCTGAGCAGAAAATGCAGATTCCCAGTTTCAATCTGGAAGTCCATCTTCTCCTATATCTACAAGAGCGTTTGACTGAGGGCAGGAAGAACGGAGAAGGCTATGCTCCAGGCTGAGCTTCAACAGCTCAAAGGGTGTGTGACAATTTACTCCTGAAGCTCTCCGAGAAGCACCCCCCTCCTTACTGTAGGAAGCTCCCTGCAGCTAGAAGATGGGGAGGGGGCATCATAGATGGTACTAAATCCCCTAGGACCAAGGCCAGAAAAATCTTCATATATAAGATCAGGTCAGTTGAGCGCTTCGTGGCTTCTCGATGTGCGTAAAACCAAGGCCAAGGGGCTGGCTTCCTCTTCCCCACAAAGGCCTTCTCTCTCTACTAGATAACCAACCGACCCCCACCTCCGGGAAATATCTCAGTTCTGCTGGGACATTCCTAACCCTCTGTAACTTAAGACTTGTAACTTTTTGGAATTTGTCTTATGGGAGAGAAGGCAAAGGCCAACTTCGGTCTGTGTTCCTCGGGACTGTGTTCCTGCAGGCAAAGACTCAACCAATAACCCTTGAGCGGGTTCATTAGTCTCCTGCCCCGTGGTCCGGCCATACCATTCAGGTGTGCCATGGGGACAGGAAGGGAAGGGAATGGCTCTTGCAGGGCTGCCGGGAGCTCCTACGCTACTTATTTGTTCAAAGCATCAGCTCTATGAGACCCTAGTCTCACATCATTATACAGGGAGGAGGCTCACAGAGGTGAGCCAAGGCCACAGCTAGCAAGCAGAGCTGAGCTCCAAGCCAGGTCTGATGCCAAGCCCGCACTGCGGTCGTTGTGCCATGCCTGGTAGGGCTCAGGCCTTCCAGGGCAGAGAGCCCGCGAGACCTCTTCAAGCCCCAACATCCAACCCTTTGCCGAAGAGACAGCTCTAATCCTCCCCTGTCTTCTCCCCATTTTTGTTTGTTTATTTGTCTGTTTGTTGCCGAGACAAGGTCTTACTATGTAAGCCTGGCTGGCCTGAAATTTTACACATTCTGAGTTTGAGCTGTTCACAAACTCAGAGATCTGCCCACCTCTGTTTTCCCAGTGCTGGGATTAAAGGTGTGCAACACCATGCCTGACTCTCTGCACTGCTATGGAAGCTTTGGGGTGGGGTGGGGGGGGGGGGATGAGCTCAATGGTAAAGTGCTTGCCAGCATACATGAGGCTCTAGACTGATAACCAGGATGTCCTCCGAGCCACACACACACCTACCATTTCATCTGGTCCATGATAAGGAAGAAAATGGAACCCTAGTGGTTAGAGCATGTCAGTCCTGTCTGTCGAGCTGGAGTGAGGCATGTAATCTAACTCTAGCCATGGGTGGGGACAGGAGAGGGACTCTCCCATGGACAGAAGCCGAGGGCTGAACTCTGGAGAACTGTGTCTGTGCATGCTTAGGCTTAAGCAGCAAGGGGCTGACCTCGTGGATGACACTTAACATGTGCTGACTAGAGACTAGAGGGTAATCATAGGAAATTAGAGAGGACTTGGCAACTTTAGGTTGAGGATTCCATTTTTCTGTCTTCCTAGAGTCAAGTACAGACACCTGGAGATGGTCTTCCTAGAAGACAGCCTGTTCCTGGGGCCCCAGGTCCTATGGACTGCTGCATCCAGGGCCCCCACCCACAAGTCAAACTGACCAGGCCACTTCAGACCAGTCTGCAGGTTCAGCTCTGCCTCACCAGGAATCTCACACCAACCCTGTCCTAATTTATCCACTCCTGTAGGGTCATGCTGTAGCCAGAGAAGCACTTTCTAGGATAGAACAGAACCTTCCCAGCCGCGCCCCCATTTGTTCTTTCTTTTTGTCTGAGACAGGGTTCCCCTGTGTAGTCCTGGCTGACCTGGAACTCACTCTGTAGACCAGGCTGGCCTCAAACTCACAGAGATCTGCCTGCCTCGGCCTCCCGAGTGCAGGGCTTACAGGCATAGCCACAGGCTCGCTTATAACACCCTTTCAAAATCAAGGACCGAGGGAGGCAGGTGCCGCTTAGCTCGGACTGCTCTGAGGTCACTCAACACACGCATCTGCAACTGCCTTGGGGCTGTTTCCTTCTTGTAGAAGAGCTGGTCTCAGACTCAGTCAAGGCAGTCTGCTCTGCCTCCTCCCATGGAGGTGAGGGCTGAGCCTTCCCTAGGAGGTCCAGCCTAAAGTCCCCTTCCCAGTCCCCAGCCTCACCCATTCATCCTAACTGCACTCTGCTCACTGATCTATCTACAAGCTTACCCTGCCAACAATCCTGGTAGATAGATCACATTATCCCCATTTCACAGATGAGGGAATGGAGGCCTAGAGATGAGACAGATCTGAGACTTAGCCTAAGCCTCCTGGCTCTAAAATCCTATCTATCACATGATCTTTATTTTCTGTGTATCCCTTTGAGTGCCCTTTTCCAAATGCATTTATTGAACTCCTACTGTGTGCAAGACGCCAATCTCCTTTCTCTAACTAAGCTCTAAACTAAGCTTTTCCTTCCCTGGGCTCCCACTTGCCACGAGAAGCAGAACCCCCAGCGGAGCCAACGGTGCAAAGGAGCTGTTCAAGGGCGTCTACCACACCTTCACCCTCATCTCCTGTACTAACTGTCTCCTGCTCGTGCACAGCTTGTACTGTGCTCTGTGCACTTCTCACTCTCTGTGCTCTTTGCCTGTGACACTGAGAAGAACATGGGTTTGGCCTTGGTGGCCTTGGGGCTTGTCCTCAGGGGCTGGCATACGATTCCACTTCATGGGTGAACCTCTCAGAACAGGGAGAAAGGGGGTGAGACCCAACTCAGTAGTTATGCCGCATTCTGGATGTGCCGTGAGCCGCTGTGGGGACTAAACAGGCGCCATGGAAAGCAGCTGGTGTGACTGCCAACCGCATGCCCTGCCTTCCCCTGTATGTGCCCGGCCCAGCCTCCTCCCAGTCCTAGGGGCTTGGCAGGGCCTCCAATGCCCTCTGGCTTGCTGCTGTGTTCAGCTGGTGCAAGAGACAAGTAGGGGACCAGCCGTGTGGGGGGAGAGGAGTGTGTCCATGGTCCCTGATGGCCTCTCGCCACCAGTCCCAGGTGCTCAGGCAGACCTGCCCTTTCCTCCAAGCTGGGGATGAGCTCATCTAAGATGCTGCAGCCCTGGCTAACTAAGGTGGCATGTCCAGGGATGGTACTGGGACCCTGAAAGTTTGCCTCTAGCACCACCTCCTCATGGCCACACCTTTCATCAGCGCTATGCTCTGCCCCAGTCCCTCATGTTGTACTGGATTTTCTGCCTTTACTTTCTTGTCTCCTCCACACCTGCGTGAGCTTCAGAGACTGGAATGTAAGTGTGAAGGGTGGGCCAGCAAAGCCCTCCTGGGCTGTGTCTGTACTTCCCCCTGCCTCAGTTTCCTATGTGTAAAATACCCATACAGTCTCTTTAAAACAAATAAACAAAAAAAGATTTCCACCAGGCAGTGGTGGCGCACACCTTTATTCCCAGCACTTGGGGGCAGAGGCAGGCAGATCTCTGTGAGGTCTAGGCCAGCCTGGTCTACAGAGTAAGTTCCAAGACAGTCACAGCAAAATTTCATCTTATGAGGGATAATTGTTTTCACCATTAATTCAATGATTTAATATAGGAAGAGTTCAGAGCAGTCCCTAGAAAAACAGGCAGTAGTCTATGCTTATTTTAAAATGTAAGAACGAGAAGATGAAAATTCTGCGTTCTTACCAGCTGCTAGTGATTTTCTCTCCATCAAGGTAGGTGGGGTGAAGACCCAGCCTTCCTTCCACACAATAAATATCCCAGCTTTATTTGACGCTTGTTTTATTATCCTCTGTTCTAATTTCATTTATGTTGCTGTGATGAAAACATCCTAATGTTAAAAAGCAACTTAAGCGAGGAAAGGGTTAATTTGGCTCACACTTCCAGCTCCTGGTCCTTCACTAGTCAGAGTCAAAGCTAGAATTCAAAGCAGCTGGTCAAGTTGCAGCCACAGTCAAGGGCAGAGAAAATAAGTGTATTCCTGTTGCTTGCTTTCTTATACTCTTACACTGTTCAGAGCCCCCTGACCAGGAAACGGTGCCACCCACAATCGGCAAGGCTTTCTTCCTCAGTTAACCCCGCAGACAAGCCCACGGGCAGTCCAATCCACTCAAGTCCTCAACTGAGACTCTCTTTACAAGTGATTTCAGCTTGTGGCAAGTTGACCTTTACAACCAAAGGGATCACCTTCTATCTATCTGCCAGTGAAAAAAAGCCCAGAACCAAATAGTTTCAGTGTAGCATTCTACCAGATGTTCTATAAAATAAGACAAAACAACAACAAAACGACCAGAAAGCCTAACACCTTAGTGTGGCGGACGTGTAAAAAGCTGTTTACATTTAATGCATACAACTAGGAGAATTGGGAGTGACAGTACTCCTTCCTGTGGGACCTTCACCACCAAGGCCATGCACATAGCCTTCGCCTTGTCTGGAGTCTCCTCTTAGCTGAGTCTGGTGGTACAGGATTATAGTCTGGAGACTTAAGGAACTGAGGCAGCGGTGATACAAATTCAAGTCCTGCCTGGGCTAGAGAGAGTTCAAGGTCAGCCTAGGTGAGTTATCGAGGTCCTGTCTCAAAAGCCTGGAGAGCCAGCCTCCTGGTGTGTGTCTATATCTCTAGCACCTGGGAGGTGGAAGGAGGATTAGAAATTCAAGGTCAGTCCTTCGAATGTAGTGAGTTTGAGGCCAGCCTACCCAGGCTAGAAGAGACCCTGTCTCAAAAGAAAAACAAAAAGGGCTGGCTCTTCTGGGAGTGTGGAAGTGAGGGCTGGCTCTCCTAGATCCGGTGTTCCTTCCTCTTGCCTTCCCCTCTAATCTGGGCCCCTGGCGCCAATATCCTGGGTCTTCCCCACATCTTTACGTCTTCAACTGACCACATCTGTCCAGGGCTTTATGCCACTTCTACCCCAAGAACTCCAAATGATCACCTCTAGCCTCTCAGTCCTCTCCAGCTACATAGCTACAGGGTGCTTCAAATTTCAGACATCCCAAGGAGATTCAGGTTTGCTCCGTCCCCCTCCGCCCTGCACCTCATCTAGCAGGTGGTCATGCCTTATCCCTCCACACCCACAGCCAGTCCACAGAAAAGCCTGTGAGCTCCACTCCCAACCTCAATTAGCAGGCAAGACACATGTTCCATTCGTACAAAGTCCTCCTTCCACTCCAAGAGCCACAGAGCCAAGCCCCATTTACCTGGCTTCTCTGAACTCTGAGGAAAACCCCAACTCATTGTTGTCTGCACCTCTCCCACTTACACCCCCCCCCAACACTCCACTCTGCAGTCCCTACCCCCTCCCCGTGCTATTCTGAAGCACAGCAGGCAGGCGCTTTCCCTAGTTCCTCCCTCTTCTTCCAGGTTCAAATGTCTCCTCTTTAGAGAGGTCTTCCCAGTGGCTCTACACGGCATACCACCTGCTGCTCTCCATCCCCTTCACAGGGTTGTTTTTATCCCAGCATTCATCACAGCACCCCATCATTAGATACTGTGAGTTTCCCTGGTAACTGTCTTCCCCACCAGGGCAGGCTCCTGATGAGGGCGTGGCTTTGTTCTGCTCTTCATCGCTTTGAACTCCGCCTGGCATCGATTAGGAGGCCAGCGAGTGTTCATTGCACACATGCATAAATGAATAAATGAACGAACAAAGGAATGAATGCGTGCACGCAAAGGGAGGACCTCTTCTGGTCTCACTCATCCCAGCCCTCCCTCGGGTGGCCTGGCCTGGGGCAGGGTACACCGGAACTGCTCATAAATGTGTCATTGCTGGAGAGGCAATAAACATTTTCTGAGCAAATGAGTAACTCAATGCCAAGCTGCCTGGTCATAAAGAGGCCGCTCTGCAAAGCTGCCACTCCACTCAGCTCTGGGGAGAGACCTTAGTTCCTGCTCACCCTGCCCTTTCCAATCCAAGCCTGTCCCCTCCTAACGGGAAGCGCTGTGCAGACTGTTCGCTCCTTTTGGAGCAGAACCGTGCAAGGCAAGAACTGGAACCTTAATGGTAACACATGCAGACTTTGGCTGGGATCAGAGCCACATCATAATCAAATTCCTACCTAATCCTGTCTCATATAGGCCCTGCAACCCCCCCCCGACACACACACACACACACACACACACACACACACACACAGTGAAGGAAACAAAAGCGCAGAGACCACGGCTGACTCCAGGTTTCCGTGTCAGCAAGTGGCAGGAGTAAAGACTTGACCTCGGTGCCGGGGTTTCCAGAGAGCCTCCTACACACACGCACACACACACACACACACACACACACACACACACACCTCCTACACACACACACACACACACACGCGCACACACACACACACACACGCACGCACACATACACACACACGCAGATCTCATTCAACCCTCGTGAGAATGCTATTGTTACATAGTATGTCTAATTTACAAATTTGAGCCTTGGGTCACAGAGATGGCAAGTAACTTCTAAGTCACAGAATCATCCATGACAACACATTACTTTAAACACTGCCTCTAGCAACAAAGATCTAGATTGCAAGCTTCTGCTTAGGAGCACCTTTGGCCAGAACACTCAGGACGGTGGGGAGGTCTGTAGAACAAGCAACAGCAAACTGTAAGTTCCACTCAGCTTGCCTGCGTCTCTACCTCAGCTTCCCTCTCAGTTCCTGGATGTCCCAGCCTGGGAGGGACAGGCTGTTGCTATGTCTGAGACAGCAAGGCACAGAGTCCAGCCCAGGCCTTGGGCACTGAGACACCTGCCCTGCCTGTGGCACGGGGACATGAATAGGTCATGACTCTGAGGAGGAGGAACCCGAGGCTCTCTAGAACCAGGAGAGGAAGAACAGGGGTGAATGTGGAGTCGAGTCGGACATCAGGGACCCTGGGGGTGATTCTCTCAAAAGAGGTAAAGTGTAGGTAACAGCATTGCAGGATAGTGAAAGAAAAGTCGGAGTTACTCCCAGCCCAGGGCCAGGAAAGAGAAACTCAAGCTCAGTGAGGGGACAGGAGCCTTCAAGTGGGTTGACTGAAATCTACACTCAGCAAACGTTAACTGCAGCTAAGATATCTCTCCACACACGCACTGCTGAGCACAAACGGTCCCCTTGACATTCACCAGCTCCCCACTCGCCCTGAACTTTCCGCCATTTCCCCAAGGCGTGAGAGCAGGAACGCCTTGGTCTTGTGTTTAGGGAGTTCCGCCCTTGCTGCCCCTACCAATCCTTGATCCCAATGCTCGTCACCCCAGGTCTGCCTCCCACCCATCTGACAAGCCATGAGGGGACACAGAGTCTGAGGCACGCAGTAAGTAAATGACTGGCTGATCCCTGCCATTGGGCCTAAGCTCTTGGCTTTTCCACAGTGGCTGCCTTCCGGCCATCTCTGGGCCTCTATGTGGGAAGGGAGGAGAGGGACACCCAGCCCTTGCTTTAGGCACTCCCCCACCCGCAGACTGAGAAGGGGTTCAGCTTGTTATCAAGCTGCCCTACTCCTTGGGCAGAGCCTGTGAGTAGCTGTTGACCCTAGTTTTACCCCCATCTGGGGCCTGGTAGGAGGTCCACTACCGGATCCTCTCCCTTCGGTGGCCTTCTGTGGCCTGCGCAGATTCTGCAGTCTGGGAAACGCTTTAGGAAATTTCTGATTCCATGAAGGTCCTGGAGGACTTTGAACCAATGTGACCCCTCACTGGGACATACTCAGGGAAGCAGGATTCAGATTGAGGGGCCTGTCAGACCAAAGCCAGGCTCTTCACACCCTCATACCCCCTTGGTCCTTCCCCTGAAAACTGTGCCATTTCAAAACTGCCCCTCAGCCTTGTTGACATGACCCCGTGCTGGTAGGGGACTCCCAGTTACTCCTAACTCATCTGTGGAGGACCGAAGAGCAGAGAAAGGCTCAGTTTCCCTTCCTCCTCCCTGGCCTGGCCCAGACTCTTGCTCAGATCCAACAGACCTGGGCTGAGGACACTAATAAGGATGAGACTTTATCACCAGCTGGGTTCTCTGTCCAGTTCCCAGCCACTGGAGGGCATTTTGTGGAGAGGTCAGGTGCGGAAGCCCTTACACCAGGGCTCCTACTGTCCCTGCCTCATTTTGCTGGGGATCCCTGCCCCCACCTTCAGGAGTCTCAGCCTGCCCAAGGGACTTCTCAGACAAGGGAGAGGGCTCTTGCCCATCTCCCTCCCACAGTCCCAATTATGCGGGGCACCTCTCAGTTCTGACCTTGTGTCGGAATTCCCGGGCCACCTTCCGGTCCATGGCTGCAGCCTGTTTCAGTTGCGTCGCAGCTCGAACCGCTCCTTACGGTGACCTGCTGCCGGCAGCTCAGAGGACCTTCCTCGGGGCTAGGGGCCGGGCCTGGAAGAAGCAGGGGCGGGGCTGGGTGGAGGAAGCGCAGCCTGGAGGCGGAGTCACCTGTCCTGAAGTTCAGCTCTGGAGGCTCTGGAAGGAAAGGGACTCTGCTGTGCCTGGGTGCTGAGGGTGGCTTGGTTAGAGAGGCCAGAGTTTTTTCAGAGCTGTCCACATACACATGGTGAAGATCGAGGAGACGCCGGGTGGCAGGGTTGGGAGTAGTTTGAGACTTCTTTTTCTTTCTGAAAGGGCATCTGATGTAGCCCAGACAGACCTTGAAATCAGCTTGTAGCCAAGGAGGAGAGCCATGAACGCCTGATTCTTCTACCTCTACCTGCAAAGTACTGGGATTGCAAGCCTCGTCCACCTGGCCAGCTAAGGTTTGGAACTTTTTTGTGATGGCATTGGTGCAGAGGATAAGAGATTCTTCGGAAGCCTGACTCACTTTCCCTCCCAGCTTCCTTAGCTGCTCTCCCCCCAACAAAACAGAAAGTAACAGAGCACATTCACTGGTGGTGGGGCCTGTGGACTTGCGCCTGAATTTAACAGAGTAGGTGTCCCATACCACCTCAAGGGATGAGCAAGGAGACTGACAGTGGCTCAAACCAGGTAGGCACAGCTGTAACTTGAGAGACGTAAAAAGGCTGTTCTCTAGATCCCTCTGCCATTTGCCAGGGTTAGCAAGCAGCCTGCTTTCATGGGGGCTAAACTATGTCCTAGATTAACATATAAATTATGCCTGGGAAAATAACTTGAACATGTGATTCAGATTTGCATCCTTTGATCTAGTATCACTCTGGTGCTATGGTAAACACTGTACCCAAAAGCAACCTAGGGAAGGAAAGGTTTACTCCATCTTACCCTTCCAAGGAATAAAGGCAGGAATCCAAGTAGGAACTTGAAGCAGAAGCTATGGAAGAATGCTTTTTGCCAGGTCTGTCTGGGGCTCGTGCTTAGCTAGCCTGCTTAGAAACCATGGTGTAGGGAATGGTGCCACCCACAATGGGCTCAGCCCTTCTGCAATGATAATAATCAAGACAATCTCTGTAGACAAGCCCGCAGGCCCACAATCTGACTTTCCTCTCAGATGACTGCAGGTTGTGTCATGTTGACAGTTGACACTAACTAGGATTCTTTGCTAATAACTCGATAAGACAGAAACTAGGAAGACTTGTGAGGTATTTAGTGATCCAGAAAAGACCACATAAGATATAATCCTCTTTGGACTTACATCTTTGAGTCTCTGCCTTTCTTCCTCTTTTTTTTTTAAAGTATATTTATTTTTATTTATGAATGATTGGCCTGTACATATTTGTGCACAACTGTGTGCATGCCTGGTGCCTGAGAAGGCTGAAGAAGGTTTCAGGAACTAGAGTTATGGGCAGCTGGATGCCATGTGGACGCTGGGAACTGAACCTCAGTCCTCTGCAAGAACAAGTACTCTTAACCACTGAGCAATTTCTCTAGCCTCTTCTGAATTTCTTAAGTATGTCACATGGCTCTTGGTTTCATACTTAGGACACAGAGCAAAGAATGTCCTTACCCAGAAGAATGCAGCCTACAGCTACCGGCCTTTTTTCCTGTGACCATAGACATCCTTTAAAAACTACTTCCCACTGGATTTTTAGTGTGGCTTGGGTCCCGCTTCCTTTTCCACAAATGTCTCTGCTCTGCAACCACCCGGTGTTCTGCAGGACTCTCCCAGCCTCCCAGCCAGTGTCTTCAAGGGGCCAGCTTACCCACCATATGTTTAGAACAGTAAGTGGCACAAAACAGACTCTCAACAAATCTGCTAAATGAATGTATGCATCCCAAATTATACCCCCATCCAGGGAGCTTTGCGGGGCCAAATCTTCCTGGATACGAAATACCTCTTGTCCAAAAATCCCAAGTTGTCATCACTCTGGCCTTGATGAGAACAACAAAGCACATTGCTTATTCACACGATGTTTCCTGAGCCAGCACTGGCATTCTGGGGGCTAAGGCATGGCCTTCCCCATGAGCTCTTACTGAACACAGGATCAGGACTTGGGGCCCAGATGGAAGCTTGAGGGGGTGGAGCACAGCCAGCCCGAGCCCTGACTCTGCCGTTGTCTGCTGAGTGGTTCTTCCCGGGCCTCAGCGTGGCCCTCTGTAAAAGGAGAGAACAGGTGGCACCAGACTGGACCAGAGTATGTATCTGGTCTGTAGTGGAAGGGGCTTCTAGGACCCAGGTGAGGGATTTGGACTCTGCCCAGGTGGCCTCCCTGCTCCCCTGGGGAAGGACGGTTACAAAGGCCGTGAAGGACAGAGGCGGGGCTGTAATTTATGGTAATGAGCTGGGCAGTCCTGTCACCCTAGCCGAGGGGAGGAGTCAAGTGCAGGAGAGGCGGGCCTAAGAAAGCTGCAGGGCATGAGAGACCAGGGCTTGTTGCTGCAAGTGGAGGTGTGACCCACCTGGGAGCCTGCGCCAGGCTCGAGTGCCCCGGCACCCTCATGGGAGCCCGTGCGCCCAGGCTGTGCTTGCTTCTCTCTTGCTTTTATCTCTTCAGGGTTGAGCCTGCTGCGGAGTTCATGCGGGTGCAGCGCCAGGGTGAGAAGGGGTGTGAAGTGGAGAAGTCCGGGGCCGGGGGAACAGCCCTGCTCTGGTTGGAGGGAGAAGGAGATGGTGTGAGGAAGGACGGAGACCTGTGAGAAGGGAAGCAGATGGTTCTACGTCAGTTGAGAAGAGACCCAAGGTGGAGAACTAGAGAGAACTGAAGCCCAGGAAGTGGAAGGGGAGAGAAAGGCGTTCTCTGCAAGGGCCCTGGGACCTGGAGGAAGGGCTTGAGAAAGCTGGGGGTAGGGCGCAGGCAGTGCTGGGTTACTGGGTGGGGGTGGGGGTAGGTCAGGCTTGAATACGGTGGGAGGCCCCAGTGAAGGGGCCATACCTGGAGTGGAGAATATGGTCCTTCCCCAGCCTCAACGCTCACGTGGGAAGCCAGTGCGGAGCTGCAGCGGGAGCCTGCTCCTGAGCCCAGGTGAGTGGTCTTCTCTTATTCTTGGCGCAAATGGCCCCGGGGGCTTAGTGTAAAGGGAGGGTCGGGCTTTGGGGTGAGTGGAAGCATGCCCGCTCGCTTGTAACTCCTCACACATGCCACGCTCATTTCTCATCTAGCCACAGCTACCATGAGATATCCCTTGTAGTCGAAGATGTCACAAAGGTTGTAGAAGACCAGGTAAGAGAGGGGCTTTTTCTGGGCCTGAGGTAACCAAAGGTCTCTCTTGGGGGTTATCCAAAGGAGAGCAAACACTCCTGGTGTGTATCTGAGTGTGCAAGTTCGTGAAATCCATCTGTTTGCATTTTTCTAGTCTCTTGGGTCCCTAGTATTTGTCTTTTTTAGGTGGGGTGGGTGGAAGGCCCTTTCAGGAGATAGCTAAGTTCCCCTCCACCCCAGAGGAGGGCAGGCAGCCGAGGGTTTAAGAGAGTAGAGTTCTCTTCTCGATCTGGCCTGCGCTGTCCATACCCTGTGCAGTGCCCCAGGAAGGCAACTCTGAGAGGCAGGCACAAACTGGGCCACCTGCTGGGGGCTGCCAGGAAAGACTGGCTAAGGGGGAGAAGCCTGAGGTGGATGGAGCTTGAGGAAGGGCACTTGAGATTGTCTCACACACACACACACACACACACACACACACACACACACACACACACACAGGAGTGAGCATCCTGACCATCCCTGGGGCCCGCCCTCCTGGGATCCTTTGCTTTCGTGAGAGAGGCTGAAGGTCTGTTTTCTCCACTTGCCGAGCTGGGTTGATCTCTAGATTGCATGACTCAGATTCACTTTCTAATCCTGCCTTACATTTGTCTTCCTCCTCATACAACCACAGACCCTTTACACACCAGCCCACCCATGGCAATGTTCCCTCAGAAGGCTTGACCCTCAGCTGTGTCCAGCCCAATAGTCAGCTCAGGGTAGCTCTTGTGTCAGCAAGTCAGTGGAAATAACATACTATAGAAAGAAAAGCCTGTGCTATCTGCCTTTCGGAACTAGGTACAGAAGCCCAGGATGGGCAGAGGTGGGCATGCTCCCCTCCAAGGCCTGTTTTTCCTGCTCTTTTAGGCTTGAGGTTTCAGGATCAGCGTCCTGTACAATTTGAGATGAAAAGTGAAAGCTGAAAGGGCATTCTTTTCATAGCTAGGGAAGCTCACTTTCTGGGACCCCACAAGGAGCAGGTAGACCAAAGCGTTGGTGGGGCTAGTCCTGCCCCTCGGCCCACAAGACTCTAGACGTTTGTATCGTGGAGATAATGACTCTTATACCCAAACACCTCATTCCCAGTGGGCAGAATGCCTCCTTTGCTGGTTTCCTGTTTAGGCAGCCTTGCCCTTTTCCACTGAGAAGAGTCCTGTCCTGGGATTTCTGTCGCTGGGATAAGATGCTATGACCAAAAACAAGTTGTGGAAAAACAGGTTTATTTCATCTACAATCTCAGAGCACAGCTCATCACTGAGGGAAGTCAAGACAGGAACTCAAGACAGGATTTTGTAGGCAGGATCTGATTCAGAGGCCATGGAGTGTGCTGCTTACTGACTGGCTGGCTCCCCATGGCTTTTTAGTCTGCTTTCTTATGCCATCCAGGACCATTTGCCCAGGGGTGGAACTGCCCCCAGTGAGCTGGGCACTCCCACATCAACCAGAAAATCCCCACAGACTTGCCTAGAGGCAAATCTTTTATTTTTTAATTTTTTATTCACTTCACATCTTGTTGTAGCACCATTCTTCCTTCCCTTCTAGTCCTCTCTCCCTCCCTCTCCTCCTCTCTCCCTCCCTCTCCCCCTCTCCTTCCATCCCTCTCCCCCTCCCTCTCCCTCCCTCACTCTCCCCCTCCCTCTCCCTCCCTCTCCCCTTTTTCTCAGAGAAGGGGGTTCCCTTTCCCACACACCCCAGCTCATCCAATTGCATCTACAGGCGAATCTTGATGGGGACATTTTCTCAGTCAAGAATCTCCTCCCAAAGGATTCAGCCGTGTGTCTGCTGACATAAACTAACCAACAAAGGTCCTGCCGGTGTAGACCAGGTGGTGCAGGCCGACACTGCCCAGTGCTCCCTGTGCAGTGACTGGGGGGCTAAGGCCCGCGCACCGTGGACGCTTTGGGGGCTTTCATGCAAAATGCCTGGTCTAAGAAAGTAGTGGTGGGTCTTCCCTCCTGTCCCCTCCCTTCCTCTCCCCCCTCCCCTTCCCTCTCCTTCCCTTTTCTTCCTTCCCCTTCCTCCTTCCTTCCTTTTCTTTTCTTTTTTTCTTTCTTTCTTTCTTTCTTTTTTTTTTTTTTTTTGAGATAAGGTCTTACTATGTAGCTTTGGCTGCTCTAGAACTTGCTTTGTAGATCTCTGGCCTTGAACACACAGAGATTCCCTCCTGCCTCTGCAGAGCGTAGACATTCTCCAGTGGACTTGAGCTAACCAGAAGGCTGTGAACTAGGCCGGGGTGGGGGCCGATCTTGAGCTATAACCAGAAGGCCATGAAGGGGGAGGGATCCCTGTTGTTTCAGACACCAGGTGAGGTTTAGTCCACTTTCCGATGTTGCTGCTATAACCTCGGGAGTATCAGCAGTGCCAATAACCGATGGAAATGACAGGCATTTCCTATTAGCAGCCGGTGTAGTTTACGTTCGCCACTCTTACACATTCTTGGCAGTGAGGGGACTTGCTGCTGGATGTTATTTTGTGTGTTACTAAAGAAGTACAATTTTAACAGAGCACACATAAAGAAAACATTTTTATGTTTACGTTATAATTGGTTTCCTTTGTAAGCTTCCGTTTTATGTATTTATAAACACTTTCTGAGAATGTGCCATCACAGGCTTCGCTAGAGCATTAAAGGGGTTCATGACATGAGAATGATTACAAACCACGCCTCCTGATCTCAGTGAGTTCTCAGGAACCGCACCTGAGTGCATGAGGTGTGCGTTCACCAAGGCTAAACTCAACCGGAAGCTGTCCAGGGTGGGAGGAGGGTGGCCAGTCACTCCTTCCACGTGCTCATTCCCGTTCCCCGTGGTCTCTGAAGGCCCCGAGGATGGCTATGAAGGTAGGGCACCTGATTCCTGGAGCTAGGGATTTCTGGGGAGATCTCAGGAATCAGAGGCCGAAGTGCGGCGAGAACACAGAAAACTGAAAGATGGTGGGTCAAGGACTTCTCACGTGGCACGAAGGAGGTGGTTGAGCCTCTGGTGAGCAGGAAGTCAGGCTTCCTGTGGTGAGCTCGGCTGGGCTTCAGGCTGGAGGCTTTTGGACATTTCTTATGTTCTGAGTCCTCCGCTAGGAGCTGGCCTCATCCTGGGCATGCTTAGGTGCTGTGTAAAAAGACCCTGGTGCCCAGAACTAACTGTTCTCTGTTCCTAAAAGGAGCCTGGAGCTCCAGATGCAGCGGCCATGTCTTCATGGGAGAGGCGGCTCCACCGCGCCAAGTGTGCACCGCCTTGTAAGTTGCGCCTTCCCCAAGGCCTATGCGCAGGGGGTCCAGCCTGCTGAGAGCCTGAGAGGGTGCCGCTTGTGACCCCCTTTCTGTGCCTGGAGTCCCTTCCTGTCTTCCCCGGCTTGACCTGCAGGGCCTCTCTCTGTCCTGTTCACAGCCCCGTGGCCTGGCTCCTGCTCACACTGTCTAATTCATGAGATTGCTGCCTTACAAGATGGTGGACCCTCAACCCACCTCATACTCTTTTCCGTCTTGCTTACTACTTCCTGTGTGTTAATTCCTGTGATCTTTCTCCTCACCTCTCCTATGTCTAAGGCCTCCTCGTCCCCGCCCTGGTGTCTGTGACTCATCACGTCCTATGCCTGTGCAGCCTCCATCAGAGTACCATGTCTGTACTGCCTGTGGCTCCTTCCCTCACCGTTCTGTCTCCTCCTCAGATGTCTCCTCTCTCTCCGGTGTTCTCAAACCCATCCCCATTCATACTTTGGCCTCTTCTCCTTGAACAGCGCATGCACGAGCATCTCAAGGCCGTCTCCCACAACCCTGAAAGGCTGCATGTTCTTGGTCTTGCTGTCTGGCTTGCTAGCCAGGAGCTAATCTTAGGGAACTGAAGGTCCAGGTCAAGCGGCCTCAGGCCACTTTATGCTACTGAAGGCTGAAGCTCTAAGACTGCATCCTGAATTCCCATCAGAAAAGGGACTGTGCTGTGGCCCTGTGCACGCTGTGTGGCCGCCATGAGGCTGTCTGTATGGGGCAGGGCCTTTACTTCCGGGGTGCCTCTGGGAGGAGGTGTGCGTCTTGTCTTGGTTCTGCTGGTCTGGTGCAGTGGGCAACATCTCTCTTGCAGACTTGTTCTCCTGCTTCAATGGGGGCGAGTGTGTGCACCCAGCTTTCTGTGACTGCAGACGCTTCAATGCCACTGGACCTCGTTGCCAGTTGGGTAGGTCTGATCTCTCTGGCCCCCGAAGGGACCAGGCATGGGCACAGAAAAGCTGTGGGTCTGGGAGCTGGGAGAGTGCTGTGCCTGAGGAACGGGGACGGCCCTGCCAGATCTGGAGCCCACCAGCCTCCAGCACCACGCCCATACAGATCTAGGCTTCCTTTGCTCTGTCTCAGTGTATAACTCCGGCCCTGAGCGGGACAGCATCTGCCGGGCCTGGGGGCAGCACCACATGGAGACGTTTGATGGCCTATACTACTACCTCTCTGGAAAGGGCAGTTACACACTGGTGGGATACCACGAACCTGAGGGTCAGAGCTTCTCCATCCAGGTGAGGCCTCCTCTCTCCTACCCTGCTGGTCCGTGCAGGCTCCACCAGGCTCTGGGAGCCGTGGAGGCTGGAACCTGCTTCCCTTAAAAAGGCTGGAGCCTTCCTTCTTTCCCACTTTCCCCAGCTCAAGGACTGTGTCTCTAGAAGGAGCCACAGTCTCTAAGCCTCTGCTCACCCACTTGCCGCTGGCTGCCCCTGGCTGCCCCTCGCCATCCACTCATTTAGTCAGGCTTCCATGGCACATACTGTCTTCTTTTCCTGAGTACAGAGGCTCAGGACAACAGCACAGATGTGGTCTTTGTCCTCGAGGAACTTGATTTTCATAGAAACCACAGCAAATTGACAGGAGTTATTTCAAGTGCAACTCAGAGCTGAGGTGGCAAAATGTCAAAGACTAAAAGGCAGTGTCCTGGAAACTGATCTGGTCTATTGTGAAGGACAGTGCTGACAGAGGTTTCTTATATGAGGTGACAGTTACTGAGGTAGAAAAGGAGTCTCACTGGAGCTGGCCGCGAGAAGAGAAGCTGGGGTGGGGTAATGGATGGCATTCTAGACAGAGGAACACATGTGGTGCCTCGGAGAGGATGACGGGAATCTTGGGTGGGCCCCTGTGCAGCTGCTATCTCTGAGGGCCTTCCTATGTCTCCTGACATCCCAAGAAGCCGAGGAGATGTCTCTGGGCAAACATCCACTCCCCTCAGCTCCACGGCTCTTACACGGACTGTTTCCTGGTGGGTCACCTTTCCCGCAAGTGACCTCTCTGGGGCCAGATCATGTCTTTTGGGCTTGTTCCCTGAACCTGGATGAGGGTCTGGTAAAAGCCTGGCGGACACCTGGATGCCGAGTGAGGCTCTGTGCCCATCGGATCTGATGGGCATTTCTGACAGATGGCACCATGGTCAGCTGTGAGCCGCAGTGGAGAGGATAAGATGGGGGAGTTCTTAGTGCTCACTCAGGGACCCCTCCCCTGGCTGGATGTGACGCTTGTGCCTCAGGCATAGACTGAAAGTCACGTCCTAGGTGTCTAGGTGGCATGGCCAGGGTCACCTTCTATTCCTCAGAGTTTTTGTAACTGTGTTACTTTCACAACAGATACGTTACAAGTAGATAGTAGAATGAGATGCCACATGGGTGAGTTATGCAATCAATGTAGTGAGTCACACCTTGCACCAAAAAAGGCGAGAATAAAAAGATACACATACGCACCCACACACAGGTCCTCATTATTACAAAGCTGTAGAAGAACTTTGCTTTGTTTATATATAGATATTTCTTGCTGTGAGTCATGGTCAGAAATTCTTGATCTTGACCATCCAAGGTCTAGTGGCATACCCCTCGAGTCCCAGAACAGAGGAACTGAAGGGCCGGAGGGCAGGTGGGCCTCTGTGAGTTTGAAGCTAGCTTGGTCCACATAGTGAGTTCCTGGCCAGCCAAGGCACATTGTAAGACACCTGTTTGAACAGAACTGGCAATGCTAACTTAGGACAAGGGTGGCCTTCCTGATTCCCCTCACCATGTCTAAGGTTAAGAGAGTGGGGATCTGGCTCCTGGGGAGTGTTATGAGCACGTGTCTTGCCTTTTGATGCGATGCATCTTAGAGATGCCCTCAGTGATCTTGGAAAAGCTCTGGATTCCGAACCATTCAGATCTGGGTCAGAATCTCAGCTTCCCTATTTCCTAGCCTTGGGCGCATGTGACCCTAGTCCCTTCTCTCTGTTCCTCAAATGATCATGAACTATAGGCCGTCATTGCTCCTCCTCTGCTGCAGTGTGGGAGGGGCCACAGGGAAGGGCCATGGAAGAAAAGCCGTCAGCATACAGGGTTCACGCAGCCATCCCACACTGGGGGCCAGAAGCTCAGGGTGGCCTGTGGCAGTTGCTGCAGACGACCCTCTGAACCCCTGCCTCCACCATCAGGTGCACAATGACCCGCAGTGCGTCTCTGCCCACTACACCTGCCCAAGGTCTGTCAGCCTCTTCCTGTCGGGAGAACATGAGATCCGCCTGGCGAAGGAGGTCACCCATGGAGGTGTGAGGTAACTATGCCCTCCCTCCTCCCTGATACGGGGCAGCAGATGTCCGTCCCTATCAAGCTGAAGGGAGGTTGATAACTAGGGACAGACAGCATTTTCCGTCCTGGGTCAGAAGCACACGCTCGGCCAGTGTGTGTGTGGCCAACGGTGCTGGCAGATGGACGGATGCCTCCTTGTTCCCTACAGCTATCAGACCCAGTGGGTTTCCTCTTGTTTAGGAAAACAGTAAAGTTTCCTAGAAAGCTGTCTCCTGCTAGAAACCTTTCTCCTGAGTCCACATACAGTTCCTCTGAGCAGACACTTACATATACTTACCTTCTCTGAGGACAGAGTGTCATTTTGCTGGACAATCAGGGGCTCCTAGGGGCTGTCTGCATGGAGAAGACTCTGTCCCACACTAAATGGCCGCAGACTGAATTGTCCTTGCCTCTTTCTCGATGCTCTTTCCTTCCTTGTTATCTAATGTCCTGGGTTGCTGCCTTAAGGCCCCTCCTGCAGGGCCAGCGCCTGCCCATGCCCTCTGGACCTGGAAGCTGAGCGCCAAGCTTCTCAGGGCAGAGAGCAAGGCTGGGCCTGAGGCGTTTCTCCTGCAAATAAAGCAGGTATTCAGACTCACAACTGTCTGGACTTTGGTTTCTCTTATTGTCGGTGGGAACTGCCAGATTCCAGACCCCGTGGCTGGGAAACTGAGAGGGGGCAGGCATAGGAGGGCCCCTGTTGTGTTTGTTTTTTAAACTCTATTTTATTTGAAGTGTTTAAGCCTGTATCTCCCTTCCACCAACCTTTTAACCCTAGGTGAGAGGGGGGGGGGCTAGTGGGGAGAGGGGGCTGTTTGGTTCTTTGGATAGGGGCTATACCAATCTCTGTCAACAGCAAATGCAGCCAGCAGTCTCCCCCAAGCTGCTGCGGTAAAACTTTTCTGTCTGTCTCTGAGCCACCACACTGTCCTTCTCTGGGCTCTCCAAACTGCCACACCTTCTTTTTCTGGGCTTTTATATTCTTCAGAGCCCCAGACCACACACCTCTCTGTGCTGCATGAGGCAGGCCGCTGCCGGCTGTGGACACTCCCCACAGGAGGCAGTTACCAGCTGTGGACAAACTAAAGCCCAAACTTAAAAAAAATGGAAACAAAAACATATTTACATAACATAACTGAGCTTTTAAACAAACCAAAACTTCCATTACAGGCTCTTCTCTTTTCTCCGTCTCCTGTTCTCCCTCTCTCTCCTCTTTCCACTCTTCCTGTTCCAGACCATCACAGTAAAATAAGAAATCTTCTTCTATGGTATTGTTTCTCTTCCTGCTACCCTGGAGAGAGGAGCTGGTGGATTGTTAAGATTTATCCCTGCCTACGATACTGTGATTTTGAAAGCCCTCTGAAGATGAAAGCACCCTGATGCTCTTTGGTGCACTTAGGAATTCTGGGAACTTGGAAGAGGGGGATGTAAGAACTCATGCCATGGAGCAGGGGTGACAGGCCTGTGGGCGCTGCGGGGCACCCTGCAGCCCTGGGCTTTGCTCTCAGGGTCCAGCTGCCACAGGCCGTGGCGGGTGTGCAGCTGCAGCAGCTGGCTGGTTACGTCATTGCGCGGCACCCCTCAGCCTTCACGCTGGCCTGGGATGGGGCCTCAGCTGTCTACATCAAGATGAGCCCTGAGTTTCTGGGCTGGACCCACGGGCTGTGTGGGAACAACAATGCTGACCCGCAGGATGACTTGGTGACCAGCTATGGTGAGTCCAGCGGACGGTGCCTTGTGGGATATTTTGCTGGGGACGAAGAAGATTGAGTCAGGATGGGGAGTGTTACTTTGGCCAGATCTCTGGTATTGTGGCTACGATAGTGAAAACCCAGTGGGAGGCAAGGGCTTGCTTGCAAAGTTCCGTCATGTTAGACATGTTCTCAACCATGTCCTGGGCCTCAGTCTCTTCAGCTGTAAAGAATTCATAATATGAACCCCACCAGGATCTTGTGTAGATTCCAACTGGGATTGTGTGTAGATCCATTGCACGCTTTGCCAGGTGGGTTTGAAGTGGGAGTCAGAGGGTCAGAGAAAGCCAGGAAGAGACAGGGCCAGACAGGAGCCAAAGCCTCTGATGGGCAGGTTGGTAAGAGGTGCTGGTGAAGCTCCGGGCACATCAGGGCAGCTCTGGCAGAAAGCTCAAGGTGCCCACCATGTACTAAGCTCTTTACAGCTATAGTTCTTGGCAGCAATCTCCCTGGAAGTTAACTGGGGCTGAGACAGGTGCAGGTGCTGGCTCAGGCTTGCACCCTGGCCCTCTCACCCGCGTCACCTCTGCTGTATGTGGAGCTGTTGTGAGGCAATGCAGGTTTTAGGACAGTCACACCCCTCCTGGTGAAACGGCTTTTCCAAGATACTGGCTGAGCCGGGAACCCAGAGCAGGGCAGGAGCATGGAGGCTGGCTTCTTCCCTTGCCACCTGCCTCCTCCTCAGAGCCCTCGGTCCTGGTTTTCCCTGCAGGGAAGCTGACTGATGATGTAGGGGAGTTCGCGCTCAGCTGGCAGGAGCAAGCCCCCAACAGCCCTTCAGGGCCTGTGCCTCCTTCCCTGCCTCGCCCACCATGCCTGCAGCAGAGCCAAGCATCCATGCAGGTCTGTGTCCTGGGAAGGCACCCCGCCCCATCTCAGCAGAAAGCTATTGATGGTAGCCCCTTCCTTCTCTCTGCCTTCCCCTTGCTTAAGTTGGGGTTCCCTGTGGAAACGGTGAACGGAGAGCCGTTCTCCCAGTCCAGCTCCTGCCTCTGCCCCTCCCAGGGCGTGTATGAGTGGTGTGAAGCACTGCTGAGACCTCCCTTTGACACCTGCCACGCCTACGTCAGCCCTCTGCCCTTCACAGCCAGCTGTACCAGTGACCTCTGCCAGTGAGTGGGCAGCTAGGTGGGGGGTGGAGCTGGATTACGGGGAGTGACTCCTAATAGCCGGATGGGGGTTCAGGATGCAGGCCAGTGAGCCTAATAATACTCAGCCTTTACAGAACTGCTTTCCAAAGCTCGGAAATTCTGATTTGCCAAGGTGGGGTTCAGCTGTCCCATTCAACAGAGGCCCAGAGATGGGGCTCAGCTCCCTCAGGGCCACACAGCCAATCAACAGCAGTGCTGGGATTCGGATCTAGGCTTCCTGCTTTGAGTAGCTGGATGCCTTCCTAGGGGAGGTTCTGAGAGTGGCTATGACAGTGGTTCTCAGCGTGTGCACTGCGACCCCCTTGGGGTTCAAGCGACCCTTTCACAGGAGTGGCCCAAGACCATCAGAAAACACAGATATTTACATTACGATTCATATCAGTAGCAAACTTACAATTATGAAGTAGCAATAAAAATGATTTTATAACACGAGGAGCTGTAGTATTAGGAAGGTTAAGAACCACTGGACAGTGGGATGGTGGCGGCTGGTGACAGGCTGGATTTCTCACATTCGGTCTCCTTGCACAGATCAGGAGGCGATGAAGCCACTTGGTGCCGAGCACTGACAGAATATGCCCGGGCATGTGCACAGGCCGGGCGCCCTCTGCAGGGCTGGAGGACCCAACTCCCACAATGCAGTAGGTGCAGGCTGGAGGTGGGCAGGGAGGGGAACCTGTCCTCACTCAGAGCCACAGCTGTCAGAGCCTTAAGCTCTAAGGTTTCGTCCTTGTGACAGATGGGAGAGCCAGGGCTGAGCCTGAAGGATGGGTCTGGGGCCACAAAGTGAGATGAAGGTGGTTCTTGGTGCACCCTGGGGCTGGAGGATCAGGGAAAGGAGAGTCCTCCCATTGGCATCCCAGGCCCTGGGGTGAGGGTGGGTGCAGGCCAAGCAGACAGACCACCGCCTCCTCCCTCTCAAGCTGTGCACTGCAAAGAGAAGGCCTTCATCTACAACGAGTGCATTGCTTGCTGCCCGGCTTCCTGCCAGTCCCGTGCTTCGTGTGTGGACAGCGAGATCTCCTGTGTGGACGGCTGCTACTGCCCCAACGGTTCGCTGGGGTGGGTGGGCGGGGTGTCAGTGGAGGCTTGCAGTGTCTTCCTGGCCTGGCATGGCTGAGTGGGAATCAGGGGCTTAGAGGACGTCTGTTTGTGGGCTGCATGAAGGAACAAACAGCTAAACCAATAAGTGAGTGAATAAGGGAGGTGAGAGGTCAGGGCTTGGCTTCTTGACAGTTTGACTCATCAAGCAATTTGTGTTCATCTGAGCTTTTCAGGTGAAGACAGCCATTCATTCATGAGTACATTTTATTTTTTTATTTTTTTAATGCATCCATTCACAGTTACATTGTCCTGTGTCTGGTGGCATGTTTATGAGTAACTTGGCTGGCTGGAAGGGTGAGAGTAAGACTGTAGGGCTAGAGCTGGAACTGAGGCTCAGTTCGGGTTTGCTTAGCACATGCAAAGCCCCGGCTTTGCATACATTATGTGTGGTGCTTCACAGTCCGCCTGTAACACTAGCATTTAGGAGGAATGCAAGGTCATCCTCAGCTATATAAGGAGTTCAAGGCCATCCTGGGACACGGAAGTAAAGTGATAGGCTTTGATTTCAAGGAACAGACCCTGCTTCCAAGGATGTGACCCTCCAGCCTAAGGTACAGTGTGGTGAAGGCTGGCCAGGGAGCCATGAAAGAGATCTGGGATTCATGGGATGTACGGAGGCCAGGGAAGGTCTACCAGAGGAGGTGGCAGGAGACAGCATGGCAGGGTTTGAGAGATGGTGAGAAGTTAGGTTGTGTGCAGTTTGGGATGGTCCACGAAGTCTGCCCTGTGCTGGGGGGTTGGGAGGATAGTGGTGTCCTGCCTGAGCCAGGATGTAGAGGAGAAAGCTCTGCACATGGGGACCTTTCTCTGAGCACCTGGGACGCCACCACGGTAGCTTGTGAGCAGGGGCAGTGGTGAGTGGTCCTTTGCTGTCACACCCTAGGGCTGATCTTTGAGGATGGGGGCTGCGTGCTGCCAGCCGAGTGTCCCTGTGAGTTCCACGGGAGCCTGCATCCGCCTGGCTCGGTGGTGAAGGAGGACTGCAATGCCTGGTCTGTGTCTACTGGCTGGAGGGACGGGCCTGGGGAAGCCAGAGCTTTCGTTCAGACTACCTAGCTGGGGTTGGGGAAGGCTGAAAAAACAAGGGTTACTCACAGCCTCTGAGACCCAAAGGGAAGTTATCAGGTCCATGGGGGAGGGGTACTCTTTACCAGCCACTTTAGAATTGGGACGCTGTGGGATGGGGCCTGGGGCAGTGTCTGGGCGTCGACATAATCTCTGTGTTTCAGTACGTGCACTGCAGGCAAGTGGGTGTGCAGCTCTTCTGTCTGTCCAGGTACATCTGACCCTCACCTTGACCCCGCCCTCTTCTTCTGGTCTCATAGGTTTGGGGCAGAGACACTCAGGGGCCAGGGAGTGTGTGGTTCAGGTGGCTAACTCCAACACCCTTTATTTCCTCTGCTATTTTGTTTTGTCTACCTCCTTCCAGAACTTGGGGGGGAGGCTGCATTGAAACTGGGTCCCATGCCTAGGGCTTGGTTTCTCCTCAGAGGGACATGCTGGCAAGGCTGTGTCTACTTTCAGAACAGAGGCATCCTAGCCTACCCAGTCCCAGAGGGCAGAGGCTAGTACCTGCTGTAGACTTGGATCTGCAGGGCTGAGACAGTCCCTGTTGGGGGAGGGGAACAGTCCCAGAACAGGCAACTTCCATGAGTAAGTTGTCCTTCTCCCCTAGCTGAGTGCTCAGTGACTGGTGACATCCACTTCACGACCTTCGATGGGCGCCGGTACACATTCCCTGCCACGTGTCAGTACATCTTAGCCAAGAGCCGCTCCTCCGGCACCTTTACCGTGACGCTGCAAAATGCCCCATGTGGCCTGGTAAGGCTGGTGGGTCTCCAGTGTTCATAAAAGCCTCCCACAGCAGAGGGAACATGGGGGAAGGACCCCAGGTCTTCCCATGACACAGCTGCCTACCGCCTCTGTCATGACACAGAACTGGCTCCAGAGGCAGTTCGAGCCCAGGCCCTCTGCTGGCTGAGGGTCCATTCTCCTTCCTGGGCCTCATCGTAAAGAAATCTCAAGAGTGGTCTAACTCTACTTGGTCTTCTGTGCATCACTGGCTTTCTTTTTTTCCTGTCTGGAAGGCATATTTGCTTGATGAATTCATTCATCAACTTCTGAAAGGCTGTTGGGGTCAGAGGCTGTGCTGAGGAGGTGGGAGATTGCTCTGTCTTCTGGGCCTCACAGCTTGGTGGGCCAGGCAGGCGAGCAACCCGAGAGCCACTGTCACAGTAGCCGTGGGGGTGTGGAAGGAGCTGATCCTGAGCTGTCCCAGCCGTCCTTGAGCAGAGCTGAGACAAGGGCCACAGCTGGTCGGGCAGGTGTGCATTTGGCTGTCCTCCGGCTGACTGTGCTGAGCCACCGCCAGGCCCCGTCTGGGCTATACTGGAGCTCCTCCCTTCACAGCAGAAACAGCTTTGTGCCCAGCCCCGGGGGCACGCCCACCCTGCACGCCTGTTCTCCCCGATGCAGCCCCAGTTCCTAGGGCCCTGAATGTGGGCAGACCACAACTAGGAGGTCTGGCACACAGACTGGGGACAGTGGATGAGGTATCTTTCTTCTTTTGCCCTGAGTGACCTCTCTCTTCTCTCTGCCATAGCACGTTCTTGGCTGTCCTCTGTGCAGGAGACTGTCTTCCCGGGTGGTCACTTATGTGGATTTTGAAGGTGGGCAGGAATACGAAGGACAGAAAGACACAGAGCAGGCTCCGCTTCTCCCATTCAGGCAGCTCAAGGGCCTCAGGGCACGTGAGGACTGTGGGCCTCAGGGTGCACAGCCCTCTCTTTACCGTGTCCCAGATAGGCAGCTGGCCAGCCGAGTCTGTCCAATTAGCCTCATTGATGGACAGTGCTTCTTGATTGCAAGTTTTTTCTTTATCTGTCTCAAGACAGGCTTCTGCCTCATGATTCTATTTGCATGATGAACTTTGGAAGTGTTACACCTGTCAGCTCTGTGCTAAGCACAGCAAGGGCTCCATGGAGGAGTCACACCCAACCCACGCTCAGCTGCTCACAGCTTACAGGCATGACACACTACGTGATCAGAGGTGTAAAGGGAGGTGCTCTGGCAGGAGGAATAGTCCTGAATGTTAGCAGAGAGGAAGGGAAAGCCTTAGCAGAGGTAGCATTTGACCTGAAGGCGTCCCTACAGAGATACGTACAGAGACGAGGAAGGAGGTCACTCTGAGTGTTGATCGTACCAGAAAAGCAATGACACTGGAATGGCCAGGATGGAGTGTGCCCGAGGTGATGACACATTTACCCATTAGCTTGACTAAATAACTTTATGCACAGCAGCCAGCGCAAGTGCACGCCAAGGTGGTGGGCAAAGCTGCGCTCCCTGCTTAAGTTTAACAGGGTGTCTTAGAGGCCTGGGGAAGTTTCACGACGACCAAATCTTTACCTTCTTCCAAGACTGGATGTTGCCACAGAGTCATGCTACACCCACCTCACAAGCAGTGGTGTGTTTGCAGTCTGCAAAGGGCTGAAAAAGTCAACCTTGCACTTTAGGGTGGCTTTAGAGTGTTAGAGAGTTCTTAGAAAGACGGGAACACGTCCCCTCACGCCCCATTTTTGTTGCTAACGTCTTATGTTATCTAATGACACGTTTCTTTGATAACATCTTATCTAATGCATATTAGATACTTTTTTTTCTGTGACAGAACACCATGGCCAATAGCAGCTTATGAAAGAATTATTTGGGCTTATGGTTCCAGAGCGAGAGAGAACAGGAGTCCATAATGATGGGGGAAGCAAGCAGCTGAAATGAAGCTGAGATATCACATCTCAACAGAACACAGGAAACACACACACATGTGTGCGCGCACACGTGGGAGAGGGAAGTGGGGGGGAGGGACGGATTGGAAGTGGACTGAAGCTTTAAACTGTGAAGTTCGCCCTAGTGATGCACTTCAATCCACCAGGCTCCTGTCCTAAAAGTCCCCCCCCCCCCAAGCAGCATCACCAGCTGGGGACCAAGTGTTCAGACACATGAGCCTAGGGAAGATTTTCAAACCAACACGGCACACTGCACTATAAGCTAAGGCCATGGTGTACTCTGATTTTACTGGTTTTCACCCAATGCCATTTTTCTGGCCCAGCACCTCACAGTAGATGTAGTTAGGTGTCTTGGGCTCTTCTTGGCTGTCTTTCAGACTTTCCTTGTCTAGGATGACCTTGAAAGCTTGTGAAGCCCTGGTCAGGTATTCTGCAGAAGGCTCTGTTGGGATTTGCTGATGGTTTTGTCTCAGAGGTGACAATCTATAGATTCTTTACTTTGTTGCTTGATTGTTTTGGATTTGGACAATGGTAGACTTTTCCTTTGGCTCTCGCTTCCCCTTCTGTTCTCACGTGTGCATGCAGCCATCTGTGCATGTCTTCATTTCTGGCCCCGGAGGTAACAGCACACCACAGGGGCCAGTTATCTGTGAGCAGATCTGGCAAGAGGATGAGATTAAAGCTCTGGGCTATAGTGGTGTGAGGAGGCCATGGTTTCCAAGGCTGTGTGGGACCCTCCCCTGTTCTGTGTCTGTGGACAAATGAAAGCTAATCATCATGTCCATTATTATTATCTAGCTCTGTGTCCAACCTTGTCCATGCTGGGCCTGATCTCCCAGGTGGAACACTTTGTTTGAAAATCCTTGATGCCCTTTGGGGCTCCGCCTCTCACTCTGAGGAGCCTGCTTCTCAAGTTGAGCTGGGTCTTTGTCATGGAGCATTCTGTTTGGGCCATCAGGACTCACAGCACATCTAATGCTGCCCGTCGGCCCTTCTATTTTTTCTAGAACCAAGATGGAGCCTGTGTCCAGTCAGTGGCGGTAGTCCTGCACCAGGACCCCCGGAGACAGGTGACCCTGACCCAGGCAGGAGATGTCCTTCTGTTTGACCAGTACAAGATCACCCCACCCTACAAGGATGGTATGATAGCTCAGGATGGTCAAGGGGGCTAGTTGGGAGCTGGTAGTTCAGGCTCGTTTCCTCAGCAACTCTTCCCAAGGGGTCTGCTACATGGGCATCTCCTCACATGGATCAGGCTCTAACTCCAACATGGCAGTTTGGTGGTTCCTTCTGACTTTAGGCCATGCATGGGGCTCTTTCCTATCTCTAGATTCAGCATTTACACTCTCCTCTGATTCCTTAATCCAAATGAGAGTTGCAGGCAGCCCACAGGAAACACGTTTAATGGAAAAGGCAAAGCTAAGAAGTAAGCTCCAGCAACAGAAAGAACTGGGAAGGGAAAGTCAGAGCAGAGAGACAGAAAGAGAGGGGCAGCTCTTGGGGATCAGGAGGAGCAGGGCTGCAGCGGGAGTAAAAAGACCATGCGGGCCCTGAAGGTTGTGAAGCGTAGGTGAATGTGATGGGAACTGGAGGCAGGGAAATCAGGAGTTCAAGGTTAGCCTTGTCTACATGGTGAGTTCAAAGTAACCTGGGTTACGTGAGAGCCTGGGTCAAAGAGCAAAGATGTAAAATGTGTTGTCATTGAGCCTAATCCACTGTGATTGTACGACTGTGCAAAAACGAGCCATTAAATGATTCTTTTTATGTTAGAGCAGGAAACTACAGTCCCCCATGGAGAGCAGGGTTGTTATTGGGAGCCCACAATGTGACATTTCTCAGTAGGGGCTGCCAAGGCAGGGGTTTTCTGCAGGGTGAAGCCAGGGCTTGGGAGTGGGCCAGACAGGTGGCGGCCGGGCACTGGCCTGTTCTGACAAGTTGCTTACAGCCTGTTTTCCATTTTTTGGCCAGATGCTTTTGAGATCCGGAGGCTGTCCTCCGTGTTCCTGAGGGTGAGGACCAACGTAGGCGTGCGGGTCCTCTATGACCGGGAAGGGTTGCGGCTCTACCTGCAAGTGGACCAGCGATGGGTGGAGGACACTGTGGGCCTCTGTGGCACCTTCAACGGCAACACACAGGATGACTTCCTGTATGTGTCCCTGCCCCATGACAGGAAGGAGAGGGAGACATGTGGGCCCCTTACGCTCAGGCGTCCAGAGACACTGCCTGACACACACACCGCTAGTTGCTTATTTATCCACATTTAAATTGAAGTATAATTATCTCACATAAGCCTCATGCTGCATAAGTCCTTCATGGTCCCAGCCTCTGAGGTAGATGGGTTGGGCCATGAGAGATGCTGCTTTGTAGTGAGGTCCTGCTGTTTGAGACCTCAGGTTGGGCTTGACTAGTCTCACACATTTACTTGTTTTAATCAACTGCAAACACCTTTAGGTGAAGCTAAGCCCCCACCTCCCACCCCCAATCCAAAGACACCAGCATTCCCACCGTCTGGCCCCGCAGCCCACTGTAACCTTTCCCTGCATGGTGCTTGAAGGCTTTTGAGTGTGTACAAGGCAAGCCTCCCATTTCCCGTGAGCTGACAGTTGAGAGAACAACTTTTCTGGGCATGGCCACAGTTCAAGGTTTTGGGAGGAGACATCAGGCTGTCCGGAAAGGAGAACTAGGGAGGGAGTGCTCGTGAGGCTGGAGAATCTGGTCAGCTTGTCAAGATACACGCAGTGGCTGATACAGAGAGAAACATGGGAGGTAGCATGAGGAGCAAGCCTTCAGCTTTGCAGTGTGTGCACCCGAATAAGTGAACCTTCCTCCTGCCTTGCCCAGAAGGGCTGGTGTTTGGGCGAGGCAGACCCTGGCTTAGAGTGTGGCCTCCTCCCCACTGCCGGGCATGGAGAGTCCTGCCTTGTGTAGTTAGAAAACTCACCACCTCCAGCAGTAACGAAGGCTGAGCCTTCCTCTCACACAGACTACTGCTTCCTTTACTGTGGCACTCACGCTGGGCGCTAGTGATTGTCAGCACTGTCTGTACTGTGGAAGCATGCTCTTGCTAGCTTTTCCTCCCTACTTCCCCATGTGTGATCCATTTCCTTCCTGCATCTCAGGAGGGGAGACGGAGAATTCGTAGATCTCTCTTACTTGAAGAGCCAGGGTGGGTGCTAAAAGCACACAGTCCTATGCTCATTTTGATTCCATTGGGTCTTGTTAAATGTGATTGTGTATGTGCACATCCTGAATTGTATGTGTTTGAACATGGCGATACAGAATACCTTGACAATCGGTGTGCCTGGCACAGGCGTGCAGTGTGTGTAAGTGTATGCACATATATGCATATTTCTGGGTGTTGTGTGCAAGTGGTTCACGCAGGACCACGCGTGCTCACCTGACAGTGGCTCAGACTGCATGCTCGTGCCTGCGCTGCGACCATGTGTTTCCATGTAAGCAAATGGCACTTGCGTGGGAAGCTGCTCTGTGGATGTCTGCGTGGACAGGCGTGCAGCTACAGCCTTGCCGTGGCCACAGGTCTCCAGTGGGTGTGCCTGAGAGCACCCCGCAGCTGTTCGGCAATTCTTGGAAAACCCTGTCTGCCTGCTCCCCGCTGGTCCCTGGCTCCTCTCTGGACCCCTGTGACGTACATCTTCAAGCTGGTGAGGAGGGAAGCAGGGGAGGCTTGGGAGTCAGTGGAGGTGGAACTGACGAGAGGGCTGAGATGCCAACTTGAAGTGATGGTGCGGGCCAGGTTCTCAGGAGTGACAGGAGGGGAAGCCGCAGGAGAGAGACAGGAGGGGGTGAACTCCAGGCACACACGGGAAGCTTCATGTTGTCACTGTCATAGTCACCTCAGTCCTGGATACCCATCCCAAGGCAAAGGCCAGGCCCTCAGAAGCGTTCCGTGCTCCTCCACGCCAGGCCTCCCCCCCCCATGCCAAGCCTCCCCTCTTGCCCCCTCTGCCCACTGCCCTGTGCTCTGCTCCAGCCTCGCTGGTTTCTGCCCTCCTCTGCCCTCAGGTGGCTTCCTCTCCCAGCCACACTCTCACCTCAGATTGAAACCCAGCTCAGCCCTTTTCTCAGACTTTTGCTCCGACACTACCTCCTCAGGGAGGCCTTTCCGGAGACTTGAATTAGCGGGTGATTGCCTTGCCTGCCCCTCCTCACACCGCCTAGCCCTTCCCCAGACTTCCCGGTGCCCCAGTTCCTGCTTTTCTACCTGACTTGCAACATTGGTGACTGGTTGTCTCTTCTAACCAGTTTGGCTCCCAGAGCGTCTGGAATTTGGTCAGCAGTGTTCATGTCTCTGTCTCTCGTTAACAGATAGCTCCCTGCCTGGCCTGAGGTAGAATCACTACATGACATATCTGCTCATATTCCTGCTATGTGCATGCATATGTACATATATGTGCTAGTATAGCTATAGACCCACATACACGTGCGCACACACCTCTCCAGACACTGAGGGGAGGAGGGAAGGAGGGGAGGCTGAGGCTTGGGGCGGTGCGCGGCCCCTCCCCTCATCAACCGTCTCTTCACACCCCAGCCTCCTATGCACTGCAGTCCTGCAGCGTGCTCACAGGGGAGCTCTTTGCACCCTGCTCCTCGTATCTCAGCCCGATACCCTACTTTGAGCAATGCCGCAGGGATGCCTGCCGCTGCGGGCAGCCGTGTCTGTGTGCCACGCTGGCCCACTACGCACGCCTGTGTCGGCGCCATGGGCTTCCGGTTGACTTCCGTGCCCACCTGCCAGCCTGTGGTGAGTGCCCCACCCCTTACATCACGGGAACCGAGGTCCCAGACACTGGGGCCCCTGCCTGATGTCCTCACACAGTGCCCTGCCTCTTCCAGCCTGACGTCTCTTTCTGCCAACATGGTCCTCAGGCTTGACACTTGGGACATATGCTTAGAATGGCTTCTCTAACTTCTCAGTCCATCTCCAAGTCCTGCCAGTCAGGACAAGCTCCAGTCAGCTCATCTCTCACTTTTCCCTCTGCCATCTCCATGGGCAGAGCCAGTTTCTCACTGCAGAAGAATGGGCACTCTGAAGAACACTGGCTCTGAGGCTGGGGTGAGGTCACCAGCGGTTGAATGTGTATGGCCCCCCATTGCTCCCTAGGGCTCAGCCCTCTCTGCCCTCAGCCCCACAGAGCCTGAATCCCTGTGAGCGTTTACAGTGATGTAGAGTGAAAGGAATTGTATTGGGAGCCGGGGGCTCTGAGTTCTACTCCAGCTAGGCAGGCAGTGATCAAGTTCTGTCAGCCTCTGAATCAGTTTCTCCTGAGGGGTTTGGACAGAACCTGTGGTTCCCAACCGCAGTTATACACAGAGACTCAGGGAACCTAAAAGAAGTACTCACACCTTAGGCACATCCTGTATCCATGAAAACATCACTTCTGGTTGTGGGTTCCAGACATCTGGACCCTTTAAGCTCATGGTAACTGGCTTTGGTGATCAGCCTGGGGTGGAAACCAGCTGATCCTGGCCATTTCAGTGTGAGGCTCCTGGGGCGTGGGATGGTGGCCTGGGGAGGAGGTAGCCGGCCCGAGCCCGGCGATGAGAATCTAATGAGGCTGCTGGAGACTGAGGATGTGATCGCCACAGAGAGGGGCGCATAGCTGTGCACGCTCACATGCCTGTGAGGAACATGTGTCCGTGTGCGCACAGCAGGCTGGCCGATGGGTGGCTGGGGCCTGAGCGCCACTTCTCCCCAGGACCGTTACCTAAGGCAGGGCCTGCTTTTCCATGCTGGTGTCATGGATGCTGTTTTGACATTTCAGCGCAGCGAGACACACCTTTGACCTTGAGCGGCTGTGTGAGCAGGGTGGGGGCAGATGTCTTACCCTCTCTGAGTTTTTCTTGTCAGGGTGCTAGTGAGCTGTGGGGAGAAGAGAGCTCAAGCTCTTCTGCTCTCTCCCTTTAGCACTGTCCTGTGAGGCCACCAAGGAGTACAGCCCTTGTGTGGCCCCGTGTGCACAGACCTGCCAGGACCTGGCCAGCCCCGATGTGTGTGGGGCTAACGGAGGCGGCAATGGCAGCAGCGATGAGTGTGTGGAGGGCTGCACCTGCCCCCGAGACACATTCCTGGACACACAAGCTGACCTCTGTGTCCCCAGGTGAGTGGCAGGCCTGGCGTCTGGGAGAGGTGGGGAGTGAGGCTAGGGTCTGCTCTGGAGGTGGGTCTCCCCTCACCCTCACCCAGGCCTTGTTGGAAGAGGTGAGTAGCTCCCCATTCACAGGCTTCTCTCCTTCCTGTAAAGCAGACTTGCTCTCGGCCCACTCTCCTCTTCCACAAATATCTGTGTTCATCTCAGCATATCCAGGACATTTCTAGGCTCCAAGAATCCAGTAGTGAACAGAGTAGAGTCTGGTTCCCTGGGTCCACAACCCAAGGTGGCAAGACAGACCCCAAAACAGACGCTTAGGGGTATGGGGTGGTAAGAAGAGATGGAAAGCTTCACATTGTGAGGCCAGGAGTCCTGGGCTTGTCACAGGTGAGGCCCAGGTGCACAGGTTCTTAGCACAAGTGGCTTTCTGAGTGGCCCTGAGGTTGGGGAAGGCAGGGAGGGAGTCTGAGGTGAGAACTGGCCTGGAGAGCTGGAGGAAGCTGGCTCGATGGGTCTGGATCTAGAGAGGGAAGAGTGATAGATGGCGACACCACAGGAACCCAGGAGGGCTAACAATCCTCCTGGGGCCTTGGCCTGAGTTTCTCTCTCTCTGTGAAATGGTTTATAACTTGCTTGGAGGCTTATCAATAGTGAGGAGAAGGATTCGCCCCCTTTTAGGTGGCAAATGGCAATCACTCAGAGGCTTATCACACTGTAGGCACACACCCCCACCACCACCTCAGGTGAGCTAAGTGCCCACTAATACCCCTAATAAAAGCCTCCATGAACAACATAGGAAAGACAAGGAAGCTGCTGACAATGCCTGGGAGGGCCTAGCCTGAGTCTGCAGCCAAGTGTCAAAAGTGACCAGTCATGGCAAGTGGCCAGCCAGGGCAAGTGGTCAGCTGGGGCAGATGCTGGTCTGAATGGCTCTGATGCCTTGCCGGAAGTGTTTATTCTAACATGGACTGTGAGGGTGGAGTTCTGAACTGGTCACCTCTGTGATCTGTGCTCTGAATTAGATTGTTTTTGGTGGGGGGCGGTGGGCTAGAGACTGATAGGCATTGCTTACAGAAGCCAAAATATGCCACCCGACCTGGCGCTGAGTCCTGCCTCTGACCTCAGCTTCAGGTGGCCTTGTGGTTCTCTGAAGATGTGTCACATCTCAGGGATTGCTGTCACCTTTCTCCCTGAGGGTGACCCTCCCCTGGGTGCCGATCCTCACTCCTGAGTCTGCTCTGTTCCGTCTTGCTTTCCGTAGGAACCAGTGCTCTTGCCACTTCCAAGGAGTGGACTATCCCCCTGGGGACAGCGACATCCCTTCTCTAGGTCATTGGTAAGTCTCCCGGCTGCTGCATGAGAAGTAGCATGCACCCCCTCACCCTGTGTGTGGGATGGGGAACAGGGATAGCAAGTAGGGGTGTCTGTCTGAAGCCCGCAGAGCCCCAAGGGCAATAGCATGTGCCGAGCGGGCCCCAGATGACCGGCTGGGCTGATAACTCCCCAACTCTTTGCAGCCACTGCAAAGATGGAGTCATGAGCTGTGACAGCCGAGCCCCAGGTAAGCAGGGCTGAAAGAGAGGCTTTGGTGGAGGGGATTCCAGGTGGTAGGAAGTGGCTGCAAAGAAGAGCGTGAAGAACTGGGGTGCTGGTCAGGTTGGGGCGAACCTACTCTAGCTTGCCCTGACTTGTGCACTGGTGGTCTTGCCTCTTGGCAAAGGTTCCAGCTTAGAGAATGGTACCCTGGAACCCCCGCAACCTGACCTCAGCCTGCTGGACAGCACTTGGGGATTGGGCAGTTGCTTGTCTTTGCTGGTCCTGGGTTTTCCTGCTCTGAGCTGCCAAGTATCTTCTGAGGCTGGCTCTGTCCAGCCCAAGGGTGGGCATGAGGCCGCAGAGCGGGAAGCTTTTCCATACACAGAGGTAGGTCAGGTGTGGGACAGTGGTAGGCAATTTGTGGAGTGCCTGGAGGTGGATGGAGCATGAAGGGTTGGAGTGTTCTTAGAGGGCCTCATCAGCAGAGGGGTCCGTTGAGAACAGGACAGGGCTTGGTGCAGAGGAGAGTGGCAGTAAGCCTATGACTGATGGTCAAGAGCAGGCCTAGAGGCTGTGTCGGCGGCTTTCAAACCCTGACCTTCCCTGGCTGGCCTGGGGTGACATGCTTTGTCTTTCTGGACTGTCATCTTCTCTTTCATAGATAATCCTGAATCTTTCTTTCTACCCTTATTTTCTGTACTGTCCTTGAAGCAACTTTGCTTTGGTCTCTTCTGGCTTTGGATTGTTACCCCTTTGGGATCTGGCTCTTTCTTTTCCTGCTTTCTTCTATTCTGGCCATGGGTCTTTAACTGCCTTTTATTGGGTTCCCTAAAACAATCACCCACACAAAGTGGAACCATGATGGGCGGACTTCACCAAAGATGGGGAGAGCTGTCTCGGAGAAACAGATGCAGCAGTGAGTTGGTTCTCCCTTTTCACAATTCCATGGCCACTGTTCTGGAGGGCTTGGCTGTCCATCTTTGGTCATTTCAGGGCCCTTCCTTTCAGCTCCTGCTGCCTTTAGACAGAAGAATAGCTCTTCCTTCTATCATGTGAGAGGGAGCTGCATAGTGCCTGTGGTAGAAAGTAAGATAATTGTGCGGGGAGTATGTGGTGTGGCCTCCCACTTAGAGGTCTTGTTTGAAAAAGGGCACTGCTGAGGTGACTGTCCCCTGACAGGACCTACGTGCCTCGTCCCTGTGATGTGGGAACCCACATATGCCAAGGAGCTGTGTCACCCACACAGCACCACTAGCCCAGGCCAAAGGCTACAGCACTTAACCCTTCTCCACCCCTCTCTTCTAGCTGCTGCCTGTCCAGCAGGCCAGGTCTTCGTGAACTGCAGCGAGCTGAGCCTCAACCCTGAGCTCAGCAGGGAGAGGACGTGTGAGCAGCAGCTGCTGAATCTGAGCATGCCGGCTCGTGGTCCCTGCCTGTCGGGCTGTGCCTGTCCCCAGGGGTATGGATCCACATTGCCAGAAACTCCCCTGCCTAAAGGGTGGCAGACCCAGGGACTTTGGGGTGAGGGAGCAGGGATGACGTCACACAGCCTGGGATGGAGGAGGCAGTGTGGCTGTGAAGCCTGCGGGGAGTCTGGGAAGGAACAGGAGCTCCAGAGCTCAGCCTGGAACGGAGCCTGCCAGGTTCTGCTTCCTGTGAGCCATGGGACCTTGGATGAGAAAAACACCTGCTCCTCTGATTCTCAGTGTTTTATCTGTAAAATGGGCACCTGAGTACTTGTCACCGTAACAGGTGGATTAAACAAGGCATCAAAGTGGAAGCACCAAGGCAAGGGGCGGGGTGTCTGATGTGTCCCAATGCCCAAGGGACTCACAGATCAAAGACCAAGCACAAGAAAACCTGTGCTAGCTCTCAGAGCCTCGGGTGGCTAGTGGTGCCTCTGGGCTAATCCAAAAAGAAAGCCACACCCACAGCAGCCTCCTTCCTGGGTCATAGATGCTGCGTTGAAGCAGTGTCGAGCTACAGGCGCTGGGCTTGTGGGTGTGCTCTGTACACAGGGTCCAGTGCTCAGCTCTGCCAGTGTTCTTCTCAGGTCTGGCTCAAAGCGGGGGCCTGGGAACCACCCCATCCCATGACTTGGCAGTGCCCTTGAAGGGTTGTGCCCTTCTGCCTGTGTTGAGATTAGTGGGCACTTGGGAGCCCTGGCTCTGGCCTTGACAACCAAAGGGAGTGAAAGGAGAGTCAGAGAATCTGTGGTGGGCAGAGCAGGAGACAGCCGGCTGGAGCTTCACAGTGTGTGGGACACTGGTGTTACCCCTGTGGAGGTGAGGGCCGGAGGGAGGGACGTAGCCTGCTGAGACCAGACTGAGACCAAGTCTCCTTTCTTGCAAGCTCTGCTCTCTGTCCAGAATGGCGGAGTCCACAGTGTGGGGTACGTGCCTGACCCTTCCCCAGCCAGGGCACTTGCCTGCATAGGAGCCTTGCCTCACCTACACCCAAGCCTTGAAGTGTGTCACTGAAGGCCTCTTGGAATATTGTCCTGTTTGCACATGCTTCTCAGTCTGAGGTCAGGAATGGCCAGGTCTCTGCAGTCAGGAGCCAGGAGTCTTTCACTGTTCAGAATGTAACCAGACAGAGAGATTCTGGGAAAGAGGCCTAGACTGGCTCCTGGCTCCGGGTTTGGGTCTGCTCGGGATTCTGTGGGGGTGTACAGAAGAATCTGTGGGAAATCCACCTATATTTCCAGAGTGCTCATGAAAGGGCTCCAATACCACCATCACCAACCTCTCTCCAGGACCCTCTGAGCCCACAGTTACATCTGTACTCCCTGGTCACCATGTCCCTCCAAATCTAAGAATCTACAGTGCTGGGCATTGCTCCAAAGGACCCTGGGGCCATCTCATGGGTTGGGATGTCTGTATCTATCCTAGTTTGCTTTCTGTCGCTGTAATAAAGCACCCTGACCAACAGCAACTTGGGTGGTACTTGGGTGTCACAGTCCATCACTGAGGGGCAGGCAGGGCAGGAACTCAAGGCACTGAAGAAGAAATCATGGCGGAATGCTGCTAACTGGCTTTGCCTCTGGCTGGCTGCCAAGGGACGATGCTGTCCACGTTGGGGGTGGGGGTGGGGGTTCCTCCATCCTGGCGGACCCGGAAGGAGTGCTCTTTTGTGCCTCTCCAGCCTGCTCAGACATGGGGACGCATGCTTCGCACCCGAGGAGTGTCCGTGTACCTGGAAGGGGAAGGAGTATTTCCCTGGGGACCAGGCGGTATCTGCCTGCCACACCTGGTAAGTCCCCCACGCTGGCTTTATTTTTTTTTGCTGGTGAGATATGATTTTCCCTTCATCAAATTCATACTTACACTGTATATACACACCAGCATATGTATGTGAAATAATACTTAGAATATTTATGACTGTTTACGTGAATGGTCAGACATATCACGAACATACACACTTGCATGTTTGTAATCATGACAGTATGTTTGCATATTTAGATGAGCACATATGTACATGGATATGAATAAATGCATGTGAGTGAACATACATGGGCATACATAAAAAGGCAGGTGCCATGGAGTTGAATAAACTCATTAATACAACAGTTAGGAATTTACATACACATATTGGTATGTTTATATACATTTACATGCATCTACTTAGTACATATACATGCAAAGTGAGTGACTGTGCATTAAATATATGTATATTTGTGTTTGTTTGAATGAATATGTGTGAATATGTGATTTGTGTTTTGCCTATGAATACAGAAATGCTCATATTCAAGATGAGTATGTCTGTGGGTGTATTTCCACACTGTTCATTCAGCAGTAGTAGCACACATGTACAGAAGTGTGCACCTGGATTGTGTTGGTTCCAATGGATTGTGCTGGGGCCCAGGAGCCTTGCAGACTCTCAGAGAGGTCATCCAGCCTGGGAAACCTGGACCCCAGTTCCTGGATGGACATGACACGTCTTCCCACATCAATAGTATGGTCACAGTCAAGGCCAAGTTCCCAGACTGTTTCTGTACATGCCAGGGTCTGTGTGCCATCAGAACCCTGGCCGTCTGACTTAGGGAGCCCCAGGGTAGAATGCCAGGACGCAGAGCCCGTACAGGTGTGCTGCAGCGAGGTCGCATGACTGGCAGCCAGAGCTGACTGGTTAAATGACTGAATCCAGTAGGCTTGAACCTGTCACAGGTTCTTTGAATCCTGATTCTGACTTTAAACTTCGCTTCTATTCTGATCATTTCCTCACTTTTCAATTACTGTGACTCTTGTACTGAGCCCTTGTCCTCTTTTCTGTAATTTGCTGCAGGCTCCTCCCTGGTGGCCTTTCCCTCCCCTCTGCCTGGTAAGAGCCATCCCTCCTCAGTCCTCCAGAGACACCCTCTCTTGTTCCCAAGAAGAGGTCACACGTTCACATGACCTTCTTGGACCTATACCATGCAGCCCTCCACTGCCCTTTGGCAGTGTGTGGGATATTCTCAGACCGGAGTTATAGATGGTTGTTAGCCACCGTGTGGGTGCTGGGAATCAAACCCTATTCCTCTAGAAGAGCAACTAGTGCCCTTACACCATCTCTCCATACCTTCAACCAAAAATCTAATGAATAAAAGGGAGTTCACATCATCCTGAACATGGACAAGCATTCTGAAACACATATCATAAAATGAATTCTTGACATGCTTTGGTTCCCTCAGCCCCCCCAAAAGAAAGATCACCCTCTTCCACCCTCTACCCTTTGGCTGTCCACCGAGGCTGTTATCACCTGAGTGTTCTTCGAGGTCACTGTAGATTGTGTCCTCTCCCCACAATGCTCTTCTCCCAAATGTGCATACAACTGACTTTCTCGGCTCGCTGAAGTCTCCGCTCCCATGTCTCTGATGACCCCACTTAAATCTGTGGCTCATTCCAGAGCGCACCCTTTCCCCCTCCATGTCCCCCCCCCCGCCACAGCACTGCTCTTCTGCTAAAACAAGGAGGGTATATTTTTCTTCTTAGTGGATACAAGCTCCACTACGCCAGAGGGTTTTACTTCTGTTTTGTGTCTCAAATTCTTGGAAGAGTGCCTGAGATGTGTTCATCACAAATGGTCTGGTGAATGAATGAATGAGTGGAGAAATGAACACATGAATGAGTAACAACATGAGCACCTGAGACTGTCCCCTGGCTTGTTTTGGAGGTTGCCGTGTTCCCGGAACCCCTTCTTTAGGCACGTGCCATGTGCATTCAGCAGGCAAAGGCTTCGTCAAGAGCACCCCAGCGTGGGGTAAGCGGGCTGTGTGAGCTGTTTCCGTGTGTGTTTCAGCGTGTGCCAGCGCGGCTCGTTCCAGTGCGCCCTGCACCCCTGTGCCTCCACTTGCACTGCCTACGGGGACCGGCACTACCGTACGTTTGATGGGCTTCCGTTTGACTTTGTAGGGGCCTGCAAAGTGCACCTGGTGAAGGTGAGTGCCTGCTGTGTTAACCCAGCTGGCTCCAGGGCACCAGGGGTGACCGGGGACCGAGCCTGTCAGATGTGTGGATGATCTGGACTCCAGGCTGACGGTGGGTGGGAGGGAAGGGAGATCCAAGCCCTGAAGTGCAGCCCCCAGGTCAGTCAGCGTGAGGAAACCCCCCTGCCTGTCCACTCCCGCGTTTTCTGCTGTGCCCTCTAAGCTTTGGTCTACTGACCATCTTTGTGTTCCCAGCAGTGGACAGGTTGGGATAGCTGTCTGCTTGGGGCAGTTGTGACCCCACAGGCCTGGGGAACTTCAGGAACCTTTTTGAGGTGACACAGAACCAGGAAATGTGACTAGAAGTGGTAGGCTGCATGAGTCATGCATTGCGGCTCTCTGTTGATGGAGAGGAAGAGGGATGGTGGTGTGGGCGGCATAGTGAAGGCAGGAGTCCCCAGAAGAAGAGGGGGTACCGGCAGGGTCAGGGCAGGACTGGATATTCCAGGGGACACTGATTTTCTTGGTCACATCTATCTCCCTATATGGGTATCATATCCAGAATGACAGAGCAGAACACTGACCTATCTCTTTATTACTGACTTTTGTGGTCAGGGCTTGCACATGCTGGCAAAAGGTCTTGTCTCTGGATGAATGTTGTGCTGGAGTCTTTCATGTAGCTCCACACGAGATAAATGTCACTGAACCTGTGCAGTTTGATTTTTAGTTTTGTTATTTTTCTATTTATTTTGAGATGAAGGTCTTGCCATGTTTCCAAAACCTGAGGTCACTCAAGTTTGAGTGACCTCCACTACAGCCTCCTGGGCAAAGGAATTACAGACATAAACCATGGTGCCCATATTTTTAAAAACTAATTTTTAATCAGTTTTGAGATAGAGTCTCTCTGTCTCTCTCTCTTACCACAGTTTAGTTTATGTGAATAAGACTCCACAGTTTTCTTTTTTCATTTTCTAGCATGCCTTGTGTGTTATCACCCAGTCAGTACATGCTGTGATTTTTGTGTTGTTGTTGTTTGGTCTGGTTTGGTTGTTTATTTGTTGTTTGCTTGTTTGTTTCAAGACAGTGTTTCTCTATGTAGCCCTGGCTGTCCTGGAATTTGCTCTGTAGTCCAGGTTGGCCTCAAACTCACAGAGATCCGCCTGCCTCTGCCTCCCAGTTTCTGGGATGAAAGGTGTGCGCCACCACGCCTGACTGTGCTATGCTGTTTTTAACGCTGGCTGGAACATTCTGTAGAGAGTACTGTACTGCGTGGAGATGGGTGAGCTTCAGCTTAGCCTTAGTACTTCAGTGCTTGGCAGAGACTTGTGTGGCTATATCTCTTAGTTCTTAGGAGTGGAATTTTTGTATAAAAACATGATGTTTATTTAAAATGCTATTTAATACTGGCAAGCTTCTAGCATAGAATGTTTACACTCTATGTAAAACAGTGCCCCCCCCCATTACATCAATTCACTCACTCATTCATCCCTCAGACCCTCGGGGAAGCCACCACCTGCTAAACACTGCACTAGGCAGCGAGGAAATGACAGAGAACTGCTGTAAGCTGCCCAGAGCCGCACAGCTGATGGGCAGTGTGTTCAGGGATGGGAGAGTGCTCAGACAACAGAGCTCTTGCTTTGTGAACACAGGGCAGAGACCCTCCCAGAAGCCACATAAAGCCAGGCTCCACTTGATGTAGTCCAAGTGCTGGGGAGTCAAAGACAGGCATCTCTCTGGGGCTCCTGGCCCAAACTGGCCAACTTCGTGAACCCCAGGCCAGTGAGAGACCTTGTTTCACTATCAAGGTGAACAGAATCCAACGATGACACGCAAGGTTGTCACCTGGCTTCCACGTTGCATGTGCATAGCTGTACATGTTACCACCACCGCTCACACACACACACACACTCACAGGAAAAGAAATGGGTGGAAAAGCCGTCAGAGCCCGCAGGCCTTCCCCTCTGTGCTCTTCCAAGGACGTCTCTCTCCCTGGTTGGACTGGCTTTTTTCTTCTCCTCAGAGTACCTCAGAGCTCAGCTTCTCCGTTGTGGTGGAAAATGTGAACTGCTATAGCTCTGGCGTCGTCTGCAGGAAATCCATCTCCATCAATGTTGGCAGCTCACTCATCATCTTTGATGACGAGTCAGGGGATCCTGTAAGGACCCCACTGGGGAAGATTGTGTGGACTGTGGACAGATTGGTGGCCAAGTGGGCAGGAGAGGGTTGGGATCCAGAGTGTCACAGAGACAGACGCTCTGGCTAGACTCTTTATAAAGGGTATGAGCAGAGGTCAGCATTGGGGGTGGGGGAGGAAGAGGTGTTGGTAAGGTCCTCAGGTTGGGCTATGATTTATGGCCACTTCTGGTGGACCTGGTGTCGAGGCACACTTGGGCCTCAGGACTGACTTGTTCCGCCTCTCTAGAGTCCTGAGAGCTTCCTGGACGAGAAGCAGGCTGTCCACATCTGGAGAGCAGGCTTCTTCACCCTGGTGCATTTCCCACAAGAGCACATCACCCTCCTGTGGGACCAGAGAACCACTGTCCATGTCCAGGCGGGCCCTCAGTGGCAGGTAGTCATGAGAGCTGAGCACCACAGCCTCTGCCATTCCCCGGGGCTGAGGCAGGCTGCTGCTGTCCTTGGCTCTGAGGGGCTGGGAGGAGCACAACCCTGTCCTGTCCACTGCTGCCCACTCTGTTCTGGCATCTTTTTCTGGCCCACACTATCCCTCTTTAAACCACAATTGCCTTCCACAATTGCTTCTGGGTCAGTAGTGTTGATGCTGCAGTTCAGCCCTTACTAAACCATGAGCTAACATGGTGGCCCTCTCTGCTCTCAGGGTCAGCTGGTGGGCCTCTGTGGCAACTTTGACCTGAAAACCATTAATGAGATGCGGACCCCAGAGAACCTGGAGTTAACAAACCCCCAGGAGTTTGGCAGCAGTTGGGCTGCAGTGGAGGTAAGGCCGTCCGGGGTGGCTGGTACCCCTCACTCTCTTAGATGGTCCATATGAATCCTGGACCCACGTCAGGGGAGAGCAACACTGGTGTGAGGCTCTTCCTGGGAATGTCCTGTGCCCCATACTGGTACCCCAACCTAAGAGTCTGTCCCTGCCCCGCAAGGTGAGCAGCACCCCCCCCCCCGGCCGCTGCTCTTGGGCAACCTCTGTGACTAGTAAAGTGTTTGGAGAGAGGCAGTCACTGTCCTAGGCAAGATGTGCCCTTAGGTTGGAAGGTGGGGCTTGTTGAAGTCTGCCAGGCTTGCTTCCCCATCACCACTTTTAGTTAGCTCACAGAGAAGAGGAAACTGTAGATTGAGGCAATCCTCAGTGAATGCTTCATGGGGAAGGTGAGACCAAGGTGGAGTTTAGCAGATAGGCCATGTTTAGACAGGTGACTGTATGGAAGACATGGCCTCTGAGAGGCAGAACAAGAGCAGAATCCCAGGGCACCGGAACCGTCCGGCACTGTCGAGTTGTGAGCTGCTGGAGGAACAGCACTGGACTGAGAGCAGGACTCTGACTTCTGGTCTTATCCTTGGCCTTGCTGAGTGACCTTCGTCTTCAGTTGAATGAGGGGTCTGTACCAGGAGAGGACACACGGCGACTCTCACCAGCCCCAAAGTGTTGCTGAGAAATACCTAAGGACTGCGATTGATTAGTTATGTCTGCCTTGGGTGCAGCAATGGAGAATGGCAACATGGCCTTCTCAAATACCGCCCTCATGTACTGAGTGGACCTTAGCTCTTTGTTAAGTACAGACAGAGAGGGGCAGGCAGAGCAGTTGGGCATGGCACTCATTCTCATTTTAGAAAAGCTGCATGGGTGCTTGATTTTGTGTTTGTGATCCCCCTACCACCAACCCAGGTTTCTTTATTGTTTGTAACTTTAGGTGATGCTGTGTAGACAGCACATGAAAGTGTAAGCCTGGGGAAGTAAGACCAGCTCTGAAGAGAACTGTGTTAACTACCCTTCGCTGTATGTCTTAGTTAGGGTTTTATTGCTGTGAAGAGGTACCATGCCCAGAGCAACTCTTATAAAGGAAAACATTTAATTGGGGCTGGCTTACAGTTTCAGAGGTTTAGTCCATTCTCATCATGGTGGGAGGCATGGCAGTGTGCAGGCAGATATGGTGATTGAGGAGCCCAGAGTTCTGCATCTTGATCCACAGGCAGCAGAAGGAGTCTGTGTACCCCACTGAGAATAGTTTGAACATATATGACCTCAAAGCCCGCCTCCACGGTGGCACATTTCCTCCAACAAGGCCAAACCTCCTAATGGATGAGCATTCAAACACTCCAGTCTATGGGGGCCATTCCTGTTCAGAACACCCCCTGTGTAACAGCTGTGTTCAGTTCAGCACCACTAAGCAACACGTCGTACCTGAGTTCCTGCTGGCTGGGAGTCAGAGCGTGAAGCCGGGTCTCTTCTGTGTGTTCCATGGGCTGCAGACAGAGTGACATCCAGGGCTCTCACCAGCTCTGTAGTTGGATAGCTGTAGGTCATTTCCACTCCTGGACCTGTATGCCTGGAAGCTCTAGCCTTCCGCAGCAGTCAGCCAGAGACCACCTCAGCGCTTAGGGGCTGTCCCTGCTTCCTGTCTTGTGGGGTCCCCAACATAGCTGCCTCAGCAGGGTGGCCCCTCGAACCTCATCTGACACAATCATGGGATCACAGACTCACAACCAGGGTGCCCTCAGGAACTTTAGTGTTCTCTGTTTGTTGGAACCAAGTTGGAGGCTCCTCCCAGTCTCCAGAGGAGGGGATTAAACAGGATATGGATAGTTAGAGGGCAGTCTCAGGGCCTCTGTGTGTCCAGGCGCAGGCACCGGGGACAGGGAGGGCCTCTCTGCTCAGTGACCCAGTCCTTCCTTTATCCTTCAGTGCTTGGACACCCCTGACCCCAGGGACACATGTGTCCTAAACCCTCTCCGAGAACCATTTGCCAGGAAGGAGTGTGGGATTCTGCTCAGTGAGGTGTTCGAGACCTGCCACCCAGTGGTAAGCAGACCCTCCTAAGCCTCCTTCCCCCTCCCCCCAAGACCCCTTCTGTTCAAAGACTCCCTTAAAAGAGGGAGACCCATCTCTGCCATTCTCCTGCCTCTGGTCTGCTCAGATGAGCCTTCCCCAGGTCTCCCATGATGCCTCTGGACAGCGGGGTCTCTGCTCTCTGCGAGCCCAGGGGGGTTGGCTCTCCCTGCTTCTGATGAGTTCTGCCGCAGTGGGCGCTGATGTACCCTGGCTGTACCCCTGCCTTTTCCCTGCCCTCCACGGAGGTGGGAATTGGGGCTCAGCTCCGTGTGGCTCCTCCAGGGCTCCAAAGACTATTGCAGCTGCTCTGTCTCCAGCCTGGCTGGGCAGCTCGCATGCTGTAACTGTCCTCCAGCAGTTCCCGAGTCTCCTGGGCGAGACATCCTGGGCTCAGGATGAGCTTCACCAAGTGGGTATCTGCCAGTGCTTTCCAAGCTGGCTGCCTTTCCCCACAGCCCTCGCCCCCCACGGACAGCTCACCCTACCTGTGGCTGTCTCTAAGCTGTGCCAGCACTAGGAAAGATACGGGCTTGGCATTCCGACTCCTTTGATGCTCCTAGGTTGATGTGACTTGGTTTTACTCCAACTGCCTGACGGACACATGCGGTTGCAGCCGAGGTGGCGACTGTGAGTGCTTCTGTGCCAGCGTGTCTGCCTACGCACACCAGTGCTGCCAGCACGGGGTGGTCGTTGACTGGCGGACCCCCCGCCTCTGCCGTGAGTGTGCCCGGCTGCCCCAGGGGACCTCGTGGGGTACACACAATTTCCGTGGCCCAAGGTCACTCAGGATAGCAGGGTAGCTAGAGGTCATCTCTGAAGAGGCTGGTGCAGGCCTGCATCCTTAACCTCATTGCTAAGAGAGCCCCAAGCTCTGGGCTCCAGGGTCAGACTGGCTTTTCGTGCTGTGTGACCTCAAACAAGTTGCCCAACCTTTCCGAGGCTGAGCTTATATCCTCTGAAAAATAGGAATAGGCATATACTGTTGGGAGTATAAACGCATATCATAAAACATACAAAATAAGAAGGTGAAATAGAATGTGTAGAAGGTTAAGTTAACTGGTCATTTCCCTTAGATTTTAATATATGGCAGTAGGTTTTCCTGACACTGCTTTGGGCTCAGTGGCAAGCTCAATCTGGTTCAGGTCCCAGTTCTTCCAGTCTGGGGCGTGGGTCCATTCCCTCCTTCATAGCACAGGCGTAGAGCCGAGTCCCTGCAGACGATGAGAGCGGTAAATCTTACCAGGTAGTGATGGCCCACGCCTTTAATCCCAGCACCTGGGAGGCAGATGCAGGAGGATCTCTGTGAGTTCAAGGCCAGCCTGGTCTACAGAGAGAGAGTTCCAAGACAGCTGGGGCTACACAAAGAAATCCTGTTTCGAAAAATCAAAACAAAACAGAAGGTTTATTTTTATCAGTTTTCTCTGTGTCTAGGTTCCAGGATATCTCAGTGGGACCCCATTACTGATTATTTTATTGTTTTGATATTGCCTTTATTATAAGCTTTTTGTATTAGTTTTGATATGTTTAGAATTTCACACTCAAGTAGAATTAGCTATTGACTTAAATAAAACAGAGGCAGTTTCCCCAAAGATTAATGAGGTTTCTGGTGAATATAAAAATACGACATTGGAAATGCATGTACTATATTGGGCTATGGGCTTATGAGAAGTGGAAGCAAGGAGGGAAAAGGTGAGAAATATTACACAAGATGTTTTAAAATCACTCATCCTGGGCCAGTGAGATGGCTCAGTAGGTAGAGGTGCTTGCTGCCAAGCCTGAGGAACAGGACCCTCCCGCTGTTCTCCGGCATCTAGTGCCATGGTGCACCCACCCCCTCAGTAAATAAGTAGATGTAATTTAAAGCGAAAGCATTTAGCTAGCACGAGTGGCATTACACTCAACAGCAGATGGTGCCTGTTCAGGGGTAAACACATAGGGACAGACGTCCTGACAGGAGTGTTTCCTGCATTAGTGTGCAAGCCTTTAGGCTGCTGGTCAATAAGCTCAGAGACTCACAGCCCCACCTTAGAGTTTTATGGTTCAACACTTCATGTCCACAAACAAGGACAAGCAAGTGCTTGCTCATCGCCTTACCCTGCTTGCTTGTTTGATTTTTGAGACAGGGTCTCTCTATGTAGTCCGGGCTGTCCTGGAGCTTCTTATGTAGACCAGGCTGGCCTCAAACTTACAGGGCTCTTCCTGTCTCTGCCTTTCGGAGTGCTGGGATTAAAAGCATGTACTACCATGCCTGGCTTCATCTCCTGACCCTTGATGGCCTTGCAAGAGGGCCACTGTTGGTATAGGGTATGAAAAGGAGTTGGTGACTCTCTACACACCATCCCTGTGTATGAGACGAAGCCTTCCTCAGCCTTTATCCCAGGGGCACCCAGCTGGTTCCTTGTTCTTGGTTGACTTACTGTGGCAAGGTACCCAACAACTCACCCCTTGGGGGCTGAGGCTGCTACAGGATAGATGTATCTCATCCACTAGAGGGCACAATGGGTCCATGCGTTATGGGCTCTTACTGCCCAAGAGTGCTTTGCTGGGACTAAAGACTGCACAGATGGCTTTGGAGGTGCCTGGGGTCCAGGAGGCCCTTTGTCCCCTTCCATCCAAGGCGGAGGAACTTCTATCTCTGGCTTGCATTCCTTCTCTGGGGCTCTTCTACACTTTGGTTCTGTTTATTGTCTTTGAGATAGGACTTCTAGTCCAGGCTTACTTGAAACTCCCTAAGAGCCAAGGATGACATTGAATTTGATACTCTGCTTCTCCCTCCTGAGTGCTGGGATTGCAGGTGTGCACACCCTAAAATGCAAAGCTGGATACTGAACCCAGGACTTTGTGCATGGTAGGCAACCACTCCACTGGGCTACACCTTCACTCCTTCATTCACTCCTTCATTATGGCCACACAGAACTATTCTTCTGCCTAACATTCCTTCCTTCCTTCCTTCCTTCCTTCCTTCCTTCCTTCCTTCCTTCCTTCCTTCCTTCCTTCCTTCCTTCCTTCCTTCCTTCCTTCCTTCCTTCATCACATTGCTGAGTGCTATTCCAAGCCAGGCATTAAGCAAGCCTTGTGCTAGGGTGAATGAAGGGACACCATATTTCTCTTAAGATACATGGATCTAGGGATGCAGAGGCAGGTGGATTGCTGTGAGTTTAAAGCCAGCCTGGCCTACAAAGTGAATCTGGGACAACCAACGCTACACAGAGAAAACCTGTCTTGAAAAACAAACAAAAAAGATACACGGATCTTCTGTGTGGTATTGGCACACCTTTGATCCCAATCCCAGCACTCAGGAGGCAGAGAAACGCTGTCTCCAAAACCAACCAACCACAACCAAACAAAAGACATGGGGCCAAGTCCATCCCTTAATCCTGAAGTTTTAGACTTAGTCCTTGATGAAGGGGGAGGCTGGGTGCAAGTATGGTGCTCATGGGGAAATCTCTCTTCTTTCCTCTTTAGCATATGACTGTGACTTCTTCAACAAAGGTAAGCCAGTTTTCCCCCAAGCAGAGCCTCTGGGCAATGCCAACTCTGCCCTCGGGCCGTGTCAATACTGAGCTCCCCAAGTGCTGCTGGCTTTGGAAAAGCTGAGACATGGAGTTGTGAGGGTCTGTGTGATGTGGAGTCCTGGTGCTGGGCTTAGGGTAGACCTTATCCACAGCTGTTCCTGCAGCCCGGGGAGGCTCAGGGCAAGAACCTTCTCAGCTGCCTTCATCACCCAGGGCAGAGTGCACTCACCCCACAGCCTTCCTAACTGGGCCCAACAAGTTTATTGACTGTCACCCAGGGGTCTCTGAAGACATGAGCTATCAAAATCAGGTGCAGTCTTCTTTTTCTAGGAAGGATGCTGAAAACCTAGATGGATCATTAAATCCCCAAGGGTTCAGGGAATCAAGATATGCTCCGATATCTAGATTAGTAATAAAGATGAAAATGCAAATCATTGCTAAGGACCAAGGGAGATTGGTGTCCAGCATTGAGTCACTTAATCAGTTTGAACGGAGGTTGAATGGGCTGTGGCAAGATGGCTGCCCAAATAGCTGCTAGTATCAAGTTTGTCCTAGAGGCATTCAGTGTTCCAGTCCTTTCACTTCGAAACCCCTAGTCTCCTCCCAGCCTGCAGGAGCTGGCCTGGGAAGGTGTGGGCACAGGCTTTGTGCACTTCTTAGTGCCAATTTGGGTTTGAGAAGCACCCTTCCAGGGAAGCATTTGAACGAGATAAAGAAACAAAAGGACATGACCGTTCCTCAGTGTGACAGAGGGCAAGGCCTATTGTAGAGATGAGGGAGGATATAGCTAGAGGCATTTGAAAGGGCCCAGAGTGAACATGACCCTGAGCCAGGCCATGTGAGGAGAAGCGGGGTGGGGAGAGCCAGGGGGCAAAGAGGCCAAAGGTAAAAGGACAAAAAGGACCAATAATCAAAATGGCCGGGTATATGGGGAAGAGCAGCCCAGCACCTGGACTGGGGAAGTTTAAGGTAGGGGGCAGGGTATGGCAGTCAGGAGGGCTCCGTAACAGGTAGGGACCAAGGGATGCTGAGAGAATCCGGTGGCCAGCACCGACAAGATGAGAGGTTTGTGAGGTGAGGGCTGGACCAGGCTGCAACATGACAGCTCAGAGAGCCGGTCCTGCCAAATGGTGGTCCCCGGGGGCTGCTGATGGCCTTTAGTGCCCAAAGGAATGCCTCTGGGAGATGTGCACTCCCTGTGACATCAGGCAAGACATTTCAGCAGCTCTGAGAAGTTCTCTCCCTCTGCGGCATTTTGGGTGTCAGAAACTTGCAAAGGACAAGCTGCTTCTAGCAGCCTCCACCCACCCACCCTCCCACTCATCCAATCCTTGCTTCACTTTTCTCCCAGCATTTTCTGTGGCCCAGACCTCATGGGGTTCTGGGAAAAAGGACCTTGGAAGAGGTACATGAGAGCACCCCATTACTACGTGTGTGTTCTGCACCCTGCGTCTGTTGAAACTGGTCATTGCCCTGAATGTTCACACCATTGAAATCAGCCAGTGTGACACACTGTTTTTTGTGGGTTTTTTATTTATTTTTTGTTTTTTGTTATTTTGAGAGCTGCTTGCCGGGTCATTTACAAGCACGGCATACTGTCTGTCTTTCTAGTGACGGACACAGATGGGAGCCCCAAGGCATATCCATGCCACAGAGCGGTGTGTTTGCTTCAAGGACGGGTGGGGCACGGGGAAGAGTGTGTCTGCAGAGGGTGAGGGAGAGCTCTCCTCAGGTGTGAGCTGGTCTCCAGGACTGACTTTCAGGCACAGAAGGAGCAGGATTTCTCGGAGAGAGTGGGCAGTATGATGTTGGTGAGCTAGGACATGGATGTGGCTTTCAGTGAGGCAGGAGGGAAGTCCAGGGTGACAGGAGCTCTTTGTGGGGTGCAAAGCAGGGGTTCAGTACGGAAGCACCCTGAATTAAAGCTGCGTTCTTGGGATTCTGCTTTGGGGACGAGAACACCCGGGGAGAGCCAGGAAGGTGGCCCAGGCAGCTGTGAGACACAGCAGAAGCAGGAAGATCATTCCTAAAGCTGATACCCACACCCCTTTCACCCTGCACCCACAACTCTAAAGACCCCCACCCCCAAACACAAAGTGGGATGTGTGCATAAAATAAACAGATAGAAGCTTTAAGCTCTGGGCTCCTCACTGTCACCCCCAGGACAGGGTGGGCAGAGACCAGTGTGTTGTATTCTCCCAAAGGCGACCCTGATGGAGCAACGTCTGGCGCGGTAACGGCTCCTGCTTACAGGGGGGACAGTCATGGACTCCCTGTGCACAGAGGGAGGGTCCATTTCCTGTGGGGCTGCCACCTAGGGTTGCTGTGGTTCTCATCTGGGGTGAGAAGCGGAGCCCCTTTCTAGCACAGCGCCTCTTTTGACCTTCTGGGGACAGTGGTATGGGGGTGGGGTTTGTGACAGGGTTCTTCTCTCCAGCACTAGGTAAAGGTCCCTACCAGCTGTCCAGCTCGGTGGCTGGCGGCACTCTTGTTGCCGTGAAGGCGGTAGACGGTGACACAGCCCTTGTGAGGGCGGAGGATTTGGCGCCAGGGGACATTTCAAGTTTCCTGCTGACAGCTGCTCTGTACAAGGCCAAGGCCCACGGTAAGGCCCACCCTCTGGCTCCTGCCCAGCTGACAGAAGGGGCTCCTCAGTGCTGACAGAAGGGGGCGCTGAAGCCTGCAGGTAACACAGGGCTCCATCCCTACCCCCTGTTACTAGTTCAGACTAGTTTCTTGACCTCTGTGACCCCAAACTGCCCAGGACAGGACCCCACTACTGTTCCAAAGAACCCCAGAGACTGCAATTGTCCTCCTTTTATTTCCTTCTCTCGTCCTTTTCTTCTGTCCTCTTTGCCCTTCTTGCTCCTTCCTCTCTCTTTTCCCCCTCACCTTCCCCTCTTTCTGCCCCTCTTTCCTCTCCTTCCTTCCTTGCTCCTCCTTTCTCCTTGCCTTCCTTTCACTGGGCACAGGGTAAGCACAAGAACTAGGGATAGTAAGCGGCTCAGTCCCCTGCCAGGCAGGAGTTCCAGCCCTACAGGAAGGCCAGCAACAAAGTGCTTCAGGGTCTGCATGGGGATCTGCATGGCTGGGAGCGTAGCGCCTCAAGGGGTGGGAAATGTGTGGTGACAGGAAGAAATGGGGAACCACAGTTATTACGAGGATGCTGAGTTTGCCGGATCACCAGGTCCAGCTGATCCCCACATCCGGTGGACCATCACTCTGAAGAAGGACAGTTCCTATCTGTTTGGTGCCAGGCATAGCACTAGGACAGGGTTTCTGCTGGGAAGGGAGGAAGGACAGGACAGAAGACAGCAGTTGAGGGCTTGTGCAACCTCCCGCCTTTATCCACAGAGGTGGTGACCTGAGTGTGGCCGGTAAATGGAAGGGGGAAGATGGCAGGCAGGGAAGAAGGTCGAAGGAGCTGAGGCCAGGGCCGCAGGGTCCACCTACCCCCTGGGAGCTGTCGTCCTCACCCTCTGCGTGTGAGGACACATGCTCTCGTGCTGCACCCCAAATCTGGTTCTCTGTACACTGACCCATCCCTGTGGCTCTGCAGACCCTGATGCCGTGTCGCTGGAGGCAGCCGGCAGACCCAACTTCTTCCTGCACGCCACAGCCAATGGCTCTGTAGGACTGGTTAAGTGGCACCGTAATGAGGCCTTCTACCAGCACGCCTCCTTCTCCCTGCACCGGGGGACATGGCAGGCTGGCCTGGTGGCTCTGGAGTCCCTGGCAAAGCCCGGCTTCTTCCTCCATTCGTCAGGCCTTGAGCTGGCTCTCCGGATGTATGAACACACAGAGGCGTTTCGTGGTGGTGCACTCTTCCGCCTTCTGGGTAAGTGTCTGCCCTGCTCTTGGGTCAGGGGTCTTCTGCCTCCCTCAGTTGCTTTTCCTGTCCTCTCCCCTCTTCCCTTCCAAGTGTCCCCAAGAACAGAATTCTCACCCTTTTGGCGGAATGGAGGATCCCCAGGGTCTACTCCTGGAATGGGGGGGTCATCTGGTCTCCATATTGGCAGGTTAGGGAGAGTTGGCAAGATGTGCTAAGACCCAGCCCATATCCTGGGTCCTGCCTGCTGCCACAGGCCATTTACACAGTGTGAAAGTACGAGGCCCGTGTGGAAGTGAAAGAGAGCGAGGCTGTGGGGACTGTTATGGCACTTGGCTCCAGTTTCCTGCCGAGGGAGGAACAGGGGACACCAGGCAGGATCTCCTCAGGACCCCCAGACGCTGTCCGCAGTTGCCATGGATACAGCCTCTGCCTAGCTTCCTCTCATTCTGCATGTGGCTCCTAGTCCTCACTGCTGGGCAAGGAAGGCCTGGGCTGAGCTGGAAAACTCTGGGATAGTCCGGTCTCTCAGTCCTGAGACTTGGAGGGATTGTCTCTCTAGATGCCAAGCCTTCAGGGGCTGCCTACCCCATCTGTGAGTGGCACTATGACGCCTGTACCAGTCCCTGCTTCCAAACCTGCCGAGACCCGCAGGCAGCCAGCTGCCGGGATGTGCCCAGGTAAGACCAGGGGACAGTGGCTGTGGAGTCAAGGGACGACAGTTTGAGTACATCTGTGAGCATGCGTGTGGACACGTACGTGTGTGGGTGTGTGAAGGAGTGGGTATAGGAATGTGTGTGTCAGGGAATGTGCTTTTATGTTTGTCTGAGTCATTTTTCTCCCATGACAAAATACTCAACAAGAGCAACTTAAGGAAAGGAGGGTTTCTTTGGGGACACAGTTTAAGGGATTCAATCCATTGTTGTGGGGATGGCATGGGGACATTTCACATTCAAATCACAACAGTGTGTGTGTGCCATGTGTAGATATTATATATTCATACTCTATATACCGGTGCGTGATGTGTACATAGCTGAGCCTTGTGTGTATTAAGTATTATGGTCTGTACACAGCTATCATCACACACCTGTGTGTGCAGTTGAGTGTGGTTGTCGCCACATGCTTACAGACTGGGTTTGTAAGCATGTACATAGATGTATGCATAAATATGCAATGTGCATGTATTATGGCTTTTCACAGCCTTGGAGAGCCTGCGGGCTGTGTGAGAACGGCCTGTTCAGGGAGCCCAAGCATGTGCACAGGTGCGCACATAGCCACACATAGTTCACACGTGTCTCCCTGCTGGCCAGGCAGTAAGAGTATAAAGTTCACATAGATGGGTGTGGGTGGTACTGTACAGGTGTGACAAGGTCTCTGTAGTGCTTCTCATGAGAGTGTACACAATAAGCATGCGTGTACAGACGAACATACACACACGTGAGCGTGTGCGCATGCGTGCCATATAGAAGGATGGGGCTTGTGCTCTATCTAGGTAAAGGAGAGAGTTCAGCACTGTGTTCTGGTCACTAGCCAGCCCCTGCTCTGTCCTTAGGGTAGAGGGCTGTGTCCCTGTGTGCCCCACTCCTAAGGTCCTGGATGAAGTCACCCAGAGATGTGTCTACCCGGAAGACTGTAAGCAGCCTGGAGTTCTCCTTTCTCCTTCAGACTCCTCCAAGTCCAGGGTGTCACTGAGAAATTCTCAGGGTCCCAATCCTTCAGCAGAGCTGTGGGGCTGTGTCTGCTTTCCGTTCAGGGACAGGGAAAGTGAACTGTAGAGGTCTCACTTGGGTCCTGTGCTGAATGCCCAGGGAAGCCAGGCTTAGGCAAGACGGACAGAGTCCAGCCTTGCTGGGCTCTGTGGACGGAGGCCCTGGGGTCTGGCATCAGAAGATGTGCTGTCCCATTGCTTAGGGTGCCATTCCTCCAGCCTAGCACCTTAGCGCTGCCTGTGAGGACAGCTCGGGCAGTTGCCCTCCTTCTGAGCCTCTTCTCTTGTCTGTCCAGGTGTGGAGCCAGCCTTGCAGGGTCCCAGGGAAGCCCTTGGCAATGAGACTCTGGCACCTGGCCAAGCGCTACCCACCCCCAGCGACAAGCAGCAGCTTCCACAGGAGCCCCCTAGAGCCCCCACCCACAGGCCTGTCCTTGCCCCTTTAGCCCCACTCACCTCAGCCCCAAATCCACCAAGGGCTGCCACCGAGGGGCCAGGGCCATCTCCAGGGTCTGTCCAGCCCACACTGCTACCACTGGGGCTCACAGCATCTAGCCTTCCTGCTCACAGCACGGAGGCCCCAGCCGGAGAGGAAGGGGCTGCCAGCACCCTAGCCACTCCTCACCCCACAGGGTCCTCCTCACCCCTCCCCGATTTTCTGCAGACACCCACATCTGGCATTGTGTCAGGGACAACAGAGACAACCAAAGTGACCGTGACCTTTGCAGGGAGTCCCAACACCACGGTGTCCTCCCGGTCACCCCCTGTACCCCGCTTCCCACTCATGACCAAGGCTGTGACAGTCATGAGCCATGATTCTTTTCCTGTTAAAACTTCACCCCTGCTGCCCTCTTGGCTACCAACTTCCCCTGGAGCAACCTCTTGGCCCCCTAGCGCCCTGGGACCCCACCTGTCAACTGCCACACCTAAGGTCACAAACAGGACGCTGATGTCCCCATCTGTCCTGGCCCAGAGCACTTTAAGTTCCAGCCGGCCCCTGGCCGTGGTGAGCACAGCACAGCAGGTTCCTGTCAGTCCCCATGACATCAAGGGCTTGGAGGGGGTGCCAGCCGCGGAGAAGGAAGACTCTGGGCACAGTCAGCCTACAGAGCCGCCAGGGTCCCCACACCCACGCTCAGTCCCCACTGACCTGCCTCACCCAGCCCAACATACTACCACAGCCCCATGGCCTCCAGCTCTGTCCCCAGGGACCCTGGCCTCTCACACCCCATCCACAAATGCTCACAGACTGGGGACCACTGCTCTAGTTTCTCTAGAGTCCACCCGGCCACCCCAGCTCCTCTCTGGCCTGCTTCCTGACACCAGCCTGCCCTTAGCCAAGGTGGGCACATCTGCCCCAGTGGCCACACCTGACTCCAAAGGCTATATCCCGACCCCTCCACCTCAGCACCAGGCCACGACTCCGGCCGTGGCCACGACTGTGACACCAGCTACTCAGACACTCAGTCAGACAGTGCCACTCCACTCTGCTGTGGAGGACCACACACCCTTACCTAGCACAGTGGTTCCCCAAGTGACAGGGACGGCTCCAGACCTGATTCTGGGAGCCACCTTGCCAAGCTCTGGGGCCCCAGCTGTGAGCGCTGGGGAGTCCTCCACAGTGCCTGCTGCCCCACAGAAGAGCACCACCCAGAAAGCAGCCATTCTGTCCAAGAAGGTGTCTTCACCCTCCTTCATCCCTGGCTCTGCCCAGTTCACAGAACTCACACTGAGCCATTCTGTGACTCCCTTGGTGACTGAGGCTGGCATGATGCCACTGGTGCCCACCTCCTCCTCCCTAAGCCGGGTCTCAGCCAGGACAGCGTCCCGGGAGAGCCCCCTGGTTCTGCTGCCCCAACTGGCAGGGGTCCATGGAACCCCAGCAGGGCTCCAACCCCAAGAGGATTTGGGGCGCCAGGCCACCACGGAGCAGTCAGGCCCCTCAGCATCAGCCCAGAGTGTCGCAGAAGGATCGATGGAGGCTGAAGAGAACATCTCTGCTACCTGTGTGGTGAGTAACTTGTCAGGTTCTTCAGTGTTCGCAAATCCTCCCCTGGGCCCAGCCTTCTCCCTGCCACTAAGACGGCCATCGCCATGAGCTCATAAGCTGTGGACCTCCTTGTGCTGCAAAATGGTGGTAGTGTCCTTGACATTACCCCTATCTCAAGCTCCTGGTACTTCAAAAATCCCTAGGTCTCCTTGGTTCCCCCCCAAATCACAGAAAGGTCCCACCCTGCCTGTTCGGTCCAGGGCCCGACTGGATGGCTTGGTGTGTCTCTGCAGGGGTGGGGAGAGTGTGCTTTGGCCTGAGAGAGAGAATAAATGCAAGCATGCTTACTGCTTGGCTAGCTTTCTCCACACTTACATGCTCTAGGGCTCAAACTCAAGGAAGGGTGCTGCCCGCACCCAGGCTAGGTCTTCCCACAACATCTAAAGACAGTTAAAACAGCCCACTGCAGACACGCCCGCAGTCCAGCCAGATCCAGACTATTCCTCAGTGACATTCTCTTCCTGGGTGATTGTTGGTTGGGCCAGTCACCACAGGGCATCAGTTCTCTGGTTCTGCCCTGTCAGCACCTGGCTTGGTCCAGAAGGGGTGAGGAAGGGGATGTCACAGTCCACCCGCTTTGTGCCACAGCCCGTCGCAGAACAAGACTGCGTCCGTCACATATGCCTAGAAGGCCAGCTAATACGCGTGAACCAGACCCAGCACTGTCCTCAGGGGGCCACACGCCCTCACTGTGGGGTCCTGGGCCTCGCTGTGCGAGTGGGCGGGGATCGCTGCTGCCCACTCTGGGAATGTGCCTGTGAGTTATGATGCTGGGCAGAGCCTCTGGTCCTCCTCTTTCCCAGCATGCCTCTTCCCCTGGTCTGTGTGTTCCCTACCACACTTCTTTGGGAAATCTCATCACACTGTGACTCCCAACGTGACAGATTTCCTTCCCCTGTGACCCTTGAACTCTCTGAGTCACCTGATCCCAGGAACTCTCCAATCTCTGGGACCTCTGACTCACTTGCCCATCTTGCCACCTGCTTGCTCTTTGCCTCCAGGCCGGTGCTCAGTCTTCCCAGACCTGAGCTTTGTAACCTTCGACGGCAGCCATGCAGCTCTGTTCAAAGAGGCCATCTATGTCCTCAGCCAGAGCCCAGATGAAATCATCTCCGTGCATGTCCTGGATTGCAAGAGTGCCAACCTGGTAAATGCCCCTTGATTTTCTTTCTGCCAGGACCTGAAAACTGAACTAGGCTGAGAAAGGAGATTTTTCTCCCTGCCAGGACCTGAGAACTGAACTTGGTTGAAAGGGGAGATTGCGCAATAGGATGGAGTTCAAAGGAATGCTGGAAGTTAGGGCAGACTTTGGAGAGGGTCATGGCCACATCTCGCTCTGCTTCCCAGGCAGTCCCTGGAATGGAACTGGTCTCTCCTCAGCAGGCCAGGTGACTGAGGGGACAAGTAGAGCAGGGTGCACCACCCCTGGACCCTTCTTGGGATTTGCACATTCCTAGTCCCTGCAGCTTTTAGATTCTTTTGAGTTGACACACTAAGTATAGAGGATTGGAGAAGCTATTCCAAAGTGGCCTGTGGTCACAGGTGCCAGCTGCGGGGGCTGGCCTGCTAGGTGACCCTGTGAGCCAAGTGGATGGAGGAAGCACCCTCTCCTGTTCTTTTTCCTTCCCTCCTTTTCTGCCTTCTTCCTTCCTTTCTTTTTTCCTTCCTTCCTTTCTTCTTTTTCTTCCTTCCTATGTTTTTTCCTCCCTTCCTTTCTTGCTTTTCTTCTTACTTCCTACTTTCCTTCAGCTGGGCTTACTTGAGGTCAGGTAGCAGTCTATGTCCCATCTACCCAGACCTGCAGGTGAGCTCGTATTTCCTATACTCACACAGTTGGAGGGGAACTTGGGCGGGGTTCTGGACTGATGGCTGGTCTTCTCCTGCAGGGACACCTGAACTGGCCCCCATTCTGTCCAGTGATACTGAATGTGACTCATCTGGCCCATCACGTCACCATTGACCGCTTCAATAGAAAGGTGAGCACGCCAAAGAGGTAGCCTGCAAGGCAGAGCACCAGCCACAGAGGGCCAGGGCATGAAGGTGTGAGGCTTACTCGTAACTAGGGCTAGGGGTTGGGAAGACACCCTCTTTTAAGTAATGATGGCACAACGCCTGTATCCCAACAGCAAGAGGCAAAGCAGGAGAATCACTGCCTCTGTGTTGCCAGCCTGGGCTGCATAATGAGACTGTCTCAAAAAGTAAAATGCAGCAAAATAAAATAAGGCAAAGTAAGGTATGTGTGAACATTATTTAATGGAGGATACTTTGCCCATTCTGTGTCAGGGGAAGAAGGTAACAGGCACCGTCAGACTGGTAAGACAGCGTGAGCTTAAATAACTGCTGTCAAAGTGTCACTTTTGCAATGTTTCTGAATGTTTCTGAGAACGTAGAGCCACGAGAACACATTCCTAGAAGGGGACTGTGTAGGTGAGATGCCCTGAACTGAATGTTCATGAACTCAAGGCCAAGGTCACATCAGTCAAGGAAGCTGAAGTGTCCAGAAGACCAGCCATATGCGGGCTTCCCTTCACAGTCAGTGAGAGGTGCTGATGTGTTTCTTCTCCATGTCCATGAGCAACAAATTTCCCACATTCTGTTTCCAAGACCAACACCTTCTTGCTTGACTCTGCCCTCTATCCCTGATTGCCAAGGTAGTCTAAAGCCAGGTTTGGTTGATGGGTTTATCATGAGGTAGAAACTTAAAGTCCCTACATTGGTTGCTTTTCTGTGTCTGTGATAAAAATACCAGGACCAAAAGCAACTGTAGAAGGAAGAGTTCCTTTTGGCTTATGGTTCCAGAAAGGGTGGTGAAGGTCTGGCAGCAGGCAGCCAGAGTAGCAAGCTGAGAGATCGCGTCTCAGCCATACATAGGAAGCAAAGTGTTTGGGCAAGAAGCCAGGCAATGCTGTAAGCCCTCAAGGCCAGCCCCAGGGATTCACTTCCTCCAATAACACTGCCCTGCCCGACAGTTCCACAATCTGTCCAAATGGCACCAAGAACTGAGGACCAAGTGCGCAGTTAAGGAAGCCTGTGGCGGACATTTTTCATTCAAACAATCAAAGTTCCTAGGTTCCACTTCTTGGTTTTCTTTTTTTACCCTTCAATCAAAAAGGCATCATTTACAAGGCAGACATTTATCGTGTTTAGGGACTTCTATAAAGTCTCCCTTCTTATTAGCATACATCATTTGTGTAAAAGAGTGGCCTTCACGATGACATTTTCATACATGAATATCGTGGGCTTTGATCATTTATTTTGCGGCTAGCCTCTCTTGCCTTTCACTGGACCCTTTCTCCTTCCAAAGAGTCCCTTCAGTGTTCATGTCAGTATGACTATATATCACACACATGCACCACGTATGAGAGAAAGTCTTGCTTATTCACTTAACATGACGATCTCTAGTTCCAACCATTTTCCTGTAAATGACATAATCTGACTCTTTTTAATGGCTGAATAAAACTCCATTGCACACACACAAGTACGCATGCACACACACACACTGACTTTTATCCACTTGTCCATTGTTGGACATCTGTGCAGACTCCGTACCTTGGCTATTGTGAATGGCTGCCACAAGCATGGATGTACAGGGGTCTCCTTGTCATGATGTCCTAGCGCCCACAGGCATCTATTCAGGAGTGGAGTATCTGCCATGTGCTAGTTAAACTTAGGATTTTGAGGGACCATAGTGGCTAACTGATTCACATTCTGACCAGCAGTATGCAAGGCCCTCACCAGTCTTCACTGCATCCGTGCCTGCATTCGCTGCTTGTTTTCAGAACTGTGATAAGATGGATCCTCAATCTCATTTTTATTTGCATTTTTGATGACTAAACATGTTCAACTTTTTTTCCATAGATTTATTGGTTATTTTTACTCCCCTGGAGAACTCTCTGTTCAATTCACTTTCCCATTTATTGAATGGATGATTTAGTGTTTTGCACTTGATTTTTTGAGTTCTTCATATAGTCACTATATTGATTCCCCTCTTAAATGAATGGCAAGATTCACTCCCATTCGGCAAGCTGCATCTTCATTTTGGCAATTGTTTATTCACTGTACAGGTTTCTTTAATCTGAAGAAACCTCGGTTATCACATTTGCTGTTATTTGTGGGGTCACTGGAGTCATTTTCAGAAAGTCTTTGCCTGTGTCAGGAATCATTTTCCCTCTGTTTCCCTCTAGCAGCTTTAAACTTTTCACGTCTTAACATTAAAGCTTTTGATTCGTTTTGAATTAAGTCCTGTGTAGGGAGAGATAGAAGTGTGGTTGTCACCTTCCACACATGGCTCTCCAGTCTTCCAGCACTGTCTGCTGAAGAGGCCATCTTTCCTTCAAAGTGTGTTTTAAACCTCTGTGAAAAATAAGGTGGCTATCGCCGGGTGTTTATGCTGGATCCTCTGTTCTATTGCATTGATTACATTTCTGAGTTGGTGCGGTGGTAGGTTTGTTGATTTTTTTTTTCCCACTATGGCTCTTAGTATAACTTGTAGCTAGGTATTGTGGTACCTTAGCATTGCTTTTTTTTTTTTCAGTATTGTCTTGACTATACAGAGACCTTTATATATATAAATATATATATATGGATTGTTTTTTTCTATTTCTGTAATGACAGATAATTTTGTTGTTGTTATGCATACAGTGTTCTGTTTGCATATATGCCTGCAGGCCAGATCTCATAACAGATGGCTGTGAGCCACCATGTGGTTGCTGGAAATTGAACTCAGGACCTCTGGAAGAGCAGCCAGTGCTCTTAGCCTCTGAGCCGACTTTCCGGTCCCCTAAATTTTTATAAGAACTGTATCTAATCTGTATATCATTCCTGGTAATATGACCATTTTCACACTATTAATCCTGAGAATCTATGAGCATAAATAGTCTTCCCGTGTTCTATCTTCAATTTCTTTCTTTGATGCTTAATTTTTCCCTGTAGATATATTCACCATCTTGAATAAATTTATTTCTGCTTTTTCTGAGGCTCTTGAGAATTGGATTACTTTCCTGCTACTTGGCTGAAAGCATCAGCTCTCAGAACTTTCTGATGAAGTCTTTAGAGTATTTTAAATTTAGAATTATATTATCTGCAAGGAGGGTTAATGCAATTTGTGCTTCCTTTCTTATTTTTATTACCTTTGTTTCATTCTCTAGCCTTATTGTTCTGGATATAACTTCAAACACTGTCTTGGTAAGAGTGGGGGGGGGAACCCTTGTCTGTTTAGAGGGAATACTCTCCGGTCTTTTTCTTATTTAATATAATGATGCTATCATCCAGTCTTCGTTGTGTTAAGGTGTGATCTTTCTATTCCTGGTTTCTTCTGGTCCTTTATCATTGGAAGATGTTGAACTTTGTCAAAGGTCTTTTCTGCACCCATTGATTTGATCATATAATTTCTACCCATGAGTCTCTTTGTGCACTGTATTGCATTTACTAACTTTTATATATTGAATCATCCTTACAACTCTGAAATGAAACCAATTTGATCCCAACGTACACCTTTTTATTGTTGTGTGAGTGAATTCATTTTCATTATTTTATTGAGAGTTTTTTGCGCTTGTGTGTCATGGGTGATACTGGTCTGCAGGGTTTCCTATCATATTCTTAGCCAACGTGTATTCGAGTGCTGTTGGCCTTTGTAAGATGAGTTTGGTGTCATTCTCTCTCTCTCTGTGTCATGGAATGGTTTGTGGAGCGTCGGGCATTAATTCCTTAAAGCTCTGGCAGAATTTGGCCATGGATCTGTCCAGTCCTGGGCTTGTCTTTCTTGGGAGACTTTCTATGATTGCTTCAATCTCATTGTTCCTTACAGAATTGTTAATGCCTGTAGAACCGCGTGGACAAGGCAGGCTACCTGGGCTTCAGATAGAGATGGTCACACTCACAACCCCAGGCTGAAGCCTCTGTCAGTGCAAACAGAAAGGCTGGGGTTATTAGAGAGCTGGGACCTTCTCAAGGTCACAGTTTTCTGGCTTCTGAACTGAGGTTCCCTTTCCTGTAGCTCAGTAATTCACACGTGGGGTAATTTGTGGAGTGACTGGCAGAACAGTCCATTCCTGGAGGATGAATAGTAAATCATCATAATAATTGTTTTATAATCTTAATCTTTTCCATCTTATAGTTTATGGCATAAAACTTGTTTCTTACTCTAACTTACACACGCTTTTAGCCTTGTCAATTTGTAAGGGAAGCCTTGAATTTAAGGTGTATGTGAGAACTGGGGAATGCTGAGAACTTACCCAAGGTGATGCCAAACCCAAAGATGGGTGCTGGGAATTCAAAGAATTAGACGGTTCTTGCCCGAAGACAACCATAACCCAATGGCAACCTTAAATGGAATGGCAGCATTCTTTCTTGATGGTCAGCACAGAAGTGAGCTGATGCCAGGGGGCACACCCAACCCCCAGTCTGCAGAGAAAACCTCTCAGGAGAAGCTATCTATGCAGAGCCAGGGAATTAGGACACAATTAGAAGGGACGGGAGTTTGCATTTTGCGGGCACTGAGATGCAGCTGCCTCCTGCTGTTTCAGTTATGGTTTTATTCATTAAAATAGATTTCTCCCACATTCTGTTGGACTATGCCCTAGGTGCATGTGCCCCAAAGAGCCTGGCACATAAGAGGTGCCTAGTGATAGCTTGTCTGTTGATGGACAGATGATAATGAAAAGATAGATGGGTAGGCCAGTAGGTAGGTGGACAGATGGATGGATAGATGTGTGGACAGATAGATGAGAGGATGATTGGACAAATGTAGACAGATGTGCATGTGGGTGCTGTGCTCATGCTGAACTCTCTATCCTTAAGGTGACTATGGACTCTCAGGTTGTGTGGGCACCCCTAAGCCGATATGGGTTCCGGATTGAAGATACAGGACACATGTATATCGTACGGACACCCTCACACATCCAGATCCAATGGCTCCACAGCTCAGGACTCATGGTCCTGGAAGCCAGCAAAGCCAGCAAGGCGCAGGGCCGTGGCCTATGTGGTAAGGTGGGACCCAGGTGGGCAGGAGACTGCTGCCCTGGTTCCTCTCTGGAACCAGGAAGGTTCCCTTGGACCAGGACATGTTGGGACAGGGTATCAGGCCTGAGGAGGGAGCAGCAGAACTGCCATTGCCCAGAGGCTGAGGCTCTTAGCAGGGAACACTGCAGAGTTTCCTTGCCAATTGTCACTTCAGCCAGGTTCCTCTGTCAGCATCCTTGATGGCTTCCTAATGCCAGATAATCCTTCCTGTCTGCATGTGCTGGGTGGGGCCCTTTGCCAGACACTTCCACTCCTTGAGATCATTCACTTCAGGTCACCCACACAGCAGTCCTGGGAAGTGGCCCTCAGGATCTTCACAGAGACACACAGGGGCACACAGGTCAAGAGGCTGTCTGACGGTACATGGCAGAGTTCCTCCGACGTGCACAGCTAGGGCTCCTCAGACCACAGCATGGCTGCAGACAGCACTCTAATGGCTGCTTGTTAACTAGGAACACAGGTGCAGGAGCAGCTGGGCCCAGGCTGCCCCCTGCAGCGACACTGCATAGCAGGCTGGTGTGACTGTGGGTGACACAGGCTCTGCGTCTGTCTCCGTCTCTCTGTCTGTCTGTCTCTCTCCATCGCTCTCTGTGTCTGTCTCTGTCTGTCTGTCTATCTCCATCTCTCTGTCTGTCTGCCTGTCTCTCTCCATTCTTTAAGTACCAGCCCCTGGAATGCAACACAAACACGGTTCTGTTCTGCGGAGCCTCCATTCTTACCGATGAATCATCTTTCCTTTTCTATACCCCACCACCATTTCCTCTACCACCACTACCATCACCAAAAACACCACAAGCACCACCACCACCATCATCACCACCATCACCATTGCCATCACCACATCTTCTTTGTCTTCTTATCTACCATACTCTGTTTATCTCTGGCAAAGATGGCAGGATCCAGCCAGGCCGTGCTCTCCCTGGGATACGCTTGAGATCCCAGGTGATTTTGGTGATTCAAAACCCAGATCCGAAATGTCACTATCAAGAAAATTAATAAAATCAAAGAGTTCTGTCTCAAGTAATGCTTTATGTGCATAAAAGTGGTGGTTGGCGGCGTCAGAACAGAATCAGGTCATTCACATCTCTGCTGCTTCATCTGAAGTAACCCTTGACACATACCCCGAGATCCCTGCTAGGCAACAGGCGTGCTGAGGTCAGTGAGACTTGGACAGTCTCCCTTGGTGCTCAGCTAACATCCTGCAGCCCAGCGGCTATTGCACAGAGCTGGGTTGGCGGGTGGAAGGCACCCTGGGATGAAGGACATCCAAAAAAGCAAGCGCCGTGGGCTGGAAGAGTAGCACAAACGAACCCTTAGGCAAGAGACCATGCAGGCATCTGGCACTGAGAGCTCACCTGGAGGGAGGGATTACGTGGGAAGAGCAGCCTCGTGAGCTGTGCGAGCGCCTCGCCTTCCTCTCACCGCCCAACACACCAGAAGCATATTTCCCGAGAACACAATTACCCAAATGGCTAGTGACAGTTCATGGCCCCACATTCCTTCCTTCTTACAGCTCTTTGATGTTCAGTGTGAGCTTCCCACTCCACAGAGAAAAGACAGTAGGGTCTATGCAGCAGGTAGCAAATGCTTTTCACCTTAACTCACACTCTATTGGCTGGCGGTCGCATCCAACTGCTGGAGAGTCTGGGAAAATGGATGACTGGTTCCAGGAAGAAAAGGAAACGGCTGTTAGGGTTAGCTGGCAGGCTCCATCGGGGCAGGCTCTTAGGGGGTAACTTTCCATTCTGACACATTAGACATAGAAATTGAAAAGGTAGCATGAAGATCCCCCCTGCCTTTTCCTCAGATGTAACTATTGTTCACATCTTGCGCCTCTCTCTTGCATATGTGTATATGTGTGTATGCGTGTATCCCTGAACCATTTTAAAGTTCAAAGCACTGTGTCCTTTATCCCTAAATATTTTGCTGTGCCCTTTCCTACACAGCAGGATCCTGGCTCCCTGTGCCTCGCGTTCCTTACCTGTCACACGGCAGACAGCAGTGACCCCTTCAGAACCATCTGCTGGTGGCTCTGAGTGAGAGCCGAGGCCCTGGGTAGCAGTTGGGCTTGTGCCCATGGGACCATTGTGCCCCTTTCAGGTATCTGTGATGGAGATGCAGCCAATGACCTCACTCTGAAGGATGGGTCTGTGCTGAGTGAGGCAGAGGACCCTGCCCCCTTTCTCGACAGCTGGCAGGTGCCCAGCTCCTTGACCTCAGAGGGTCAGACCCGCTTCCGCCCAGACAGTTGCGCCACCGCAGACTGTTCGCCCTGCCTTCGCATGGTGTCCAACCGCACCTTCAGTGCCTGCCACAGCTTTGTAGGTGCCCTGGAGTGCAGTAGGGGAGCCCTCCTGGGCTGGGGAGGGTGGCAACCACCTGCAGAGACGCCGTGGTCTCCCGGGCAGGGTTAGGCAGAGCTGGGCATGAGGGCACCAGGATGGGCAGCACTGCCAATGCATTTGTCCAGGTCTCCCCAGAGTCGTTCTGTGAGCTGTGGATCCGGGATACCAAGTACGTGCAGCAGCCCTGTGTGGCGCTCACCGTGTACGTGGCTATGTGTCACAAGTTCCACGTGTGCATTGAGTGGCGGGGCTCCGACTACTGCCGTAAGTGGGGGCAGGGGCTTCTCAGAGCCATCCGAGGCCAATGCTTTCCCAAGCTTAGTCAGTTCTTCACTCACTGATCATACTAGTGAGCTTATAAATGTTTTACATTTGTATTTAAATTTGATGATACACACAACATTTGATATTAGCTAATGAGCAAATTCCTTTGCTATATTTATATTAATGAAAAATAAGCAATAATTATACTTTAATTTATTGTTTTTAACTGGAATCATTTCTCTCTGCAATGGGCACAGTAATGATTGCTTCCTCCTGAAGTGCCTTGAATCCATAGGAGGCAATGGGTGCCCATTTCTTCACACCTCCATGATTACTGGCTGGTATTTCCCTTTGCCTAACCTTTCTCATCTTTGGCTCTCTCTCCCTCCTTGAAGACAGAAATGGGACCTGCCTCTTCTTCACCTCTATCCTTAGAGTTGGGTCAGATAGGGGTAGAGCATTTTGATTTCCAGAAAGAACGGGGACTGCCCCAGAGAAGGCCACATCTATACATGACAGACGAAAAGGAAAAGGCTCAAAGCACCCAGAGAAGTATTCTTCAGACTGTGAATCCTGACACACAGGGTATGAAGCCAATTTGAGGAGGGCAACATCAGTATTTTTTTTAATGCAACAAAATACAAACTATAGTAAGTATCGTATATAGTGAGGGTTTTTTTTTTCCATTTAGTAGCAAGTTTCAGTCCAGCTGGTCACATAGAGAACTGAGCCCCAGTGGGGGTTTACTTGGTATGGGATGGAATCCCAGCAATGGGATTTCCAAAATGCCCAAAGGGCTGCCCCACAGGCTTGTGTGTGCTGGGCTATAACCCCAAATCCAGTCTATAGTCAAGATTGCTGGAAAACGCGGATCTCTAGCTAGGGATTGGCAATGTTTTTCAAAGGACCGTACAGCGAACACTGAATTTATGACCTGTGTGGGCTCCGGCTCAAGGATTCTGTTCTACCCTTGCAGTGCAGAGACAGCCAAAGACCATATAGGAATGAACAGGTTGTGGTGGCTGAAACCTGTAATCCTAGTACCTGGAAGGCTGAGCCTGGAAGATGAGTTTTGCCTCAAGTAATGAGACCTTGACTCAACAATAACAGCAACATAAAACCTAAGTGACACCAACATTTCCATAAATGAATGGGCATATCTGTGTTCTAATAAAACTTTATTTAAAAAGCAGACAATAAGCAGCATTTGGGCTAGGGAGCAGCCCTTTGATGAGTCCTGATCTGGAGGAAGGAGGTCCAGTGCCTCTCCCCAGGCTCAGGCACTCAGCTGGGCGAGGTGGTTGCTCTGCTCTTTCTCACTCCTCCCTGCTCCTGCTGCCCTCAGTAGGTTCCCTGCCGGGGAACTAGACAGGGCCTGATGTCCGCTACACCCCACAGCCTTCCTGTGCTCCAGTGACTCGACCTACCAGGCCTGTGTGGCAGCTTGTGAACCCCCCGAAACATGCCAGGATGGGATCCTGGGCCCACTGGACCCAGAGCAGTGCCAAGTGCTGGGAGAGGGCTGTGTGTGCTCGGAGGGCACCATTCTGCACCGGCGCCATGCTGCACTGTGCATCCCCGAGGACAAGTGTGGTAGGTGTCTGTCCTCCCAGGTGGGTCCCCCACGCCTAGGCTCACACGAGGGCCTCATTGGCTTCCTGCAGACCGTGGCAGAGGCCACTCTGCACTTTGAGGTCTGCCTTGGGATGGTTCATGTTTGAGAAGGGCCCTCGCCTGAGCCCCTGTGCCCGACACCCCCCACCGCAGCCTGCACTGACAGCACGGGGGTGCCGCGCGCCCTGGGGGAAGCCTGGAACAGCTCCCTCAGCGGCTGCCAGCAGCAGCAGTGTCAGGCCCCAGACACCATCGTACCCGTGGACCTGGACTGCCCTGCGCCCCGACCCGAGAGCTGCCCACGCTTTGGAGAAGTGCTCCTGTTACAGCCCACCGCCGAGGACCCCTGCTGCCTGGGGAGTGTTTGCGGTGAGCCCTGGCCTTCAGCTGTAAGTGAGCATCAGGCTCCAGCTGTGCCTGCTGTGTGCGCATGACAGCTGGGCTCAGGCTGGAAAGTCAGAGCAGCTTTTGGGGTGCTCACTGGGAGAAGTAGGGAGCCAGGCTTTGTGGGGCAGGAGGAGAGGCCAGAGTTGGCGTGGAGTGGGCAGAGGCCTGGGGCCGGCATCCTCGTCAGCTCTTTCTGTGTAGACTCCATCAATCACTGTCACAGCCACACTTGCCTGGTTCTGCTGTAACGGGGGCTGCTTGCCCGCGAGAGGACATGACATAGTACACAGCACACGGCACACATTTACACAGCACACAGCACACAGTACAGCACACAACACAGAGCACACATATACACAGCACACAGTACACAACACACAGTACAGCACACAGTACACAGCACACGGCCCAGAGCACACATTTACACAGCACACAGTACAGCACATAGCACAGAGCACACATATACACAGCACATAGTACACAGCACACAGTACACAGGACACGGCACAGAGCACACATTTACACAGCACACAGTACACGGTATACAGCACACCAGGATGAGTGTCTGCTGCTCTTCAGACTCGGCCTTGTGGGATCCTCACAGACAGCCGTTTGGGAATGGGGCAAGGGCAGGGAGCCTGAGGAGCCCATGTGTCCAGGCATCCAGGGGAACTGGTGAGCACCGAGGACACTGGCCTCCAGGTGACAGGCTGTGTGTCCTGCTGCCTAGTGTGTAACCAGACGCTATGCGAGGGTCTTGCTCCCACCTGCCGCCCAGGCCACAGTCTCGTCACCCACTTCCAGGAGGACTCCTGTTGTCCCAGCTACAGCTGCGGTAAGAGGTTGAGGCGGGACAGTAGTAGCCTGTGTTCTGAGCTCCCGGTGGAGACCGAACAGGGCCAGGGAGGAGCCCCAACATGGCCAGGCAGGGCCTGCTGTCAGATCCGACCTTCTGTTCTTTCCTCAGAGTGTGACCCTGGTCTGTGCGAACCTGAGCAGGTCCCCAGCTGTCGCCAGGACCAGGTCTTGATTGAGGGCCGCCTGGGGGACTCCTGCTGTGCCTCCTACTTCTGTGGTGGGTGCCGCGGGCGCCCGCGTCAGCCTCTTTCTCATTTCTGATGCTGTGGGTGACGGAGAGGGTGGGGGGGTCTGTGTGAGAGGGGGAGAGGGAGGAGGATGAAGTCGCTATCCAGAAAGCAATGTGGGGAAAAAAAGAAACAGGTCCTGTGCTCCCCCTAGGCTTCTGGGCACACGCAGACAAGTGTGTTCTCAGGGCCATGCTGTGGGTAGACGCAGGAACAATGTGTAGGTTCTGATGCCAGGATACTGGAGACCCCAAATGCTGCTCTGAGGGGAGCTTAATGACAGTGGCGGAGGCATCCGGGACTACAGTAAGGGGCACAGTAGTCTTAGCTTTTAGGACGCCCCCAGGACCACAAGCCAGACTAGCTGGGAAAGCGCTTCTGGATCACTGGTTCTTACAAGAAGGGGCTCTAAGGGCCCCCACACTATGAGGGGAGCGTACATGACAGTGCCGACCTATCCCCACAGGCTGTGGCGAGTGTCCAGATGCCATTCCTGAGTGTCAGGAAGGAGAAGCGCTCACTGTGCACAGGAATACCACGGAACTCTGCTGCCCTCTGTATCAGTGTGGTGCGTCCCCATCCTGGGGCTCAGTGAGGGCCGTGTGTGAGGAGACACTGGCCCTGTGGGAGACTCTGGCCCTGGGGACGTCTGGGCATACGGCAGGGGCATAAAGAAGAGCTGGGGGGGGGTTACAGTCCGGCATCCTGAGGGGTCTGACACTAATCCGTCTCCTGTCTCCCCCACCTGCCCCATGCATCCCAGTATGTGAGAGCTTCCGCTGCCCGCAGGTACAGTGCGGCACGGGCACTTCCCTGGTGGAGGTGTGGAGCCCAGACCGCTGCTGCCCCTACAAGTCCTGTGGTGAGTATCGGTCAGGTATGACGGGGTTGGGGAGAGCCCCCCCCATCTTTGCTGAGGTCAGCCTCTCCTGGCCGAGGGCTGGGCACCCCTCCTCCCACCTCACTCTAAGCATGAAACGGCCTGACAGCCTCCTCCCCAGCACCACAGCTAGGTTTTGATTCAAAGTACCATCTTGCCATCGCCAGATGGTATGTGTACTTGGGTTTTCCTGGAAGGTCAGCAGAAGTGCCAATGACCAATACTGAACAGCGGTGAGCTTCACACAAAACTTGGAAAGTTATTTTTAAAAAGCTCAGAGAGCGCCTTGCTTCTGGCTTTTGGATGCCTTTTTCAGACTTCACTCGAATTTGTACTATATGAGAGCAGAATCAAACTCAACTTGATGCCCAGATTTGTCTTCCAAGCACAGAACAAGCCAGCCCCTCTCCCGGGGGGCGGGGGACACTTAGATTCCCTTGTCCTGTGAGCTGGTGACCCAGAAGGGACTCTCCCACCTGCTCTGGCCTGTGGCCCTTGGTGTGCCCCCTTACTTCAGTCCCAGCTGCCCCCAGGCCACTCTGCACAGCTGGCCCTGCCCAGTCTGGAACATACCTGTGGGAAATGCAAGTGGAGGGAAGCTGCATCTTTGCAGCATTTATTCCTGGAGAGGCCCTGTACGTCAGAGGAGACGAAAGGAGATGTACAAGCAGTCTGCCCGCCTGCTTCACTTCCCTCCGTTCCCAGTTAGGACATTCAGGACTATCCCCCCCCACCCCCCAAGCAGGAGAACTCCTGTGTCCCTCTGCTCTGCTCCCTCGGGTGGGCTAGGCCTGGAGCTGTGCCACGGGAGAGGAAGTGTCTGAACCTCTCTGCTGAGGTAGGTTCCGGCCTCTTCTGTTTTTCAGAGTGCGACTGTGACACGATTCCTGTGCCCAGATGCCACCTGGTATGGAGACCCTCCCCTCCCCATGTTACTGATCTGTTCCTCTTGTTTTCCTCTTTCTGGAAATGATTTTTTTAACCTAGTGCAGACAGCTCTGGATTACAAGTCAGCACACATGTCCAAGCTCTGCCCCTCGCTCTGGGCACCATGTCCTTTCTTTGGAGAGTCAGTTCAGCTGTGCTGATTGATACGTACGCTGACCCTTCAGGTTATGGTGGCCACAGTGGAGGTGGCAGGGAGGATGGTCACGATGGTGGAGGTGAATGTGGTAACAGTGGTGGAGCTGGAAGTAGGGAGGATGGCAGGAGTGGCCAAGGTGACGGAGGAAGTGATGATGGCGATGAAGGCGGTGCTGATGGTGGCGCTGGGGGAGGATGGCCAGGACGGCGGAGATGACGAAGGGGTTATGACGGTGATGTAAGTGGCGACAGAGTGGGTGATGGTGGTGGAGCTGCTGAGACCTCATCACAGGCTTGAACTGCCCCGGGTCTTTTTAGTGAGTTATCTTATTAATTATTATGACACGTCCACGAGACTGATTTTGTAATGGCCTCAATTATGTAAACAAGGAAGCTGAAACTGAGGTCTTGAATCCTGGTACGTCACCGAGCCAGGATCAGAATCTCGCGACCCTTACCCTTCAGGCTGCATGGCTCTTAGAGGTGTGTGTGAGGTGACCCGGGCTGTTTCTGGATTATGTACACCTGCCTTGTTCCAGTGTACGTTTTCTCTCCCCTGCTCCTCTCCCCGTCCATTTCTCTTCCCTAAAACCAGTAAAGAAAGTAGGACATGGATAAGGTGTGAGCCAAATGGCTCTCTGTGGATCAGTTTCACGTGGTTCCTTGCTGAAGGCAGGAGGCTGGACAGTGGGGAGAGCGACTGAGCTCCTGGGTGCCAAGGGACCCCAGGATTGCCCCTTTCTTCCTGCCCACTACACGAAGTCTGTTTCTGAGGGTGGGGTTGGCCTGCCCGCTCTGGACACTAACCTCCTCTGTCACCCACAGTGGGAAAAGTCCCAGCTGGACGAGGTGTTCATGCACAGCGCAGAGAACATATGTGGCTGTGCCAAGTACGAGTGTGGTGAGTGAAAAGGGGCAGATGTGGGAGAGCCAGGGTGGTGAGCCTGAGGTGGGCCAGCCAGGCGGTGTGGCTGTGCCGCGGTAGCCTCAGGGGGCCCAGCCGGGAGGGGCCAGGCTGGGCGGCTGGGCTCTCCAGGACGTCCCTCCCCTCTCCCTCATCCAGTGAAAGCCCCCGTGTGCCTGAGCCGTGAGCTGGGGGTTATGCAGCCGGGCCAGACTGTGGTAGAGCTCTCAGCCGATGGTGTGTGCCACACATCTCGATGCACTGACGTGTTGGACCCTCTCACCAGCTTCTACCAGATCAACGTCACCTCTGTCCTCTGTGACATGCACTGCGAGGCGGTAGGGGGCGGGGTTGGGGAGAGCTGGGCTGACAGGGCCTCAGCAGGCCGCTGCCTGCTCCAGAAGTCGAGGTTAGAGAGCAGGCAGCAGCGGTGTCTGGAGAAGAGCCCAGCTCGGAGCAGGGGCAGCAAGAGCAAAGGGGCCAAGCGAAAGCCTGGGAGGTAGACGCCTGGCTTCTACCAAGGTCTGCATAAATACTGCTTGAATAAAAGGATTAGAATTAGGCCCATCTTCCAGCTGAGAAAAGTGAGACTTGGGGAGGCTGACTTGTTTATCAAAAGCACAGCAGGGACTGGGATTCGAGCTTATCTCTGTCTGCACCCTGCACTGCCACCAGGGGTGTCTGCAGCCTGCCTCTGCGAGGGCGGGGCTCCGAGTTCCCTGGGGCTGGGTCTAGGTGCTGGTGGTCATAGGGCTTCTGGCAAAGCCAGGCAAGACCTGCCTGCATGGTCACAAGTGGAGGGAGGCCGAGGGTTGCCTTTGCAAGCAGATATAGATGCTCTCCTGAAGCCACGGGCTCCAGCAGCAACGAGCAGATATCAGACACGTGGAGCTGGGTGTGGGCACGAGGCTGACAGCGCCTTCTCCACCTTCAGAACCAGGAGTATGACCACCCACGGGACCTGGCAGCCTGCTGCGGCTCCTGCAGGAATGTGTCCTGCCTCTTTACCTTCCCCAATGGCACCACTTCCCTGTTCTTGGTAAACAGCCCCTAAGCCCACCTGGGACAGGTCCACTGAGACCCTAAGAGCAGGGTTCTCCTTGGGTCCCGGACTAGGACTTGGTTGTGGCGTACTAGCAGAGCTGGTCTGGGGTTGTGCATGCCTTCAGGCTGTGCTGTCCATCTGGCCGGAAGTCCTCACTGCTCGCCCGTGTGTTCTCCAGCCTGGGGCATCCTGGATTGCAGACTGTGCCCGCCATCACTGCGGCAGCACACCCCTGGGTGCCGTACTTGTCCGCTCGCCCATCAGCTGCCCTCCGCTCAATGAGACCGAGTGTGCCAAGGTCAGTGTCCTCCCCTGCAGCTGGCTTCAAGCCAAGGCTTCAAGCCTGTTTTATGGGTGGGAGAAATCCAGGTCAGAATCCTGCACATTTTTCTCGATCACACCCCATGTCTACAAACACATGTGCACAAAGCAAGGCAGGCAATCACACTGTCATGTGTTCCAGGATCCATCTCGTCTCTGACCACTCATACGCCACAGGGGCCTCAGTGCACTCAGCCAATGCACAGACCACAGAGCGAGCACACCTGCAGATAGGCACACTCTTGCACATATGTGAACCAGGCTTCACATACATGTGTATGATCAGATGACTAGTGTGAAAGGCTGCCAGTGGACACAACTCAAAGAGAATCCCTGGAGGACTAAGGGTTGAACTGATAAGGCTCCAAAGGTCAATAACGGGCATTTGGAGATCTCTGCCTCTTTAGATAATAGGCACACATGGCTATGTGGGCCAGTGCTTGCTTGGCATGCAGGAGGCCCCGGGTTCAGTCTCCCCTACAGAGCTCTCACTTTGGGGCACCACGGGAGGAAGACATTAGGTTCTTTATGAATTATTTATCTCATTGGTTTTTGAGGCAGGATTTTGTTTTGTCTTCCTGGCTGGCCTGGAACTCACTGTACAGACCAGGCTGGCCTGGAACTCGCTGTGTAGACCAGGCTGGCCTGGAACTCACTGTGTAGACCAGGCTGGTCTGGAACTCACTGTGTAGACCAGGCTGGCCTGGAACTCGCTGTGTAGGCCAGGCTGGCCTGGAACTCAATGTACAGACCAGGCTGGCCTGGAACTCACTGTGTAGACCAGGCTGGCCTGGAACTCGCTGTGTAGGCCAGGCTGGCCTGGAACTCAATGTACAGACCAGGCTGGCCTGGAACTCGATGTACAGACCAGGCTGGCCTGGAACTTGGAGCTACCCTCCTGGAATTACTGACATGCCACGCCCAGCTCCCAAAGACAGTTTTTGCCTGGCACTGGGACCGTGGCTTCTAGCCTGGAACATGGATTCCCACCCACTCCTTTGCTCCCTCTAGGTTGGCGGCTCTGTGGTACCATCCTTGGAAGGATGCTGCAGGACCTGTGAGTGAGCATGGTGAAGACCCGGGGTGCTGTGTGCAGAGGGGAGGGGGTGCACACAGGTGGCCAAGGGGCCTGGCATCCATGACGGTAGCTCTCAGGGTCAGTAGACGGAGGGTGACCCACCAGCTGAAGGTCATAGCACTGGGACAGACAATCAGGCAGTCAGAGGGCAAATGTTCATGAGTTCTGTCTCAGTACGAGGTCTCTGCTTCAGCCACTCCAGGCCGAAGTCCTGACTCGCCAGTTTCATCCTGCTTCCTTCTGTCCCTGATGAAGACCCTAGCCCACTTGTCCCTTTCATTGATTCTCCTCTGTAGCCAGGAGTCCTGGTCTAGAAGCTGCCTCTTTAGGGAGACTTAGGCTTGCAGACCTGTCTCTCTCTCTCTTACACTTGGCTTCTGAGACCCTTAATACCCCGCAACCAGCATCTTAACTACATGTACTTGAATGGACCAACTGGCCTCATGATCTTTGCTCACATATCTACCCTTCTAGGATGCTCACAGCTGTGTCTAAAGGGTGATAGGCTACCAGCCCCCTTATGCCCACATCAGTTACTGCAGGGAAGCTCCGCTCCAGGTCTTAATTGGCTGATCATGACCTCATGTTCCCTGAATGTCCTGTGTTCCCCTGTTTGGCCTGAGACCTGTGCCCCTCTCCTCAGTTTCCCAGGAGGCTTACTTCCCATGGTCCCTATTAGACCTGCACTCCTCTACGGTTAGTGTCCACTGCTCCTCGGTCACTTGGAGCATACACGACAGGAAGCACGGAAGCTCACGGCCATTCTCAAGTGTCCCTTCTAGGCGGCCCTACGCTCTGACGGTGATGGAGAGGGCGAGTCCCTACTTCTGGTGAAGGTTACTTAGCCCACACGCGTACTGGGTACTGAACCACAGCTCTTGGGTTTCAGCACCTCCCACTTATTGGCACCCTAGAGTATGGTGGTCCTGGGCTACCATTCCTTCCCCTACTGGACACTCAGCCTTTCTCATCCCAGGGTCCACAGGGCTGTGGTCAGGGCAGCTCTCAATTCTCCTGCCGCTCTGTGTTGAGTCTCAGAAGTTAAGAGAAAGGATTCTACCCAGTTGGTTTCTGATGGGCTCGGTGGGCTTGCAGGCAAATCCATGCCTCTAGCAGATATCTAATAGAAGCCACTGTGTGCTAGCCATTAGCCTGAGAGCTGTGGGCATGGGGTAAAGAAAGCCTTTGTGGCTGTCACTTTGAGGGGCGTGGCTGAGCAGGCACAGCGGCTTAGAGGCTGAGGCCTTGAGCTCTGCAGAGTCAGTCAGAGAGTCTCATCATGCCAGAGCTGCATCCCAACACCACTCCATACACAGGCCCCAGCACTTACCTGTCATTGCTGCTGGAGACCTGTGTCCATTTCACACCCTCTCTGAGCTCTTGAGGTGTGAAAGAACATTTGGGTTGAGAACAAAACTCACACTGCAGTGAGGAAGGCTCCCAAGCTTACAAGCTCAGGCCTCCATAGTGCTATTGCAGACACGTCTCTGTCCAGACAAATTGCTCTGGGACAGAATGAGCCAGGGAGGGCTGAGGAGGGAAACTGCCATTTCCAGAAGAGGGATCTAGAAAAGTCTCAGTAGTGGGTATGGGGGATTCTGAAGAGGGGAGGCAGAAGAGGGTTTTGTGAGTGGTTGTCTGTCTGGGAGAGATGCTCCAGGCAGAAAAGCCTCTGTGCTACCAGGTTCCACCCCTGGCCCCTGCTTGAGAGTTATGGAAACCCCACGTGTGTGTGTGTGCATGTGCATGTAATGGTGAGCGGCATCCACAGGGGACCAGAATAGGCCCCGCTGGCCATCCTGGCTCCCTCTCTGGGTCCCTCCACATGCATGTGGGAGCGTGCCATTGCTCAGGGCTTCTGGAACTCAACTCTGCATGGCTTGCATTTTGAAGCATCCTGTTTGGGCTTGAGGTTTCCATTCATGGCAGAATCTCGTTGCAAGATGTCCTCTCAGAGTAGAAACACTGACGTTCAGAGAGGGTGTGAGCGTGTTCCCAGGGTCTCCAACAGGGATGACAGGGATGCTGAGGCTTGGGCATGGAGATAGCTGGCCCTTGTCTCAGCTCTTCTTATGCTGTAGGGCTCTGAAGCTCTGTACAAGTATCCCACACGTCTTTCTCTGTCTCGCTTGCTCATGCTGTTGCCTTCCTTGGTGCCACTTCCTTGGAACACAATGGGTTAAAAAAGGGCTTCCCCTTGCTGGAGAGGGACATGAATGTGTGGGCACTTGGAAGAGGAACACTCTCACATGACCTTAACTACCCCAGGATGGCCATCCTGAGTCTGGCCTGGGGCACAACTGTCTTGCCCACCCTGCCCCTATCAGGTAAGGAGGACGGCCGCTCCTGCAAGAAGGTCACCATCCGCATGACCATCCGCAAGAATGACTGCAGGAGCCACACCCCTGTGCGTGGAGAGATGGGCCTTGCAGGGGGCGGAGGGGCGGGAGGCAGCCATTCCCCAGGCTCCTGGCTGACGTGCTCGTCCCCAGGTGAACCTGGTGTCGTGTGACGGGAGGTGCCCTTCTGCCAGCATCTACAACCACAACGTCAACACCTATGCCCGCTTCTGCAAGTGCTGCCGTGAGGTGGGGCTGCAGCGTCGCTCTGTGCAGCTCTTCTGTACCACCAATGCCACCTGGGTGCCCTACACAGTACAGGAGCCCACGGACTGTGCCTGCCAGTGGTCCTGAGGCCTGGGTGCCAGGGCCGGCCGGGTCACCCCTACTACCCTCCTGTTCTCCTTCTGCTGGCCTAGTTGACAAAAGGGAGAGAGGTTAAATGTGGGAGAGCTTGTCTGTGCTGTGCTGTGTGCACATGCGTGTGTTTGTGCGTGTGCGTGTAATGGTGAGTGGCATCCACAGGGGACCAGAATAGGCTCCGCTGGCCATCCTCTCTGGGTCCCTCCACAAGCATGTGGGAAGGTGCCATTGCTCAGGGCTTTCGGAACCCAGATCGACATGGCTTGAGGTCAGGCGGGAAGCTGAAGGCCTGGTACCTCTGAGACTCTAGCCAGGGTTTCTTGGTAGAGGGGCTGAAACTTTCCAGAGAGAATGCAACCAAAGCAGAACCCTGTGTTGGCTGAGGGTTAAGATTTGGTGTGCTGCTTCTATCGTGGCTCTCCTAACAATGAAAGAAACACAATAAAAGGAAAAGGGGTTTAACCAACACTCAGGCCTGTGTTCAGAGGCCCAGGACACTCCCCAGCAAAGAGGGTGAGCTTGGGGGCTAGAGCTGTCCATAGAGATCTGTGAGGCTGAGCAGTTAGCACTGGGCTCCTCTAGCTTTAGAGACTGAGGAGTTAGCGCTGGGCTCCTCTAGCTTCCGGTACGGAGAAGAGCAGGTCCAGGTTTGTGCCTCCAGTCACACACTCACTCTCAAGCCAGGTTTGCAGGTGTGAGGAGGATGAGCTTCTCAGCAAGGGCCCAGGTACCCATCCGGATGTTGGTGGACAGCCCACCCCTCTAAGCAGCCCTGTGTGTAGGTGGTGCTTCTAGCCTGAAGGTCCGTGCCTTCTTCTCCAGCTGTATGACAAGTGTGTCTGTGGCTCAGCTAAGTTCGGTCTCAGTGCTACCTGGGACTGTGTTGAGTAAGAACATCTGTAGGTGAACATGCAGCCATGTGAGCATGCAGCCCCAACAGCCCTGAGTGTCTGTCAGAACCTTTTCTCCAAACCAGTGTCCTCCCTAGAGCTCCCGTCCACATGCTACTCTGCAGACCTCCTCCTTCCTGCACTGCTTTGTGCTACTGGGTCTCAAAGGTCATGACCCACTGCTGATGCCCCAGCATTGCCCCAGTGGGGTAAAGGCACTGTGTCAGCATGGCCCCCACATCTGCTTTGCCTCTGTAACTCTTCTCTTTGTTCATGTATCAATAAACTGCAAGAACTCTTCTAAGCATCTCCATGGATTCCATCCCTGCCTTGAACTCAGGACAGCATCAGCTGTGGGGAGAAGATTCGTGGGAGGGCCCTGGGGGTCTGCAGTTTGCCTGGTTTTTTCCTACATCACCTGAACTCCCACCCGGGCCACCCTACTGCCTATCCCCCACCTTCCAGCCCACACTTCCAGTACTGCTGTCAGGTCACTCCTGGGAAGACCAGCTACTTCATGCTAAAACACTTCTAGGGAAGACGAACAGACTGCCAACCCTGCCCTGCACTGTGGGGTGAGGGCTCCCCAGCTGCGTCCCCACACTGTGGAACAGGCAGGAAGGAGTAGAGGACAGAGGACCACAGCTGGTGGTATCCAATTGCCCTCAAAACCCAAGACCAGCAGCGCTGACATGGGCATGCACAAAAGTCCGAACGCTGGTTGAAAGTCAAGTCTTTTGTATGTCACGGTGCTCTCAGGCAGCTGGTGCAGCTTGGTTGTGGCCCCCTAAAGAGGTGCTCGGCAAATCCCTGGAGCCTGTGGAGAGGCCATCATTGTACGGGGCAGAGGGTCTTTTCAGGTGTGGTTGGCTTAGGGATTTTAAGATGAGACAATCAATCTGGATTACTCAGATGGGTCCTTAGACAGGGGGCACACACAATGACAAGGAAAATGCTCTGTGAAGTGGGAGGAAGTGGTGATGGCCAGGAGCCCCACGTAGCCTCCAGAAGGTGGAATACAAGAAGTAGCTTCTGGGCCGGTGTCTTGGTTACCTCTCCGTTGCTGTGACAAAGTGCCGTGGCCACTTAGAAGAGACAGGGTTTAATTTGGCGTATGGATTCAGAGAGTTAGAGTCCATGATGGCAGAGTGAAGGAATAGTCAAGGGCACACATCTCTTCTCATGACTGTGAAACAGACAGAGCTGGGAATTACAAGAGCCTTTTGAAGCCTCAAAGCCCTGGGACACATCTTCTCCAACAAGGCCACAACTTCTAGTCCTTCCCAAACAGTTCCATCAACTGGAGATTAAGTGTTCAAATGGATGAGCCCAGAGAGGCCATTCTCAGTCAAAGCACCACGCTGAGGAGATGGCTCAGCCAGTAAAGTGCTCGCCATGCGAACATGAGGAGTTCAGCCCCTGAGCCCACGTTAGGAAGCCAGGCATGGGGCTAAGAAGACCCACGTTAGGAAGCCAGGCATGGGGCTAAGGGGTCTCTGCAGTTAAAAACTCATCCTGCTCTTGAGGAAGAGTTGGCTTCAGCTTGTGCATGAGGTACACATACATGCAGAGCACTAATAATATTTTTTTAAGCTGAGTAATGATGGGCTGTTTGTAATCACAGCACCAGGAAGGCGGACACAGGAAGGTCCTTGGGGATCATTGGATGGCCAGCCTAATCAGTGAGCTCTAGGCCAATGAGAGCCTCTCTAAAAATGTAGTCCTATGTTCTGATGGAGGTTAGTTCTCGCCTCTCTTTCACACACACACATGCAGGCAGACTGCACACACATACACACATGCACATATACATACACACATACACATGTACACACATATACATGTACATACACACATATACGTACGTACACACATGTGTATCACACACACACAAAGCAGTCTCTTCTTAGAGCCTCCAGGAAGAACACAGGTCTTCTGGGCTTGCCAGGCTCAGATCAAGGACAAAAAGGCCGGAAGCCTGGAACTGTGAAAGCATGTGTTCACATGGCTTTAAGCTCCTTACATTTATGAGTTTTGTCATAGCAGCTGCAGTAGGAAACTTATACGATATCTAAAGAAAGAACCCGACAGAGAAAGCCAAGCCGGGTGCATGCTGCAGCACGGTGCCGTCTGAAAATAGCTATCAACTGTAGCTATCACTGGGAAACAATGAAATAAGCAGATACAACCACACTGGAGACTCCTGCACACCCCTCTACTAAACTGACGTCTTCGGCTCTCCAGGATATGTTACATGAAAATGGAAAATTAGGGGTAGGTTTCCATAGTGCCTACCTCCTTCACTGCCCTGTGTGGGACACACATTCCCGTTGGTTCTAGTCTAATCCTTTGAAGGGTTTTCACAGCTGAGCATGGCCCTTCCTGGCTGTTCTAGCCAAATAGCTCAATGACAGCTTTGGTCCTGAAACAGCCCTTTCATTCCAAGGACCCCAGTGGTCATCGCTACACACAGAACCCGCACTGATCAGATTAGACCCAGGGCTCTGAGGACATTTGCAGCATCCCTGATTCTTCCTCACTCTGCATAGGACAAATCTAGAAGCTGCGTGTCCCCCTGGTAGAGAAACAAGGCTACCACCAACCCAGTCACTCGGAGGGCTGGTGACCATGCAGGGTTGCTGCCCAGCCTGCAAACCCCTGTGACACATTTGCAAACACGAGGGGCTCTGAGCTGCAGAACCATCCCATTCTCCTTGGTGCAGGCTCAAGTTCCCTGCTCTGATTTTCAGGGCTTAATCTTCTTCCTGTGGAAATCAATGAGGACATTGTGATGGAATGATTCACGTTCAAGGTCAGGCCGCAGCAAATTGGTAGCGACATGCTGATTTTAGTACCCTCACTGAGAGGAGCCAATCCTGTGCGCAGATCACTTAACCCTTTCCTCACCGTGCCTGTCACTCCTGACAGCTCCAAGTCTTGGTCCCTCAGACTTTTACACCCCCTATGTTGCCTGTCCTTTACATTTTCCCAAGGTCTTGAGGTTTTGGTGGTCTGTGTTGAAGACAGATGTTAAATTTGAATGGTTTCAAATTGAAATCAAGTGTTTAATTTTACCAGCCATTTTATTCATGAGAAGATTTACCTGAGGATATTTTGCACCCTAAGCCTCTGCCCCAAGTTCCAGGCTTTCTTTCTTTGTCCATAAAAAAGGATGAGGGAGGCATGAAACTAAACCTGTATGTGTGTGTGTGCTTGCGCGCGCGCGTGTCATGTCAAACATCTTTTCTGTGGTTCAAACAAAATGAAAAGTTATTTTCTCCCTTGTATATAAAAGAAGCTTTCAAAATAGGGACATGAGTGGCTACAACTTTGTGTCCAGAAAAATCTAGAGACCCTGGTCTCTCTGTCTGAAAGGTCCACATGGCCCATCCAACTCTTCTATGGTAGCTATGCCCATTTCTGCCTGGCCTGTGCCTGGGGGTTCAGGGAGCACCATAGGAGTGTGAGGGGGCTGCTCTTCTCACTACAGGGGCCTGAGCGAGGCATGTGGCCACACCCGACTGCAAGGGAGGCTGAGGCATGTAGTCTGCCTGCCTGCCCAGGAAGAGGAAGGCATGTGTCTGGTGGATGGAGTTTGGGGCAAAATCAGAGTGAAGAAGATGCTACTGAGAAGTTTGAGGACAGAAAGAAGCAGGTCATGTGGTCGAGGAAGGATGCTTCTACTTTTTGAGGAAGGCAGTGGTTTGAAATGACACAGTCAAGACAGGACTTTTAGAGAACAGTCCAGAGTCACAAAGTTTATGTGCTGGTGTGAGGAGGGACTGGGATGGACCCTCTGGGATGTGCCTGTGGCTGCTCTGGCTGCTCTGGATGGGTGGACGCTGCCTTGGATCTTTATTGATTTGTATCTCAACACATAACACAGAGGGTACAGGAGAATGAGTCTGAGCACGGGGATAAGCTGAAGGTGAACAGCCTGGACAGCAAGGAGTTAAAGGAGGCTGGGGGGGGGGTGAGGGGGTCATGAGCAGAGCTGCAGAGCCAGGTGCCCCCAGCACACTGTGGCAGTATCAGCTAATCCCCTGCAGCAGGCAGGAGGCCTGCACAGCTGTCTCTTCCAAACTGGAACTGCACCTTCCCCCAGCTATCCCAGGCCCCTTGCCCAGGGATTGGGTGAAAGTGGGCAGCTCTGGGCAGTCAGCACGGGGTGGGGGGGACCTGGCCCATCCCTTAGAAAGTCCATTTTTTTCTAAAGCTAAGTTGCTTTCAAGGCTTGCTGCTCCTCCCTCATTTTTCAAGAGACCTAGACACACACAATCTCTCTCTCTCTCTCTCTCTCTCTCTCTCTCTCTCTCTTTCTCTCTCTCTCTCTCTCTCTCTCTCTCTCTCTCACACACACACACACACACACACACACACACACACACACACACACACACTCCTCCCTCTGGGCAGGGCCTACCCTGAACCAGCCCCTGTTGCTCCTCTCACACTATCCATTGCTGTTTCTGTGCCTCAATCTCACCTGGGATGACCTGTTGCTTCTTTTCCTAGGTGGTTCCTGCCCGTCCTGTGCCTTCACAACAGCTACACAAGCCCAGCCCACAGACTTTGGGCTTTGCCACCTACCACCTGACCCACCACCACAGTGCCCTCTGTTCAGGCTTATCTACCAGCCTATATCCATGCTCTTGCAGAAGAGCGGACATGCACACTTACTCCCGAAGTGATTCCTTCAGACACCCACTTCCTCATTCACATTAGACAAGAATGTCCTGCCCAGGAAGAGTGAGGTCTGTACACAACTGGGGAGCAGAGGAATCGGGGCATGAGCCTGCCATTCCAGGCCCCATGTTCAGACTTTCCTTCTTAGCCAGGAAAGAGCAAGCAGGACGCTGGGGTCCCAGTGGCCGGCAGCTGGTGCTGTAAGCCCCTGCCCCTGAAAATCTGTGAGAGCAAGAGTGTTCTGGGCCCTCTCTGGTCAGTCAGAAACTAAAGGACATGGACAGGTTTTGAGCTGCCGTCTTTCATGGTGAAGAGGAGCAACAGGTTCTGCACCCCAGGGTTGGCATGAGGGTCAAGTGAGATCATAGGTGGGAAGAGGCCAGACAACTGCAGAGGCTTCAGAGCCAGGGACCCATCCCAACTGCAGAGGCTTCAGAGCCAGGGACCCATCCCAACTGCAGAGGCTTCAGAGCCAGGGATCCCATCCCAGCTGGGCCTGGGACAAGAGAGAAGCAAGAACACAAGGCCCCAACCAAGCCCAGCTCCCCCCCACCCCGCCAGCCAGCCATGCCAACCTTCCCCAAGGTTCCTCCTGGACAGAGACTGGTTAGAGACAGGGATGACAGGGAGTAGGAAGTTTTAGAAGAGGCTGGATTGTGGGGTCATGGTGTGGCTGAAAACAGTTGTGTGATTTATCCTGCCCAAGACTTAGTTTTCTCACACCCCTGGCTGGTAGATGGCATTTAATGAGTTTAAGGAATTGCTATAATGAATGCTATAAATGACAAGCTTGTCTTTTAAAACGTGTGTGTGTGTGGTCTGTATGTGCATCCATGTATCATTCATGTGGAGATCAAAGGACGCCTTGGTGGAATAGATTCTCTCTTACCACCATGTAGGCATTGAACTTGGGTCATCAGCCTTGGCAGCAAGCAGAGTCATCTGATCCCAGAGAGAAAGAGTGACATACCCAAGGTCTCTTCTGTGAATCCCGCTCTCTGCCCAGGACACCCTCCCTGCTCTGACTACATGCTTCTGTGGTCTGGTCAGCCCAGGGGGCTTTCAGGAACCCCATTTCCTCCTCAGACAGGGGGCCAGCTCTCCAGGTAGGACCCACTCCATCTGCTTCTGCAGGAGACTTTCTCAAGTGGATTATTTCTAGCATAGGTCCTTTGTAGACCTAGCCATGGGAGCCAGTTCCTTGAGGGGCTCCCTGGAACTTGACTGAACAGGGTGATATCAACTCCCAGGATGGAGTGGAGAGAAAAGAAAGGGAAGGAAGGGTTAACGGCTCAGCTGGAGTAGGCAGCCTGCAGACAAGCCCGGCTCCAGCTCCGGGATGGAGGCCTGAACCATTTCATTCCTTTGCAGATCAGTTACACCCAGCTGTCCCCTCCCTGCTGCCAGTGCCCCCAGGATCAGGCGGGAAAGACTCCCCGGCCTGAGGCCTGCACACGGCCCATGGGGAACAGCGCCTGCAGCCCACGCCTCCAGGACAGCTGCCGAGTGTCAGGCAAGCACATAGATCAGCGGGATCCTGGCAGAGGTGCCCCTAGCCCAGTCCCCCTCAACATGTGTAGGAGGGGCTGCCTGATGAGAGGGGGGTCTGCAAGGGATTTGAGAGGTACAGGGAAGGGATTGCTCCCAAAAATATCTCCTCTGTCCATATGTCGTTGTGCTTCAAATTCTACCATTAGATGTCTTGAAACTTTGGCTCACCCCAAGGACACAGACTAAAACAATGTTCATGGTGTTGCTGGAATTCTGAGGCATTGTTGGTAAAATACATGAGAATTTCTTTTTCTTTCTTTCTTTCTTTCTTTTTTTTTTTTTACAGAGTATGTAGCTATCTCTGTCTCAGTTCTACTGAGGACGTTAACTCAAGGAATCGATCTTGAGGAAACAGTATTCAGCGTGGGGAAAGTGGCTATCATTACAGAGTTAAAAACATAAAGTTACAAATCTTTTCAAAAGCCAGGGAAAATAACCAAAAAATTTTGTGAGATTTGAAAACAATTTGTACCTGCTTTAGAAAATAGGAAACAATTCCATCAAAATCTCAGAAATGAAAAAATTCTGGAATTTTCCAGAAAATTCCAGGGTGAGCAAACAGGAGGTAGTGCGGTGTGTCAGTTGGACAGAAGGCTGCCGCCAGTTCTGACCCTGGTCATCGGCTACCTGCCAATCACTCTGAGCTTCTGTTGGCTCGACTGGATAGTTGGAATAATGGTTATAATAGTCTGGGCTTACAAAGGGGTTAGAAGAGACCATTTGTGGCAAGCATCTCTGTGGTCTACTGTCAAAAGACAGGACCAGGAAAACCAATGTCACCTCTGACACCAGTTACCTGTGTCTCCCCTCACACCTGCAACATTGCCGCGAAGAATGTTCCAGAGCACAGAATCTGACTAGGCAATACTGGTTGTTATACAAACTGTCCTTATTTATTTGAAAATAATGGATAATTCCAAAATGGTGTCTGAGTTGAGTGAAAAGGGTAGAGGAATGGTCTTCAGCAAAACACCATGTATCAAGAAATAAGAACCTGGAATGACTCATGAAGATACTGGCCACGCAATTGAAATATGAAACAATGGTTCATATCAGCTGATAAGCACACGGAAAAGAAGAGCTTTTACAAGTTAAAGGTACCCACCCACGATCTCTGTTTTCATCACAAAGAGCACCTGGTACTCGGAATCATAAACGACTGGAAAATTGTTCCAGCTATGTGAAAAATAGTTTTAAACTTTGGACAAAAGACAATGCAAAGCTTGGGCCCCCCAAAGAAGGGAAACCACACATCACACAGTTCTTACGAGACAGCTTCAATTTCTTCCCATAGCACTTTCTGGAGTGAATAGCGAGGGACATCCACACGGATCGTGGTAGTCCCACTGAGTGGAAGAGCTGAGGCCCAGAGCACCCAGAATGTTAGTAAGTGGCACCTGTAGGCAGAGTCCCAGAGGCAGGGACACTGGGCAGAAGAGAGTTCCAGAATTTGCACAGATTAAGGCAGTTGCTGAACACTATTCTGTACCCTGCAGTGTCAAAACCCACACAAAGCAATAGTGAGCCGTGTAAACTGGAATTCCTGAAACTTACATGGGGCTATGAGGCATTAATTTCGTATCTAATCCAGAGCAGACACACTTCATTGGCAATCTTAATTGATTCACAGAAAGGGTCACACCTTAGATGGAAAATGAAATTATTCCTGGAGTAGAGGGCTTAAACTGGCTCCATTCAACATGGAAATGATCATCGTGTTTATATGCTGTCTGAATGTGGCCTGCACGCCACAAGAGGGCACCAGATCTCACCGAAGATAGTTAGGAGCCACCATGCAGTTGCTGGGAATTGAACTCACGACCTTTGGTGTGGCTCTCCTCCTGCCTGGGTTCGGGGTGGGGGTAGCTGTCTCCCATCAGCCCACAAAGGCTGGAGGGGCAGAAGACAACGTGCAGAGCTTGGAAGGCGGTGAGCATGATGGAGATCAGGCACTCTGGAAACCACTTAAGGGAGCTAGAACAACACACACACACACTCACACACGCATGCACACACACACACAGGGTGTAGAACCCCTATATACCTCTAGGAGAGTGGGTAGAAGGCTCCAAGGATGGTGTAGATAATTAGTTAAAACTAGGCACTTCAAGAATGCTTGATTTGCATTAAACAACACACTCCTATCATATGAATGGGAACACAGTGCCTAATTATCCTATAGGTGTTCAGGGAGGGGAGAGCTAGCAGGGAGCTGTGTCAAGGGACACATATCAAATGCGGTTAGGGGCGTCTGTGTCTAGAGGTACTCTCCAGATGGAGTCAGGCAGAGAGCAGGAGATCGTGCTGGGGAGAGGGAGTCCTGCACCTTAACTCCGAGCTCAGAGTGGCTCTCTGGTCTGGGAGGACAGCAACCCCACACAGCAGGTCCTCCCACACTCTGGAGAGCAGCCAGTGCTCTTAGCCTCTGAGCCATCTCTCCAGCCTGAAACCAATTGTCTTAGCTGGGCTTCTACTGCTGTGAAGGGACACCATAACCATAGCAACTGTTATATAGGACAACATTGAATTGAGGCTGGCTTACAGTTTCAGAGGTTTAATCTGTTATCATCAGGGAAGCATGGCAGCATGCAGGCAGACATGGTGCTAGAGAGGTAGCTGAGAGTTCCACATCTTGATCCAAAGGCAGCAGGAGACTGAGCAGAGGAGACCTTAAAGCCCACCCCCACTTTCTCCAAGGCCACAGCTTCTAATAGTGCCACTCCCTATGGCCACGCATTTGAACACATGAGTCTATGGGGCCTACACCTATTTAAACGACCACATTCCACCCCGCGGCCCCATAGTCTTGTATTCACAACATAATGCAAAATGCGTTTAGTTCACTTCAGAAGCCCCCATCGTCCGTCACAGTTCCAACAGTGTTTAAAAGTCCAAAGTTCAAGGTCTCTTTAGAGACTCATATAATCTTTTAACTGCAATCATCTACAAAATCAAAATTAAAAGAAAATCACATACTTTCAACATGTAAGGGCACAGGATGTACATTACCATTTTAAGGGAGCATAGTGAGAAAATAGTGGACCAAAGCAAGACCAAAACCCAGCTGCGCAAACTCCAGACTCCGCAGCTCTGTGTCTGATGGCAAACCGCTCCGGAGCTCCTGTCAGCTTTGTTGACTGCAGCGCACTGCTTGTTCTTGGGCGGTTCACCCCCAGTTAAAAGCCTTCTTTAACTGGTGTTCCCTGGCTCTGGGATCACTAACCATGCGGGGTCTAAAAGTCAATTCAATCTTCACCTTCACAGCTTCACACAACGGCCTTTCTAGGTTTCGTGCAGCGACACCCCTACCACACACCTGGCCTCGCGAGTTCCCTTAGCTGTGGTGGGAGATTCCATAACCTCTTTCTTCTATTCTCAGCCAGAACCACGGGGCCAAAGCTGCCAAGTTCAGCTGCTTGCTGTGGCTGGAACATGGGCCCCTTGTCTAATTACGTCTTTCTATTTTCTTTGGTTGCCTTCACTACCTAAGCTTGTCTGTCCTGGAACATGCTCTTAGACCGAACTGGAACTCAGATATCTGCATATCTCTGTTTCCTTCGTGCTGGGATTAAAGGTGTGTACCACCATGTCTGGGCATAAACCGTTCTTTAATTCACTTTCACAGGATGGAAGCTTAGCTGGGTGGAATCTTGCCCTGAGGTCACCGCCTGCTCACTGCCCGCTCACCATTCCCTTTATTTCATTCCTTAATGAACATAGTATTTAGCTCCATCCCATTTCCTGGTGCCTATTTCCTTTTTGAACCATACATTTTATATTTTTCCTTGCTCAGCTTGCTCCTTTTCATCAAAACACTCTACATAAGAGTGAACCACATGACAGAGTCAATACTAGGCTGTTTGGAGATTTTCTTTGCCAATGCAATTAATCTAAATATCTTCACTTTAGCCTCACACAGACTCTTCAGACAAGGGCAAAAGCAGCCACATTCTTCACCAAAATATCATGAGAACAATCTTAAGGCAACATACTAAAATTATTCTCCTCTGGAAACTCTTGAGCCAGAATTGTGAACTCCCACAGTTAAAATCACCCTCAGCACCACTGTCTTCCATGTTCCTATCAGTATGGTCCATTAAGCCCTGCTTAAAGCATTCTACTGCTTTCCTAATCCAAAGTCTCAGAATTCACATTCCTCCAAACAAAATCATGGTCAGGCCTCTCACAGTAATACCCGACTCCTGGTACCCCCTTCTGTCTTAGAGTTTTATTGCTGTGAAGGGACAATATGACATGGCAACTCTTATAAAGGAAAACATTTAATCGGCGTGGCTTACAGTTCAGAGGTTTAGTCCATTATTGTTTGGGGGGAAACATGGCAGCATGCAGGTTGGCATGGTCTGGAGAAGGAGCTGAAAGTTCTACATCTTGATCTGCAGGCAGCAGAAGGGGACTGGATTCCACACCAGGTGGAGCTTGAGCATGGGCTAATTCAAAGCCCACTCCCACAGTGACACGCTTCCTTCAGCAAAGCCATACCTCCTCCAACAAGGCACAGCTCTAAAAGCACTAAGGCCAAGCATTCAAACACACAAGTCTGTGTGGTCCATTCCTATTCATCACACCAAATCCCCCAATCATTTTGATACATAAGTAATTTAGGCACAAGACACACTGAAGTCTGAAAATTCTTTCAAGGAAAAATTTTAGACATTCAACTACATGATAATAATTATGTCCAGAATGCAGTAGAAATTATTAGACATATAAAGCTGAATGCGAGTCGTACAGCAGAAAGAAAAGAAGTCAGTCAATAGAAACAAGCCTGGAGAAGAAATCTTGAAAATGACAAAGTAGGGGCAGCCTATACCTCTCCTACTTTTTTTTTAATGTTTTTTAAAAGTTATCTTTAAAATGTGTATGGGTGTTTTGCCTGCATGGATGTCTGTGCATTATATGTGCTAGGTGCCTGCAAAGGTCAGAAGAGAGTGTCATAGCTCTGGGAAGTGGAGTCACAGATTGTGAGGTTCCATGTGGGTTTGGAAGTACAGCCAAAACTCCCAACCACTGAGCCATCTCTCCAGGCCCACACCTCTACAAATGTAAAAGTCTGATTCATGACTGTCAAAAGAGGAAAGGCAATTAAATGCTTTACTTTGTAGTAGTTGCTGTGGTCATGGTGTCTTTTCACAGAAAAATAAAAAATAAAAACCCAGCTCAGACAGCCACTGATACCGTTAGGTAGAAGAGTAGGGCTCTGGCAGGACAAGTGGGGCTGTGCGTCTGCTGTGGTGTTCTGCGGTGGTGTTCTGCTGTGGTGTTCTGCTGTGGTGTTCTGCTGTGGTGTTCTGCTGTGGTGTTCTGCTGTGGTGGTGTTCTGCTGTGGTGTTCTGCTCTCAGAGGGCCTGTAGAGCTTGTACCCAGAGCTGAGCATGGGGGCTGATTATTTAACTACTAGGCTCCACCTTTTAATCCTGGAAGGAATGATAGCTCAGCCCTACAATATAGTTCCACTTGAAATAAAAGCCAGCCAACAGCCTAATCTGAGATGAGCAAGGCCCAGCACAGAGATATAGAAACAGGACAGATCAAGGCAGGATGACACCTTTGCAAACCAACCTCTTCTGCTGCAACGGATTCCAAGGAGAGGGAACTTGATAAAAATCACAGGCCAATAATTTTTCAAAATCGTTAAGAATGCTGAATGAAATCAAACATGATTCAAAGTCCTGATTAAGTGAAAAGAGATGATAAGTAAGCGACTGTGGTGGTTTAATAAGAATGGCCCCCGTAGGCTCATAGATTTAAATATTAGGTCACCAGGGGGAATCACTATTTGAAAGGTTTAGGAGGTGTGGCCTTGCTGGAGGAAGTGTGTCACTGGGGGTGGGCTTTGAGGCTTCAAAAAGCCCATGACAGTCCCAGAGTCTTTCTCTTCCTGCTCCCTGCGGGTCAGGGTACAGAACTCTCAGTTCCCATGTCTGCCTGAGTGCCGCCATGCTCCTCACCATGATGATAACGGCCTAAACCCCCGACACTGTAAGCCAGCCCCAATTAAATGCTTTCCCTTGTAGGAGTTGCCTCTGTCAAGGTGTGTCTTCACAGCAATAAAGCACTGCCTAAGAATGTAATGAAACTACAAACAAGTCAATACATGGTATGCAAGGGGAACTGAATAAAAAGAACCACTCAAGAAAGCCACGTGGAAATATTAGAATCCAAAATCCCAATGACTCAAACAGTGACGTCGTTGGACTGAGCTAGAGAGAGAGAGCTCAGCGGCCATGGAGACAGAGAAGGGGGTGGGCATTGAGCTCTAGATTCAGTGAGAGATTCTGAAGAAAGGAAGGCAGGGAGAACATGCGCAAGAGGTCCAATGTCAGCTTCTGGTCTCACCGTGCACACAAGTGTGCCCAACGCACAGGCACAAGTGAACCTGCACATATACACCACACACAGACACAGACACACACACACACACACACACACACACACACAGAGAGAGAGAGAGAGAGAGAGAGAGAGAGAGAGAGAGAGAGAGAGAGAGAGAGAGAGAGAGAGAGAGACCAACATTTTAAAAGCTTAGTAGAAAGCCTCACCAAGAGAATGGATCAAGGTGTGGACATAATGTCAGGCATTGAAGACCAGGCAGATGGATTAGGACATTCACTCAGCAACAAAGATAAAGTAATAAAAAGTACATATGAACAGAGCATACATGATTTTTATATACATCAAATATAATATATTCAATAAAATTACAGCAGACTATAACTGATTTTTAAATTGTATTTATTTATGTGAATCAGTGTTTTTGCTTGTACGTATGTCCATGTGAGGCTGTTGGTTCCCTGGAACTGGAGTTACAGACAGTTGTGAGCTGCCATGTGGGTGCTGGGAATTGAACCTGGGTCCTCTGAAAGAGCAACCAGTGCTCCTAACGGCTGAGCCATCTCTCCAGCACCGGCTATAAATGAATTTATATATTGATCTTTTATTAAGCCATCTTGTGGGGTTTTACTTGCTATTAGGGCCCTACCTGCTGCAGCATGGGCTGGCATGCCCTGTTCTCTCCCTCGGGCGGGGCTTCCCCTCCCCCAGAGGCCCTACACTGTATCATTCAGACATTTTGAGTTCTCTGGGCTTCCTCTCTCTCTCCCTTCTCTCCTGCCTTCCCCTCCCCCCTTTCCTCCATCTTCCCTTTCTCTCTCCCCTCCTCTGCTCTCCTCTCTATGTTTCTCCTCCATCCCTCCTTCTCCCTCCTCTCTCCTCCTCCTGCCAATAAACCTGTACTTACATAACTTTGTCCTTTCACTAGCTCGTTCTGGTAACCTATCATTTACTCGCCCTAAAAGCTCATTTTCATGTTTGTGTATCGTGTAAGCAATGGGCAAAACAGAAAAGAATTATACTGAGTGAAGAAATGCACATTTCTACAGTGCTTTCTCTGATCTTTCAAATCTGCATTTTGCTCCTCCCCCAGCCCTTTATCATACTAGCTGAAAATTCCTGTACAGTGTCAGTCAGGAGTAATGATAGTGAATATTCTAGATTTGTTCTCAAACGTAAGGAGAAAGAACTTTATTACCATTTGGTATGACTTTATCTGTGAGGTTTTTTCTTTTTTTAATGCCTAGGTAAATTTTTGTCTAGGTGAATATGCTGGCTTTGATTTTTATTTTGCTAGATGATTAAAAAAATAAAGATGAGGGATTGGAGAGATGGCTCAGCAGTTAAGAGCACTGCTTTCTCTTCCAGAGAACGCAGGTTTATTTCCCAGCACCTATACCCTTTAACCCTGTACTCTAGTCCCCGGGGACCTAAGGCCCTCTTCTGGCCTCCTCGGGCAGCAGGCATGTGGTATACACACATAAGTGCAGGCGAAACACCCATACACACTAAATGATAAATAATTAAGAATGTTGGAGTTTGTCAAAACTTTATTGGTATGCACTGATATGGTTTTATTCTGTTAACGTAGTGAGCCAGCTACACTGATGATATTTGTTGACAAACCATCCTTGCATTCCAGCCCAAATCCCACTTGTTCATGGTGTGCTGTTATTTTACAATGTTGAATTCACATAGGTACCTTTTGTTAATAATTTCCCAAACTATTTTTATAGGGAACAATGATCTCTATCTTCTCCCGTGACCTCTTTGCCCTGTTTAATGCTGGCTTAATACAAATGAGTGAGCAGCAGGAACTTACCTAATTCCATGGGCAACCAGCAGGGATGACAAGACCATGTATATGTCACGGTCTGGGCCCCTCTGGGGCCTCCCTGACCTGTAACAACTCACAAGGAGGTATCTTGTCCGGCACTGGGGCTCTGCTTAATAATCCACAGGTCCCTAGAGCAGTTTTGTGCCTCCATGCAGAGTATCTCCTCCCAAATTCTCTTTTGAATATAAATTATGTATTTTAATTTGGTTGCAAGACAGTAGTTTCCCATACCTTTTCATGCCCCCTCATTTTAGTTAACCTGTCCTCCCTCTGGTTTCTCCTACCTTCCAATCCCCTCTCTGCTTAGACTTTCTGCCCTCATTATTTTCCTTCTCTGCTTTAATATTGTGTTTAATTGTCCTCCACTCTAAAAATGCATTTCTTCCCATCGTCTTTCTAGTTTTTTGGCTTCTATGGGAATGCCACATCACACACACAAAATCAGAGGTTCACAGCTAGGCCCCACATATGAGGAAAAACATGCTATTTATTTTTCTGTGCCTTGGTTACTTCACTTAATACAAATTTTCCAGTTCCATTCATTGGTTGCATGATATGGAGAAGTTAAGCTGGAACTGAGCTGGAAGTCTCCTCTCTGTCAGCTGGTTTCCATAACCCAGAAAGGTGCTGTGCAGGCCTGTGGAGAAGACTCATCAATACCCTTGCCCAGCTGTAACCTTATGCAACCGGAAACCAACCTTCCGTGCAAGATGTCTCCGCCTGTGCAACAGCGGCACAACTCTTACAGGATTAACTCGCCTTCCCCTGATGAAATCTCAGGCCTGCTCTGCAGGATGAATCCACGCCTTTTCCTACGGCTCAGGTCAAGACCCACAGTGTGGGAGAAATCATGGACCCTGAAGGAGAACTGAATACTGTTATTTAGCTTGAATGACATATTGTCGAATTCCCTTCTAAATATGCATATTTATGTCCATAGACGCTCCTCTCAGCTTTAACCAGGCAGTGAACGGTGGTAAGTACAGACTCACGGCAGCACAGGCGCACAGAATAACTGACAGAACAGCACTCAGCTCTAAGCATGACGTTCAAGAGCTGGAGAGATGGCTCAGTGGTTAAGAGCGATTGCTGCTCTTTCAGAGAACTGGAATTTGGTTCCAAGCACCCATGTTTGGCAGTTCACTGATGCCTGTAACTTCAGCTCCAAGGGAGACCTGAAGCCCTCTTTTGGCCTCTGTATGCATGGGGACATGCACAAAAAAAAACAAACATAAAAGTTTTCTAAAAACAGACATTTGTAATATCCTCTCAAAGGCTTGGGGGTGTATTGCAAAAGAAGAGGTAGAAAAAAATGTAAGGGCCCCCAAATTGGAAGATGCCACCATCTGGGCATTATACAGCCATTGGAACCACAAACTTAACAGTGAGTCTACACTGTGCGTGCACAAGAACGGGCCCACCGTCGACAGGCGCGGGTGGACGAGAGGGTTATGTGGCTCTACTCTTCACTGCTGAACTATTTGCTCTTCATGGCTTCAGGAGGAGGGAGGTGTTGACTTCAGTTGTGTACCCACTGGTGACTGCAGCAGGCTCAAATGGATAGCTCCATTCTAGCATCACACAGGTGGCCTTGGTCAAAATAAACGGGTCACAAAATGAAACAAAATGTCACAAATCTGGGATTGGTAAGGTTCATAGGGATGGAAGGGAGACTAAAGAGGTTGGTGGGAGAGAAATCAGAATGCATTATCTACACCTGTAAAATTATTTCTAAAAACAAAATTAGTATAAATCAATAATGTCCAAGAAAGTATTCCCTTTTCAAATACCTGGAAGAATTTGCATAAAATTGGTGTTATTTTATTCATTATAATAAAAAAACTAGATTATATCTGCCTTCAACTTGCTTAGGGTTTCATTTTGTCTCCACCTTTGATTTCCATGTTTTCCTTCTGGAATCAAAGATTCACTCTAATATACAATTTATTGTTCCTTCAGATCATTTTTTTAAAAAATGCTTCTTGCTGTTTTACTGGCAATGGCTCTTGTCAGCTGTAGTTCGTCTGAGGGTTTTTAAGTTTTGAAGGCCTGTGCTGTCTCTCAGCCTGTTAACAACCTTCCTCCACTGTCCTCTAACGCGCATAACTTCTGATGAGAACTCTGTTGTAAGTCTGTTTGTTCTCAAGTGTGTAATATGTCCTTTTGCTCCGATTCCCAGCAAAGAGTCTTTATTTTTGACGTTCAGTAGCTTGACTGTGGTTTAGATGTTGAGTCCTTCTAGAGCTGTGTTCTTTGCTTGCTCAGCGTTTATTTTGCTTGTGGGTCTGTGAGCAACCTGGCTCTGTGGTTTGGCCTCTTTTACTCTGTTCAGCGTGTCTTCACACAGCCTGCTCGGCTCTTACTCCTTTTGAGGTTCCAGATGTGCACTGCTTCAGTCTGTAGCACGTTCCACTTTGTTCCCTGTCCCCATTCTTGAGCCTCAGTCTGGTAAAGCTGCGGATTTATCTTCATCTCATTGGTTCTAGCTCTTATGTGTCACTGATAGTGATCTTCAGCTTGTAATCTTTGCCGTTGTTTCTCATCCTAATAGTTCTGTTTGACCTTTTTTTTTTATAATTTCATCTCTTTAAACAAACTTTTTATTGAGTCTTTGTGAATTTCACATCATGCATCCCAATCTCACTCATCTCCATGCGCCTCCACATCCCTTTCTACCTTTGTAACAAATAATAAAATACACAAAAAACCAAAAAACCAAAAACATCTCCCCTTGGAAGCTGAGGTACTTCTCGGAGTACACCCTTTTGCTCAAACAGCTTTGCTTGTAAATATTTATTGCAATGAGGTGTTGGTTCGAAGCCTCTGGCTTCTGCTACACCATCAATACTGGGTCCTCATCAGGACTCCTCTCTGATATCCTGTTGTTGCCCTGTGTCATGGCAGTCCTGCAGTTTGTCCTTATCTGGTCATATATACTGTCCATCTTTTCCATAAAGACCTTTAACTTCTATATTTAAAGCCTTTTAAAATAAATGTACTATATTGGATCAAACTCTGGTACAGATAATTTCCAAAGTACAATAGATTTTAAAACTTTGTTTGTTTGTTGTTTATTTATTCTTTGTTTGTTTTTTATAAGACAGGGTTTTACTATGTAACAGCTCTGAGTGTCCCGGAACTCACTTTGTAGACCAGGCTTGTCTTGAACTCACAGAGATCTTCCTGTGTGCTGATATTAGCACCCCGATGCCTGGCTTTAACTTTATTTATTTTTTATTGAAAATAAGGTTATTTTCATACAATGTATTTTGGTCACTGGTTCTGTTTCATCATCTCCTACCAGATTTTCTTCCCCACCTCCTATTCTTCCAACTCCATGCCTTTTTTTCTTTTTTAAAAAGATATGATAGGCAAGTTTAAAAAAAGCATAAAACAAGAAAACCAAAATACACACATACACACAAAACCAAAAACACAGAAATAGAAGCCATAACATACAAGCAAAGGACCAGAAAGGTAAAAAGAAAATGCCCAAACAAACATGATAAAAAAAAATCTCCCCAACTATCCTACAGCATTCATTTTGTGGTGGCCATCCACTGCTAGGCACTGTGGTTTGTATGTACTCAATGATGTGAAGAAAGCTCTGTGGGACTATTTACAACACTTGGTTGGAGCCTGGTTATTTAGATAAGAACTTATCTCTGGACTGTGACACACTGAGCCAAGACAGAGCCTGCATAAAGTCTTTGACCTATTATCCAAACTAATAAAAGTATCTTTGAGTATGGCACAGAGTAAAGGTAATTTGTCATTTTGGTGGAAGAGACAGAGTGTGAAAGACTAGTGAGCAGAAAAGGAAAGGTTGTAGAACCATGACTCATCGGGCCATGAGTGAGTATGCTGATCCATGTGATCAGGTCATGAACGAACAGAAGCATGAGTCAGCAACCCAGGAATGAATGGCAGCATCAGTCAATGGCCGTGAGTGAGTAGCAGCATGAATCAGCAGAAGCCAAGAGTCAGCAGGAGCCCTAGGAAAGAGAAGGTGCAAACTGTTATGTATGGAAACACAAACAGAAGAGAGGGTGTGCTTGGTAGCTGGCAAGAGCAAACAACGTTATGCTGGTCCTGGGTAAGAGGGCTTGAGATCACACTGGCTTGTGAATGACTTTCCAGTTTCTGAGTGGCTTTCAAAAATCTATGAATCTTACCAAATTGCTGCTTCTTGTTTTGCCAGTCTTCGGTTTTCCCGGCTCTTACCTAACAGAGTCTAGTGTGTGTCTTCCTCCGGCCCTAGCAACCTGCCCTTCGTAACTTTATGCAGGTGCCCCCTCCTACCATCCTTGTAGTTTCAGAGAAAGCTGAAAGATCCAACTTCGGAATAGATATAATTAGACCAAGCCAGGAGAGTGCTAATTTTTTCTTAGAGAGCTAAGTAGTAACTTTTTAAGGCTTTAAATGGATATTTATAACCATTAAAATGTAGCTACTTAAAATGTAAAACTAGTCTTAGCTTGTGGTCTTTAAATAGCCAAGAAGTTGGCTGGATTTGGTCAGCGGACCCTGGCTTTTCAACCCTTCAACAAATACATAGTTTTTCTAGTGAACACTATTAGTTCAGGATGTAGGCATGTAACCAAAAACTTCTCTCTAGTGAGGAGAGAGATTATTTCTCCCCTCCTATTAAACCGAACAAAAAAAATCACTCTTTTTTTATAAGGAGGCCATCTTGTATTGAAATCAATGATTTAACAAAATAGCGGAAAGAAAAGCTAAGAAACAGCTACAGCGCAGGTAGCAAACAAGGTTGAGATGCTGAGTCAAGTTGTTCAAGTCCTGCTTTATCTCTGCATTTTTAATGAGTTAATAAAGGTGCCATATGCTTTGACCTGCTTTGAGCTAAATGCTCTGTGTAGATAACATATATGCATTATTATAACATCTTCCATTTCTGAACATACCTCTTTTTCACAAAAATAGGCTAATGCAGTCAGGAACCCAGTTATGATTAGATTTGTCTTTGATTCTGAACCACAAAATATCTTCTCATCCCTTAACAGGTCCTTAACTCTGGCTCCAACTCATCCTTCCTCTCCAGTCTCTGAAACCTAGATCTGTCGTGAGATACCTGTGGCATATCCCTGTCTGCCGTCGACTATGGGATCTAGCCCTTGGGTTAAGATGAGCAAACATTATCTGTGCCTGTTGTATAGCAATATGGGGGTGAGTTCCACGAGAGCCTAGCTACCAGGTTCTCATCCTAGCCTGGTCACTCTCCCATCTAGAAACTAATGTTCCCTGGATGTAGTAACTGTGCTGGAGTAGGCATTTCAAGGTCTTTCAAAGTCTCTGCTATCTCTGAAATCCAGGGTTGCCAGGCATAGAAAGCATCAAACTTTATGTACCCACTAATGCTGTTTTCTGTACTGTGTGAATGATGTGGAAAAGCAAAGATAGACATTCCCAAAGCCCCTGGACCATGGGCTTAGAAACCCATGGGTTGAGACATATCTGTGGCCTTCTCCTAAACTAACTCCTGATGGGCCAAGAGAACTGGCCCTTGTGTGTAGAGACCCCCAGGAGAATGGAGGAAATGTTGTTTAGAGAGAAGAACTGAGATTAGGGACGGGTACAGGTAGGAGATGAGAAGGAAAAGACCAGAGGTCCTGGATGGGGGAGGGGCAAAAACTCAGCCACCAAAGCTCTTTTCCTTGCACCTTGGAAGCTCTGCCGGTCTCCTTATTCTCCCCACCAGCCACGTTAGCATCCTGGCCTTTCCTACCTTGAGCCTTGCTCCAATTTCAAAGCTTTCTCTAGTCCCAGCTGGATTGGGAAACAAAGACAAGAAGAAAGCATAATTTTTAGTTCTTCTTGGGGGGAGGGGTTACAAAGGAAGGGCTGGGTGGAAGAGAGAAAAGAAATAGAACCTTTTGAAATGAAAGCTGAGCCAAGCTCATCAGAGATTATGGAGGCAAAGCTCTGCTTGTCTGATAGGGCCCAGGTGGTGGGCAACTCGCAGAGGCTCCTGACAGATCTTGATGGTCCACAGCCTGCCTCCAACTCCTCCTCCTCATCTTTGAGAACAAGATGCAGCCCTTAACCCCATGCCCACTCCCACCTCAGAACACCCAGGCTGCCTCCAG